>VYZM01013950.1:138145-172112 GCA_013398915.1 Dromas ardeola | reverse complement strand
AGGCTGGTTCATAAACCCAGGTCTGCTGCAGGTTGGCCAGGGCTGGCAGGAGGGGACAATCTCGGAAAGGGACAGGCGGAGATGTCTCCTGACTCGGCATTATGCTAACAGTGGTGAGGGGAGGTCTGCAAGGCCCTCTCCTCTCTGCCCTCGCTTCTCACGCTTGAACGGTAACTGCAGAGCTTGAGAGAGCCAAAAATGGGGCTCGACCCCGTTCGACACTCTCAGCCAGGGCGCAAGTTAAGACAGAAGCACTGAAAAGAAAGAGGCGAGGCACGTCAGACGCAGCTCCAGGACGAGCCGAGCAGACGGCCGTCACGGCACCGCGACACCCCGCTCGCAGGGCACCGACACCGGCTGCGCACCGAGCACCTGCGATGGCACCCCCAAAGTCACCGCCTCCACCCGAGGAGGTCCCCATCGGCACATCTGTGCCTGGGGATGAACAGAGCAAGGCTTTCACTGCCGTTTCCAACCTCTTACTGGTCCCCTATCACGATGAGAGCAGTCCCTCTCATTTCTGTGCTTTCACAGCTCCTTCTCACCCCAGCAGAGCGGGCACGCCGAGCCCAGGGGTGCCACGCAGACCTGGGGAAGGAGACTCCACTCTGCTTCCGCCTGCAGGAAAGCAGCGTTTGGCCACCTGGATCCCAGACCAAAAACCAGCTTTCAGCTGCCCGGCGAGGTCAGAGCCCCCTGGGGGTCCTGTTGTGAGCACTTCTGGAAAGAGCCATCGCTCAACCAGCCATTGCTCAACCTCTTTTCCAGCAACAGCTCCCCACCACCGCCCGGGCCGTGACTCACCAGCAACCGCCTCTCCCCAGGGCAGCCTAGGGCCAGTTGCCCGCAGCCCGTCTCACCCGGTTTCACCTGCTGCAAGCCGCAGGGATGGCCACAGCCTGGCCAGCATCCTCCTTCCCAGCATGTCTCCCAGCACGCCGAGCCCCGGCATGCCCTGCCCGCAGCCGCCTCCCGGCGAGCACAACGCTGCAAGTGCCACACATTCCTACTGCCCTGTTCTAACAACGCTCCTGCAGAGGGTTTTGCTGAATGCAACGCACTTACAACAGCCTCTTCCAGAGCTCGTCGGTCCCCCCTTTCCACTAACAATCATTTTGCACACCAGCTTCTACGCTCTGCCCGCTTCTCGTTGGCAGAGGGAGGAGCCCTGGACGCGGGGACGCCAGAGGAATTTAAAAACGCACTTTCACACGGCTAAGAAAGAAAAGGCGCCAGAGCAGCTCAGGTCAGAAGCCAGAACCCAACTTTAAAGAGAAGGCAGTAACACCACGAGCACCTACGGGCTCGGGCGACTTCTCTGCAGCCTTCCCAGCTCCCTCTTTGCAAGCTCCCGCTTTTCTCCAGCCCCAGAAGCACGCTTCCAGCAAACAGCCACCTCCATCCTTCCAGCTCCCCCCGTGCCAGAGCCGGGCCGAGAGCTCGGAGAGGGCAGGAAGGAGCCCCCCGACACGCACAACAGCTGCCAGCGCGTTGTTTTGCGGTGGGGTTTTCAACACCGGGGAAATAATTCCGTGTACAAGACCAAATTAGGGCATGGATTTTATAATCATCTTTGCTCGTGCCACACTATGCGACCTTGGGTAAGTCCCTCCCTCCATCTTTAAAGACTCTCTCAGAGGAGTGCCACAAGACTTTAATTAGCAGCCCTAGAAGTACTCGAGATGGTTTGTCTCTCTTCCAAAATAACCAACTGCAGATGAATTGGAACAACCTTATTTTCGAATTCTGCAAGCAACTGGGATCCAGGCTGCTCTCAGATCAGTCACTTCAACAACATAATCAAAGTTAAATGTGCCAGCTGTGCATGAAGGATTTTAATACGCTGCACGGCCTGGAAAATAGCTCGAAGAACCAGCATTATTTTTCCATGGCTGGGATGTCACTGCCGAGCAGCTGCATTATAATCATCTGCAATTGGCAAAATGCCTTTTTTTTTTTTTTTTTTTAAAATCACTTTTTAGTCATAGGGAAGAGGGCTCATTTTTGTTTCTGTCCTACTTAGGAAAGCACCCTTGAATCCCGAGACACCCATTACCAAGAGATCGGGCAACTACTACAGCAGCACAGATTGATCAAAACACCTTAAACCGTTGACGATCAAACCCCAATTATATTGACAGGTTCCCAAGCTTTAAAACTTGTGCCCACACAGTAACGGCTCACACCACCACCACCTCAAGAAACACGACATGCGTTTCCACAAATCCAACTACCATCCAGTTCCAGTTGCCTATCGTCTCATATCCAAGACCTGGGATGGCTCCAGAGCCGAGTCCCTCCCCGAGGACAACCTGAGTGCAGCCCAGCGTCCTTCTCTGCGAGGGCCACCTCTGCACAAGCAGACGGGTCACCACTGCAAGACGAAGCAAGAGGGGAAGTCTTCCAACTCTGTTTTTTACAAAAGGCTGAATCCCTCTCTGATACAGAATCACAGAATGGTTAGAGTTGGAGGAACCTTAAAGACCATCTGGTTCCACCCCGGGACACCTCCCACCAGCCCAGGTTACTCCAAGCCCCGTCCAGCCTGGCCTTGAACCCCTCCAGGGATGAAGCATCTACCACCTCTCGGGGCATCCTGCACCAGCATCTCACCACCGTTACACCACACGTAATACTCTACATATTAAGTGTTTACAAATAAAATGTACCATTAAAATACACACAGACTTTGGGAAAAAAATGGCAAGAAACAGGCTGACCACGCAAATAAAGCTTTGCTCTTCTACCTACCAAAATGCTTTATAAATCTCTCCTCCCATTTCACTGCCCTGGGAGGTTGTAAGCGTTTTACAAATGGGCCCACACCGTGAGGATGCTTCGCAAATAGCTGTCTGTCCCTCCTACCAGCTGCTCAGCAGCGGCGAGCGGAGCACTGGGATACAGCAAATTGCCAGAGGTTCCCAAGATTTTAAGGGACATCGTGCCAGACTGCTTGCATTAGAGGAGTGACAGTGACTGAGCTGACAGCAAGCATGCATACAGGCCAAAGATCCAGCTACTTCCACTGCCGTTGGAGCTGATCCAGGAGCAGAAAATAGCCGTGTAATTCCCGTTGCAGATGTGGAGACGAAGCTTCCCCAAGCTCTCAAAAAAACCCAAATAAATCTCCAGCAAAAATCTGATCGGGGGTTTCCATTCCACTGCCTTTCCCAGGCCAAACTATTCCTTTGCACTTCACCATCAATTCTTTAAGAGCTTCAGCCCGGGCTCAAAATCTTACAAAACGCAGCTCCTTTGACAGCTTCCCAACTCACGGTAAAGGGGGGGGTTTGTTTTCTTTACGTGGTATCGGCGGTCACCATTCCTGGCAAACCCAGGTGGCTGCCAACTCAGGGAAGGTGTACACAGCTATGTTCTTGCACCGCGTATGGAAATACCCTCCAGTAAGTTTAGCACGAGGCTGTACCAACAGTTTAACTCTTTCCTTGGCGTGTTCTTCTTCTGAACTCTGAATAATCTGCTGCTGGTTATATTTGCACTCCTAGCCCTGACAAGCATCTCGTAAGCTTTTAAAACCATAGGCTCCGCAGTCCAACACATGAAGCTGAGCTTTCACAGCAAGCAGCAGCTGCTCTTCCCACCAACTCTACCCAGAGCCTCTCCCTGCGCTCCCGGCTTGACGGGCAACAACAGGGGTCCGCAAAACCGCCAGGCTGCTTTAGCCACGACCAAGAGACAGTGGAAAACACTGACAACGCAAAACGACAGCAGAAAAACCACCAACGCTAAAGTCTACTTTCAGGGACAGAACAACAGGCCAGGTTGCAGCTGAACTGGAACGGAGGAAATCAGACAGGCCCAGCCTTTTCGGTTTGGGCGTCCCTCCCTGAAATGACAGCCTAAATAAGGCAGACAAAAACTGATCGCACCATTCAGATTTAGAAGTACAGTTTAACTGTAATTACTGCAGGCCACAAGATTTTTCCTAAATCCCAAGGCGTTATTTTTCTCCAGTTTCTTCCTTTTCCACTTCAGACAGACTTTAGCTTGTTTTTGCAGACCTGAAAGAAACAGCTCCTTTTAAATCCAGTGACTAAGATCCTTCCTCCAGATCTCTGCCCAACCTCCCTTCTGCCAGATCTGAAGTGTCTTCGGCCTTGTTTTCAGCTTAACGAGGTTGTTTATTCTTCAAGACAAGCACTCCAGAGTTCATTTGCTGAAGGTGTGGTGTTGCCATATTGCTGGTATGAAACACTGTAGTTTAGCTTTTATAGTTTTTTTTAATAGTTTCTTTCTCTCAGCCAATGCATTTCCACTCGTATTTTTCCGTTAGAAGCTTCTTCGTAGGTATTAAAAAAAAAAAAAAGAACAAAAGGAAATACGCTCAATACCCTACATTGCTGCCATTTCAGCCAGGCAGTGAGGCAGAACCTGGAGCAAATACCAAAAGAAAATCAGAAAAAAAAAAAATAGGATGGGTGATTGGTTTGGTTTTTTTTGTGTGTGTGTTTTTTTTTTTTTTTTTTTAAACTTTCCTGTAAAGGGAGTTATACAATTGGTTGACCACTGCAAAGTCAAGCATAGCACAGTAACAGCCTCTGCGGCTTGTATTTTGGAAGATGACAATCGTTTTCTGATGCTGGTTAAGCACGGGGCAAGAATACGCTTGCCCATCATAAATGCACTGCACACACAAAGTGGGAACAGCAGCACCTACCAGACATCTGCCACCACCGACTGGGCTGGGAGCTGCGTGGCTACGGGCTCTTTTTAGGCAAGAGGAAAACTCCTTGGGGTTTACAAGGGGAAAAAAAATAATAAATCAAGATACCGAGCAATGAGGATACCTAGTTACGAGGGGGGCAGGAAATGGAAGCAGCAGAATACATACAGGTACCCAGACTCCAAAGTATCACACAGCCCTTCTAGCCACGTCAGGAAGATAAGGGCTTAATTTGTTAATTCAGATTGCTCAACAATGCTCCTTACAGGAAACACAGCGAGCCGTATCATTTTTCCCCCACTTCCTAACATTCCAGTTTAACGGCACCACTTTACTTCAACCTTCGATAAGGGCTCAAAAGGGTAAGTTTGAGCCAAGCGCACAGAGCTTTCCAGATTCCTTCCACACCTCCGCGTGTGTCTGTGGCCCCGCGCTGCGTCCCGAGCCCTTGCTGAGGAACACTCCTGTTGCGCAGAGGCTCATCTGTGGCACAGACCGGACGTGCTCTCGGTAAGGCAGCTGTTGGGGTCATGGTCTCTACCTAGAAAAGGCAGGGCTTGACACTAGCGCAGCCTCTCCCGGCTGGCCTGGTCGCACACCAAAGTGAAACGTGCCATTCCCAGCTTGCGGCTTGTTCGACGCCTGTCCTGCCCGCACCCAGCACGGCTGTTTGTCTGACGACCAGTTCTCTCTGTTAAGATTCTCCTTAATGTGGTCATGGAGCATTTACTGTTTCCTAAGCAAGCAACGTTCATTTCATGCTCCGTTTGGGAGGCAGGGCTGCGCGCGCTTCGATGGAGTGCTGTCGCTCCTTTTTCTTCATCTCTGCACCGACACCACCCGTGAGGACGGCACATCTTCCTTCCTTCTTATGAAGACTCACGCCCAGTTCACCATAACATTTCTTCCCCTCCAATATTGTGATCCAAATTCCATTTATTCAGGTAAGGGATAATTCTCACAGCTTGGACTCGAATGGACTACTTTATCATTCCTGGGCGTTTTCTGAGGTGTAGGATTCCAAACAAGTGAATGAAAGTCATTAGCTTCCTGTAGTTAATTTGGCAGCCAACTGCATCACATCAGGAGAGCAGGTTTACATACTAACAAGGTCACTAGTTAAAAACTCAGCCCCTGCTCAGACACATTATCATCAAGTGAGTGTCTCTGGAACCAGGAAAGAAAATTAAATAACCATTAACGAGATAGAAGAGAGCTGTCTCTTCTTACCACCTACGACTTCAAAAATAGCGTACTACATGCAACTTGATGCATGCAACCAGGCCATTTTAAAACAAGGTATGCACAGTGTATCTGACCTTCTGTAAATAAATTCCCTTTTAAGAGTCCATCGTTAGGCATGGGAGATCTATCTTGGTGACAAACAGCTTCCATGTAACGATTCTGAAGGAGTGAATCCCTCCTTTGTATCATTCCAAGGTATTTCTGTGGGGTTTTTTAAAATATTCAGCTGTACAGATGAATAAAAGTTACTTCTAAGAGAAGAATAAGGGAACATTTATAGTAACATCTTTCCCTGTTGTCACTTCATTCATATAACACTGTGACGGAGATTGGCTGTTGCTGGATTTTATTTCCTTCTTGAATTTCACTGGGGTAATTCCAATGGTCAAACTGCATCTTCCAGAGAGACAAGGCCACTGCTTCAGAGCGGATGGAAAAGATGTCTCACAGGCTGCCTGGTACTAAAAATACCAGCAGGAACAGCAAAGTAAAGGCTCACCAGCTAAAAATCTATCTTCCTGCCTCTCATGCGCTGGCTAGTCAACCGGAATCCCCAGGATATTGGCAGTACAAGGTAAAGAGCTAGTTAACACGAGCACAACTGCAACCTGTCCTTAAAGGAAAGCCGTTACAGGATCAGAGGATGTTATGCGTGAACAACTGACAATACACAATTACCAGAAAAGCCGCTCGCTACTGGCACTGCTTTAAAGGAAAAAAAATGATTACATGCAGGTGCTTCTGTCTTCTTTGTACGTTCTGCGATATATAAAATTACCTTTGGACAAAACAGTAAGAGGAATGGAGGAGAGGGTACCAGCTCAGGTAACCAGGGGTTTGGTAAATTGGAACTCAGTGCCTTTAATACGGACTGAAAACGTGCCCCCCGCGCAGGCTGAGCTGAGTGATGGGGCAGGTGCTCCAGGGTACAAACGCATTCTGCAACTCCAAGTGCAAGCTGTGTCTGAGGGCGTGCGGACCAGGCTCAGCTGCAGTACAGCTACACTACTCGCTGCTTTTACAAAAATACTGGCAGTCTGTTGGTAACAGACAATCGGAGGAACTCGGTGCTGCCCGCTACAGACTCCTCAGATTAGCGCTTATTAAAAATTAATAAAATGGTTTATTTTATATATACATATGTTCCAAAAAATTTATACAGTTAAAATATCAAATTAGTGATCTGGTAACAATACTGTTCAAAATAATCTCTTTTGTATGAACATTAAAATACACGTTTTTAAAAGCGTTTCCTTTTAGTGCTTCCAAAGCACAGCGTGTGCCAAGGCCACCTGAAGAATCTCCGTCCTCCTCACAGGATGAAAGAGAACTGAAGTCGGGGACCTGGGAAGCCTCAGGTGCACTTTCATAATGTCTGCAGACAAAACAGAAGAGAGTCTGAGGTAGATTGTTTAGTGACCATCGGGTGGTAACAGTCACAGGGCTGTCTTTAGCTTTCATTAACACAATAGCAGTTTCTTTACTCTCAATCTACACTGAATCTCAAGTTTAAAGGCATGGCTAGCAGTTCTCGGGAACAAGACCCTTGTCTCTGTGGTGGCAACATGCAATTTTACCAGTACAGGTGTTTCTGGGAGGGTTTTTTTTTTGGGAACACACGGGCTCTCTCCACGATGCAGACAGTGTGTGCATTTGACAGTGCCCCATTTTAGTGCAACCTGCTGCCTATAGCACGTAAATGTCTAATGACAGCGTTCAAATGAGTAAATTCTCATCACCTGCAGGAGGGGCAGCAATGGTTATTTTCTTCAGCCTGTTGAGCAAATAGCACCCTCCACAGGAAAAAGCCACACCTTTCATAGCAAATCCTTAAGGTTATAGCCCAGCTTCTGCCGATAGAGGTTCTTAAAGTTAAAGCTCCACTGCTTCTTCTCAGACTGTGACAGTAAAATCACTTGACTGCCAAGATGGTGAGGGCAGCAGCTACATCCTCTTCCACTCTTCTGCGGCACAGCAAACTCATTCCTGGTCCATATTCGTCTGGCTGGTTCATTATTATCTACTGTTGACATGATTAACTCTGTTGGGTAGGCTGTTCAGCTCTAGTTCCTCTAGTATTCTCTCTAAGTGTTGTATTAAGACCCGTTTTTTAAACCTAAGGAAGAGAGGGAGAGCAATTTAGAGTTTTTTTCTACCAAAAATACAACTCAAGACTATTCAGCCATGACAAATCATATTACCAGAGGCCCTCTGTTTCCAGTAGGGAAGAGCTTGCTTTATTTCTGGTATTAGAATGGCCAGAAGATTTAATTTAATCCAGCCGCCCTTCCCCAACCTACCCAAATTTTAGGTCAGTCATCAATAACGACCCACCTCTCTTATTTCACAATTAAACTTTAAGTAAAGACCACTTACTCCATAAAAAAAAATAATGGTTTGACCACTAAAACAACTAATAATTGAACTATGTCAAAAAGGAAAACAGAAAATACTAATACTGGAAAAGCTTATGATTTACTATCGTGATCTAAATGAACATTTAATTTATGGCCGAGTCATTTATATCTATACAAACCTTGCTGCTTCCTTGATAGCAAATTCAATGAAATACTTCTGAATTTCCATAGGTCCTTGCACCTCCTCAAGAAGAGTGAAAATTTTTTCATAATCTAAAAAAAAAAAATAGAAAAAAGATTAAAATCCAACCATATATTAAAAATAAATTCTGCAAATGCATTTTCAATAAAGTTTAACAGCCAAAAGAAAAACGAAAGCCTAGAGTTTCACACTTCTGTGTAGAGTAATACAACGTGTACAGCAAGAAGGAAGCCCGCATAAACTTTATGCACAGAAAGCACATGATACCCATAATTTGGAAAGTGATATTGATGGTCTTGTATTTGAAAGTGGCACCAAAGAATTAGGTTCTCTTTAAGAGTAGCAGCTAGAAACAGCTGTCCTCAGAAAACGCAGGGTAGGCAAAGAAGCCTCATACCTCCACCACCACAGTGCCACCGTTAGCAGTTAATATGCACGTAGGGCCACCAAGCCCCGTTTTAACCTAGAGCTGTCGTGTCTGAAAGCAGAGGTTGGGACCAGGTCTCTTAGAAAGACAAATTATTAGTGTGTGCACAATTAATATGACTGTCTTACTGGTACCAAGTAAATATACACACTGCGAAAGAATGAACCGGACACATTATATTTAAAACAAAAAAAGCACTGTTTCAATATTTTCTGTAGTTGAACCCAGTATGGAGATGTTTACGGTGCTGTGACTAAGAGCCTGCTCAGAGCAATGCAGCAGACAGAGGACATACGGTCAGAACTGTGACTATATGTACATATTGAACCCACTACTATTTATCCGCTCTCTCTGATGACTGCCTGAACTCTGCAGCAAGACAGGTGACTCATACCGAACACAGTACTATTTTACTCTACAGCACCATTTACCAGACACAAATTTGGCGTACGATTAGATGAGCCCACTTGGCAAAACAGGAAGCAAAGACATACCCGTTTAGGAAGTTTTAAAACATCTTAAAAATCAAATACAGATGCAGCATAAAAACGGCTTCATCTCTCAACAGCCTCAGGCTGCCAGGATGATTATGTACCTCAACAAAATACTAAGTTTTGGGAAAGCAATGCAAGATCAGAAAAATGGAAGAGTTAAGACTACTCCGTTTACTATTAACTGGCCCTTGACAATGCATTTGAAAAACATTCAGTAGTTTAATTTGTAGAATTAATTCAGACACAGACCACATTAGGGACATCTGCCATTCAATTAAAAACAGAAAGATTATGCCTATGGCAAATCCCACAGCATATACATTAGTTGGAGTTTCAGGTTTGTGTTTTGGTTTTGATCCTGTATACAAGTACAGGCAAAACACATGACAAAAGCCGAGGAGGCAAGTTACTCTTCCTCACAACATTTTATAATTTTGGGGGGTTATCAAACCTTATAGGAAAAAAGGAGATAATTCTCAGTATTCAGTTCTTAAAGAGTTTTACAACAGTGTTTCATCACTAGCCATATCACTAAGTGATATGTGGTGTTCATATCACTAAATGAAAAAATTATCACTTCGCTATTAACTGTTAAGATTCCCTTTCGAACATATTCCAAGATGCACCTTCGTAGCTACATTGCCCTTGCCCTCCAAAGGGAGTTGTGATGGACACAAAGCAAAGAGGTACACTAGGCATACGCAAGGAGCAGGGCAGCACGAGGCCAAGTCTATCCAGTATCATTAAATCGTTGGTAACACCTTCGTAGAGCTACACAAACAAAACCTCTGAAAGGTGCTTTCACAGGGTACCTCTTCGAGAAGCTAACTTACCTTCAAGGGCCAACAAGGTCACTTGGCACTCAACTTCCCAAACACTGCTGTCTAAACTTTAACTCACCTGCCCAGCATGTAAGAACTTTCTTTTTATCCCTCCATTGCTCATATGCAATCAATCAGAAATTATCCAAAATCTAAAGCTGTATGTGTATTGAAAATAAGCTCCATATTTCAAGAAAAAGTCTTCTCCCTAGCGCCATGTATAATATACTAATACAAAAAAAACCCCAAAACCAACACAACTTACTTCTTCCAGGTTTGCGAACCTCTTTCATCACTTTAATTTTGACATCAGCATTGCTTCCCTCCAACATCATAGGTGTTATTTTAAACGAATTTGGCACAGATTCGGAAGTAGACTCCATCGCCCGTTTTTGGTCATCTCCAGTCACACTGTAATTTAGAGGCCCTCGAACAAGCGCGTTGGTACCAGGTTTATGATCCAATCCATCTTCACTTAAACAATTGAATTCAACAGGTAGAGAGTCTAAGTCATTGGGTAACATTTCATCCTCTCCCATAGCAGCTGGAACCGATGGAGCCATTTGCACAGGCAAGCCATCAATTTGCTTTTCCAGTGACTGACAATTTTCTGCTTTCTTCTCTCCATTGCCATCTTGGACAACACTGTTATTGGCATCTACAAATTAAAAACATGTATCTTACTAGTGCATAACTGCAGTATCAAAAAAATCAAAAGGAAATAGTTCCATATCCTTTCTTGTTTGAAGTACTGTGTAGTGACGTGACAGTGCTAAACAACTCTCCAATAGTTTTATTCAACCTTTGATGTGACGAAGGGAATACTTCCCTTTGGACTGTTACCGTCTCGTGTCACTACAGCGAAGTCACCATTCCCTGTATTCCTATTGCAGTGTTACGACTTCTAAGTAAACTAATGTTTTCCTTCCTTCCCCCAATTCCAGCTAACAGTGTTTTCTTCTGACTCCATTTGCTGCAGTGGGTGGGTAAGAAAATCAGTATTTGTGGGCAATGAAAACCTAACCGTATTTTAACTTTCCTTCCCCACCACGGAATACACAAATGAGAAATAAAAGCTGATCTGAAATCCTTGCCAACTCCAAACCACTTTGGAGAGGTTTCAGTATTTTTTTTTTTTTTAAAAAAAAAACAGTTAATCAAAATTATTTTTTATTCCAGACTTCATCGGCTATAACAGCAGACTGTTTATCCAAGCCAAAAAAAGAAACTCAGCCCTAATTAACACTAGAGCTTACGTGCATGCTGATATACCCTTCTGAATCAATTCAGAAAGCACACAGAGAGTTGGGACCACGCAGTGTGCTGTACAACAACTCAACATACCTTTATTTGCTGGCAGGCCTTTGAGGTTCAGATACGATGGGGATCCCGAAGCCGACGGTGGCCCTTTCCCACCAACATGATTCGTTACGACGGGTGGTGACTGTGGCCGTCTCAACAGCGGTGACATGCTACGCCTTCTCTTTAGTGACGCTGGAGTATTGGGCTCTCCAGGACGCTTTATCTTATTCTGAGGCCCAGCGACAAATTCATCTGCTTCATCGATCATCATACCCTGAAAAGAAAAAATAGATCTTTTTTTAAAACAGTACAAAATAGAAATTGTTTCATCACTGAAGGAGTAAGTCCCTCCGCGTTAAAATTCAAGTGGCATTTAAAACACTTTCTAGCTCTTGGAAGAGAGATAACTAATGTACACTGTAACCAGAAAGAAACTGGAAGTCTGCATGATTCCTTACACATTTCTCTTGGACCACGTGAAAGACACCACTCCTTTTGCACGTGACAGAAGAGCTGCACAGGTTAGCAACACGCTGCAGTTGTTGGAGAGAAATTCTACGTTAAATAACATACAGTAGATAGCGTGTCTCCTCATACCTTCTTATCCTGTTTAAATGGATTGCCAAACGTATGAAGTCTTTTTGGTTGATCTGGGTCAATCTCCCGAAGGGGCGAAGGCATCATTTTCAAGTATTCCTGGTAATTTCCCATTTGAGCAACAGGAACACTATGAAGACAGTCTGCAACACACCAAGAGATCTCAATTTAGTCTACATTAAAACTAAGGCAATGCAAGCTTCACACACTTCAATTCCAAGTGCTAGCACTTAAGAACTAGAAATGACTGTTTCTTTTCGCTATGGAAGAAGAGTTAAAGATCACAATTTTAGAAATAAGGCTGGCAAGAGCTGAGTTTAATTGGCAGTAGGAGAATGAAAAATAAGCAAGTTTAATCTCTGTGCTAACAATTGCATTTTTTAGACCCCCAGCACCTAACAAGGGTAAAACAAAATAAGCCCCTCTCTGCTTTAAGCCATCATCACTGTAAAAAACCTTATCTACTGAACCTTATTGTACAGGAAAGCTCTTCCATGAAACTTATTTTTAAAAATCAAAGCAAGCATGACATGTTGCATGACAGAAGGCAAAAAATTCCTTCTTTCCCTTTCAGAGTCAAGAAAAGGACACTGTCTGACGCAATAGATGACGCAATGTCCACTTCTGCTCCCACACCCAGGACAGAAAACACTACTTCAGGGAATAAAAAAAAAATAAAATAGCTGTACTCTCTCCAAACTGTTAACGAAGAACAGCGGCTACTTACCTTCATCCTGCCCCAAGATAAGCCTGTGTGTTTTCAGAAGATTGGTTCTCATTCTAGTTAGCTGGTCTAGAAGATTGCGACGAGGAATATCATATGCGTTTCTGAATGCCTGTGGCTTCAAATCCTAGTTTTATAACAAAACAAATAACCTTCAATTAACCCATCAGTTCTCATACACAGAGAGATTCCTCTATGAACTGTAATAATGCTAACTATTAAAAAAGTTATTCTGAAGTAACCTCAGAGTTTCATAACTGGACAGAGCAGACTCAACGACTGCCTTTTCAACAAGACCTTATTCAGCGTTAGCTCCTTCAGCTCCATTAAGACTAAGCGTGTTAATTCCTGGATGAACACCACTAGCTGTCCTTTGCAGAGATTGTCATTTAAAACACAGTAATCTTTGTTTACTACCACGGGATTTTCAAACAGTGTCCCAAAAGCAAGTGCAAAAAAATCGCATTTACTCTTCTCGCTATTTATGCCTATGCTGCACTCTTCACAATCCAGTGGAAGTGCTTACTTCCTCCTTCTACACCAAGTCCAGAAAAGTTACCCATTTAAAACACATGAGATCAACTGCTTAATCATGTTTACCTTGTTTAAAAGTCCTATGTGGAAGCCAGCAAATTCTTTAACATTCATTTCCGCCAGTCTCAATGGAGATTCCCCAGTGATGCCTTGCAGCAGTTGTTTAAAATCCCTACTGTGTACCAAGGAGAGGCCACTGGAGTGATTTTTCACTTTTATTCCAATTTCTTGTGGAACTTTCTTACCCACTGAACCTATTATCCGTTCCGACTCTATTTTTGTCTAAAATGGAATCACACCATGAGTTAAAGAATCAGCAGGCATTGCAGATTTCCAGTATAAAACACATAGTACATTAACAGAATAAAACTATAAATTTAGCTCCCAACTACACAACAAAAGGGAGAACTACCTGCCCAGGGATATATTGGATTACACACATTAGATCTCAAGTAGAAAGAAATCCTAATGTGCTAGCATACGGAAAAAATATTTAGCCAGTGTATCTAAATTTATATGTCAGTAGGAGGTCTGTGAATATCCCTGATTTTGCTGCAAGTCTTGTGACTTTCTTTTGTGTCCCTGAAGAATCATCTTTAACAGAAAAGAAAAAAAAAATAATGGAAGGTGGGATGCCTTACGTTACTGTAAAGCTGCACCTAAACCAGGAGTATTCAGATCCAGTAACATAATTCCAGATTTCACTTTTGAAACAACCTATGAACTAAGGTTTGCATTGTATCTTTGCAACAAGATAAAGGAGAAAAGTCATAAAAGGAATTTGTTTCATCAGTACATTTCTAAACACACATTACTTCTCCAATTAGCACAGATTCCTTATTACAGCTACAGGTAATTTTACTGTATTAAGCTTTAACTGTATTCAAAGTAAGACCCACTTGCAATACCTCCAAAAAAAACCCAACCAACCAAAACCCCAAACCCCACAGTGATCGCAACCCACTTCCCCCAGATCTCGTCCTCTGCAGGGTTTGCCTCATTATCTGTGGGGAACTCTGAATTCAAGGACAGCAGGAGCACAGCAGAGTTCTGGAATTGCTTCTGCCTATACAGGAGCTTATATTGCATCCAACACATTTAAACTGTTTCCTGTGCTGAGAATGTCTGTGAAAACCACAGCAGCCATCTCAAGCCATTTCAGCTCCACAGTGCAGATAAATAATCGGAATTTGCATATCGTTAAGTTACCGAAATGCCACAGGAAGTTTTACACGTCTAATAGATGCTCAGTCATTCGGAGGCTTTTGGAATGTATTTTGTGCATTCTTTAAGGCGGAGGATTTTTGTCTTTGTAATTTTAAAGGCTGCACTGCTTCCCCACTGACTTCTAGATATTTAACTACTGTCGTAAGAACCACTTGTGCTAAGGAGGCACAGCTTTCAGACAGTTACACCTGAAATGGCATTCTTCACAAAGAGAAAAAGATACACAAGACTATTTTCCCACCAGGTCACGCTTAACACATAGACTGGATTTGACCTGAAGGAAACAGAAAGCTTAGATATAAAGCTTGAACTATGACTTTAATCCCCATGGACAAGAACATACACTTTTTTGGAACGTACACATTGCCAAGGCACACATGGAAATAAACATGACACTGAGAGCAAGCCTCTGACTTCAGCTGTGAAGAACAATGGCAAGAGCAGTCATAAATCCAATTAGTGATAATCTTTGGAGTTTAAAGGTCTAGCAGATACTTTAAATGTAGCTGAAGAGGTGTCCTTCGCACTCCCCTCCACCACTTACAGAAGGCACAATCACTGGCTACAGAATCTCTCTGGATTCATCCACATTTGTGGGGGAAACGCTCACCAATCTTCAGTTATTATGTATGCTGTACACCCATATGAACTCCCACAGGGATTAACTGCTTTATAATGAGATTACCACAAACTAAATAATCAACGCACTTCTAATTGCAAAGGTTTTATCAATACTACCTGTTGGCTGAGTTTTTTAAGGTAAGAGATAACACTGTAACTAAGTCCACAATCTAAATTATCTGATATCAGATTTGGAGCTCCCATCATCCTTAGGGCTTTCTTTAATGGCTATAAGGAAAACAAAATACACAATAGTAAGAGAATAAGTCTTTAAAAAAAAAATTTATAAGATCAATTACAGGAAGCTAAGGCACATGGATTAGTGCTCTAGCTTTTCCACTTTTGGCCACTAAAATTCAAGTCTATTCAGATAACATGTGACATGAGTTTGGTAGTCTAACTAGCTCGCAATGGACGTTATGCCACATTACCATGACACCACACGGTGTGGTGCCACTGGCAATTTCCACTCAAAGGCTCAGTACCAGAATAGCCGGGATGATGCAAGTCCATATTGAGGTGCATTGTCCAAGCTACACGTAAGAGGTGACACGGTGCCTCCCCCCACCCTTTATTTGGCCCAGTCAGTTCGCTTAGCATCAGCTTCCCACGTTCTAGCACTTCACCCACATTAATAACCAAACAAATCTGCATTTTTCCTTATCAAGTTACAAAAATGGTGCCAAATTTGGTTTCTCTGAACAATCTGAAGTACTTTAGATCAAAGCTTATTTAATATTTCACGAACAGAAAACACATTTAGTATCTTAATATAGTTACTATTACTCAGTATTACTAGAAATTTACTTATCTCTTAAAAAGATTTGACCTGATCTACATACCTCTGGCAAAGCAAAATGTTTACTACCTAAAATGTCACCATAATTACGTAAACAAAATTTACTAGGAAGAGGTATGATGCACACGCCTCTGGTCACACCAGCCATTATACCCGGGAGGATGAAATGAGAAAAGGAACATACCAGTAAGTAGTAAGGAGGCATGGTTTTTAAGTAGTTGTCAAAAGCCTGTCGCCACTTCAGATTTGGCTTAAGTTTGTGAACCTTAAACAAGTCATCTGCAAGAAGGAAAACAACAAAAAGAAGGTTTCATTTATATAGTCCCAGACCATTAGCATTATCCAAAATTCAGCGTGCCGATTTTCCCCCCACTTTTCTTCTCCCTCCACCCATCTCCCAATGGGGCTTCCCCACAACATCTGTTCTTAACCTTAGGTTTGAAGGATTGTGGACCCCCAGTCCTAGCTGCAGCAGAGAATCCAGACCAAGTCCTCATTATAGGCAAACTTACAAGGTACACCAGACTTAAACACCGCACACAACTACTAGCAGCACGGAAGGTGCAACAGATCCACCCGTTAAGAGTGTCACCTCCCTTGCCTCTCTCTTGCATTGTCAGGGACTCCCTGTATCTGCTTAAACCCAACAACATTCATTTGGTTCAATTTCCATTTTCAGCCCAGCTTTCTCTTGTTCAACCTGTATGATGAAGTCTGGTCTCCAATAAAAATATTCTTGGGTATCAAAGAAAAAAAAAAAAGGTATCAGAGCAGGGAAATCTTTCAGCTGTCAGCTTTGCAGGACTCTGCTGACAAGAGCAGCAGTTGCGAGAAGGGGTGTACCTCCAGCCTGCCGCCTGCCAGAGCAGCAAACTCGCCCACAGATACAGACAAGAGACAGGAATTAGCTACAAAAACTGCTGCCCTCTAAAAGAAGGGCAACCAGACAGATTCTTTCCTTTGGGTACTGTTTTAGAAATACCTTGCTTGCACTACAGGTGTGCATACTGCCGGTTAGCAATCACTGACTTGAAGCATGTGCCTATTTGCCGCTGCACGCTATAAACTGTAACAAGTGATCTCTAAACATCAAAACCGAACAGAGTATGCTGCAACGTATCATTTGAAATTATGGATTATCAATTGAGATGAAGTTTCTCCTTAGCAGGGCTGTAACACGCTGGCAAAGTGAGGCTACTGGAAGGATATATGCGGGACTGGAGAAAGGGATGTCGAAAAATAAGCCGGGGAGAGCTGCAGGAGACAGAGATGCACAGAAGAGGGTGTGCGGAAGACAGATGCAGCAAGGAAATTGTTTTCTCCAGACTGAGCTTTCAGGAAGATATATTTGGAGAAGCAAATTTGACTTGCATAGTATTCTGCACAAATCGAACAGATGTTAAAATACGATTTTCCAAGTTCTCATAGTCAAACCACACTTAATTACAGGTATTTTCCAATCTAAATGAATTCTGCATCACATAAAAAAGCCACACTACAGATGCTAATCGTTCTCTTTCCTGGCCTGAAGGAAGAGGGGTGGAGTTTGAGAGGACAAGTTAGAACTCCATTTAAAATCTCAATATACCACATGCTTAGCACTATTATCCTAAAAGAACCTGTGATGGTATCATGGCATATGGCAAATATAAAATAACATCCATTCTTATCTTATAAGCCTATTAGCTTTTTGCAGCAAAATGGAAGTTAAACTATACCCCTCTCCCAAAATTCCAAATGGAAAAAAAAAAAATAAAGTGTAAAATGTTTAGTATTGTGGTATGTCCTAATATTTTAAAAGTCTATGAGCTGGTTATGAGTACAGCTTGAACCTTAAACCCCTTATCAGTGCTTGATTGCTGTCTCGCACCCTGCACGGTGCAGGTTGTACCAGTGAATAACCCCTGCAGTCCGACTGCACAGCCACTCTTCAACGGCGCTGACATTCATCATGCTCAATTAGCCGTGATTCTTAATCCACAGCATAGCTGTAGTCTGGGAAGTCAAACGCAAAAGCACCTCCCTGACCTTTGCTATCCAAGTAAGAAGTTCTCAAATCTAAATAGAGCTTCAGCAAAGATTTGTCTATTTAAAATGAGAGCCTCCCCACAGCACAAACCCCTACCCTCTAAAAAGACGACGGTCACGGTGGTAAACGCAGCCACAAGTTTCAGAGAACATCACCATCAACATCTTACCTGCCCCTATCGCAAGAGTTTGTGACACACACTCTCAGCAGACTGCACCACAGGCACTTGAAATGTGTTTTCCACTGTGCCCTGGGCTGCACATGATCATTTATATAAATAAGCAAACAGTAACCCAGTTAACTATGCCTTTCATAGGTTAAATCCCAAACTTTTGTAGATAAAATCCAAAAGTATTGAAAATATCCTTTCGTAAGTTAGTTTTAACACAATCTATTAATTTTCAGATGCTACTCTCCACTTAATGTATATATATAGTCCACTTAATGCAGAATTCTTTTTACTTCTAAACTCAGAGGGAGCTAAAAGCACTGGATAATTGGAAACATGGAATTAGAAACCACTAGGAAAGGGCCACAACCTGCAACAATTCAAGTTATCACGTAAAGCTACAGACAGACTAGTTAATTTAAAACTGCATTGCAAAGTCTTTATCCACTTCAGATTAACGTACAAAACAACCAAATTGTGACAAAGAGGATACCAATACACATCCTTAACACCCGGTACCACAGAAGGGGGCTGGATGCACTTTCAAGTTCAGTGAACAGTTAAAAAAAAACAAAAAAAAAAACAAAAAAAGAAAATATAAGAGAATGGTCAACAGGTAATTTTAGTAGTTCAGCTGGAGCCTAATTACAGAAACAGTTCATGTGACAAGTTTAGTTGTAAGTGACAGCTTGCACCATGTAAACCAAAGTAAAAACTTGGTTGTGTTTTTTGGTGTTTTTTTTTAAATCAACACTCACATTAAATTCCACCTGAGCAAGTACAGCACCACTCCCTGCTGGCTCCTGTAATTCTCTGAGCTTTCTAATGCCTCTGCACTACCAGATACACTCCTATGTTTTAAGCAGTACAGACTCATGATTTTATATTCACAGAAATATCCTTCCCTGCAAACAATCTAGCCAAAAGTAAGGCACTATAATGTAAAATAGTATCCACCATTTAAAAAAAGGTAACGTGGCACTCTTTTTCCACTGACAAAACATTTGGCTCTCCCTCCCAGTGCCACAGCTTGCTACATTCACATTTGTGAGAAAGACAGCCCTTGGCTTCCAAAATATAAAATCATTACGTTCGGGTTCTCTCAAGGAGCCTGTAAAAGCATCAGAGGAAACTGTCCATGGTGCAGTCCTTCATGGGCAGTCATTTGCTAAATGCCCAGTCTTCTGCATAGTTAGACCCTCAGAGAAAGGCTATTAACCATTTTCTCGTGGTATTTTCACCATGGCTGCTTCACTACCGCTTCTGCTGACGCTCCCAATGGATAATCACTCCCATGGCCCAGCAGCACCTGCCCTCCCTCTAACGCAGGTGAAGATCAGCCAAGGAAACATCCTGGGCAAGGCAGGAGCATCCAGAGGTGTACCCCATCTTTGCTTAGCTCTCTAACCCCTCGTTTGACCTGGCCGTACAATTGTTTTTAAACAAGAATATCTGAAGTACAACAGCTTTGCTAGCGTCAGTTAATGGCAACAATCCTTCAAGAGGAAATTTCTATAAGCCGAGGGCAACACATATTCACCATCAAAGCACGTCAGCATCTATCTGTGAAATGTTCTGTCTTCAGAAGTCTGTCCCTCAGTGAGGAAAAAAAAAAAAAAAAAAAAAAACAAGAGGGGAACGCACCCCACCTCCCCAGTTCTCCGAGCAAACCACCACCTCAAGCTCATCGCGCTGCCTCTCTAGCCTTTCCCATGAGAGCAAAAAGGAGCGGCTCAGCTCAGCCCACGTGGTCCTGTCTTACCCCCGTAGATGATCTAGAGACCAGAATTTATGTCAGACAACCCACAGTGCATGGGGCAGGCTAACACGTGGACCGTGTGGCTTCACTGTTTTATGAAGTCTCATGAATTGGTTCCTTTCCTTATAAAGCTTCAGATTCTAAAAGCAGACCCATTAAGGTACAAGCTAGCAGAGGCTACAGCATTCCCAAATCCACTGTCGCAGAAACCAAGATGTAAATCACCAAATCCATAGGATGTGGCACAATTTACCTCTTTCAGTCACAGACCACCACAACTTGTCTCAGTTCACTCAAGTATCATCTGCAAGCTTCTTCATACATCCCTATCTTACCTGTCTTTTAGGGCTGTCTCTTACGTTATTTTCCAAGAACGGAATTGTAATTTCTCCTGCTCAAGAATGCACGAGAAATACAAAAATGTAAAAAAAAAAAAAAAAGAAAAAAATTCTGAAGCATCTCTCTATCTATTTAAGAGGCTGAACACATGTAAGCCGCTTGCTAAGACAGTACAAATAATACAGTTGCAAAGTGATTTTGGCTTTGTCTGAAAGAGTCACTGGAAGGAAGGGAGAGTGATTATCCACTGTACTATCCCAAGGGAAGTCCTGGTCCTCCAACAAAATATTCTACCAGTAGGACAGTAGCCACTAGAACCGCACTGATGCGCCAATGTGGGTGGTAGGGGCTGAATAGAGAAGGCTTCTCCTGGGCTTGGAAGTTCTCACATCCTTTTTAATCTGGGTGAGAGTAACGAAAGATTGGTTTTACACCCTCAAATCAGTCCTCTACTGCACCATCAGTAGCCACTATTGGTATGCATTGAGACAGACACAGGGGGAGGGCTTAGAAACAGAAACAACCCCTACCTACCTACGGCGACAAACACAGAGTCCGTATTTTTTAAAACATCTACAAATAATTTAACAGGTATGCATCTTAGTAATTTTCTGTACTGCTATGTAGAAAAGGGGCCAGATCTGCTTTCGTGTTTTATATATATTCCACCGAACTTAATTCCACCATGCCTTAGAGACCAAAAATAAACGTAAGTCCTGGAACAAGATCTGAAGGTCACACTTTGTGTATGTGTTTGTGTTAACAAGATGGAATGCACAGTATTTGCACTCTAGAGAAAACATCCGCTTTACAACTCAGGCAACGTGGAAGCTCTTCATTTCCCTTCAAACAGCCTTCAGAAATTTAAGATGTGGGATACCAGGCGAGTAAACTGTAGAATAGCACTACACATACTAAATAATGCCTTTCCCAAAAGAGTAGGAAGAGCTTTACACCCCTGCAAAAAAGGCAGGGGGAAGACAAGAGCTGCCAGGGAAGACACAGCAGAACTGCAAATTCCAACATCAAAATGAACAGGGAAATTAATTCGGTATCAGTGATGGCTTTTCAGCTACTGGATCTGCTGCAGTAATTCAGTAGCCACAGACTCACAGAAACTATAATTTAGTCTAGAAATACCCTACTTGCACACTTCGGGACAATTATTAGGCTACATGGATGACTATGTAACATATATTCAAATTATCACTGAGTACAATTTTGGGTTTTTTGGTTATGACCACCATTATGAAAAAGCATTCCTGAACTGTGTTTTTTTTTTTCTAAAAATTAATGGAAAAATCCTGTGTAAGAGTAAGAGTCAACGTTAATTCTCTTGATCTCCACTGCTACCCTGTATGACTAAACACACCTACAAAAAAAAACACACCCAAAAAACCACAGAACAAAAAAGCCTTACAGCATCTGCAACTAAAAGGGTTAGTAGCACCCAGGAAACTCTTCTCTCTGCCTTTACCTTTATGTCAGAAACCCAATAGCCACAATTCTTATGGCAGTTATTCACACAGCACCTTTTCATACCGTCTTTCCTGTAGAAAGTAATTTCATTGTGGGATTGAAAAAACCACTGGTCCTTTGGGCAGGGAAGAAGCGTAGACTGTTTCACTGCTCAGTTCCTTCTTACTGCTCTAAACTGCGTCAGGGAATTCCCTCTTCCCAACACCCATGACAACACTGCATCTGATCTTCCAGTAAAAAATTAGCTGCTACAAGAGCAACTGCAAAACCTGGATACACCATACCCTAAATGAGGGAAAAGAATGGAGGTTGAAGCTTACTCCAGGTTAAGGAAGAGGCTACGTGTCTAGGAGGTGAACAGCATCAAACATGCACTGGAAGCAGGTAGCTCTCCTCCTCTGCTGGAGAGAAAAAAAGGGAGAGGGGGTATGAAAATCCTCTCCTCCCAAATTATGTTAAAGAGTTTGCAACATTCTCTACTCTCTGATCTCCATTACTTTATAATGTCTCAAACTAAGGCAGAACACCAACCATTATTGTTTTTCTTTTACTCTGAAGTAGCTGCGTTGGCAGTCCAATGTAAATGTATTACCTACCTAACAACGGAAGTAAAACAGGATAGTTGTAAGGCATCACAAAGAGGTTTACACAGGTTAAAGTAGTGCTTGCTTTTAAATACCCGAACGGGTGGCCAAGTTCGCTGTATTTTCCACTGCTACTCACAAACACCTGGTAAAGAATAAGAGATATCACTGTATTAGAAGAATACGAAGAACATTAGGCACGGGGCATTTAAAAACTAAAATCAATCTGAATCCAACTGCATTAAGACAGTAAATTATCAAGAGCAGCCAAGTTTGAGGTTGCACACGTCAGGACGAGCATGCATTTACGTTCCCCAGTCACATAAAACTGAGACATGCAACATTTAGTGTACCCCCAGTCACCACGGAAATGCTCTTCGCAGTGTAACCTTTAGTGCTTTAGTGAAACTACTTTGAAATAATGCTCGGAAAAGTTTTGGCAATCATTTAAAATAGGTTAGGGGACACCTGTTGAGGGTATGTTAAAAAACAATCTATTTGCAATTTGTCTTCTGATCCATAAAATAGCATGACTAAGATTTACCACACTGATAAAAGAAATCCTCTTAAGCATAGAAACTAAGCAAAACAAACAAATAGTCAAGAAACGTCTTTTCATTATGCCAAGCGCCAAAACATTCTTAACATTGACTTTTTAAGTGCATATGTATATGGGGGTATTAACCTTGGATGTTTGCAATACATGCAAACAACTACCTCAACAGGATAAAGATGGTAGATATTCTTATTGGGACAATCAAAATAACACACATTTAACCAAAAATAGTTTTCCTAAAAAAAAAGTAAACCCTGCAGTAAAAAGAAAGTGGATTTCCTCTATTTTTCCAGAGTGTAAGGAACAGGGTTTGTTACATGGTTTCTATGACAATGAGCCTATTTCTCTAAGGGTCTGATACGTAGCCAGGAGAAGAAAAGCAGTTTTTGAAAAACAGCAGAGTAATTTTAATAACTTAGGCAAATAATGTACCTATGAATGCTTAAAGGACATTTTTGAAATTAGTTTATTAAAATGTAACTTCAATTTTTCTTCTGAATATGCGTGTTATATTTTTAGTGAAGTTGTAATATTTATTAGGGAAACAGAACATGAAAGACACGTTCAAACCCATCTATCCAGCTAAGTATGATACTAAGCAAAAATTCCTGGTGTACACATTAAGCTATTCTTTACAAGGACACCATTGAGAAGGGAATTACAAGCCCTGTTTTATAGAAGACGCAGAAACAAGTCACTTATCCAAAAATTACAAGAGGAGCATGTGACAAAGGATTTCAGCAGCAGAACTTTGACCTCTTCAAGGCCAATGCAGTCAACAAGATCAACAGCTTCCATTCAATTCCCATTAGCAGTTTCAACCATCTAGTGGAAATTATTTGCAGCTGTTGATTAGGCAACATGATGGAAACTAGTGCTAGGTTTTCCTTGTAAGCAAATGGAAGCCTACAGAGAATTTCAATTTAGACGAAAATGGAACCTGCGGGGCACATTTCTTAGCAAAATGAGATGGACCTAGAAACAGAATTAAATGAGATTACAAAGCCTGTAGAGGGAACACTCATTCTGACTCCTGATAATTCTATTAGAAAGGAGGTAACCGAAACCTTGACACGTTTCTTCTCATCAACTGCAGAGTCTGCAACCAGACCCAAATTCTCCAGACTTACAAAGTACCTTATGATGCCCATTACATTTCCAGAATCAAATAAAGGGCAAATACCTGCCAGCAGGTATGAGGAGACTTTCGTTCCAAGATGTACTGTGTTAAGGGTGAAGGCTCAAGCTCATACTTGTCAAAAGGAAGCTTGTCTATTACCATTGGCTCACAATCGACACAAGAGAACCTCACAACGGGGTGAGCTGTGCGCGGAGGCTAAAACGAAGGGAGAAAAAAAAAAACATATCAATTGTCTGGTATTTATGGTAAACAAATCAATTCTCTTCAAAAGGTTCATACACAAGTATTTTACCATCCTGTAGGCTTAAACTCTCAGTCTCTACAATTTCCTTCAAGAGAGAAAGAGATACAAGCTCCCACAATAGAATACAGATTAATTAGTTAATTCTCTAACTTAAAGAGAGCCACACACATGCGTACATACACTCTTCCCACCAAGGGAAAAAACATAGTTAATATGCAACTATTTATCTTGATATTTAAGATCCTCCATGACAACCAACCTATAATATCACAGATAGGTTTAAAGAAAAAAACAAAACAAAACAAACTTCATCTCTGCTTCCCAGCTCGACGTTCACAGCATTACAGATGTGAAACTGTGCACACTTCACAAAGGATCTCTCAAGATATTCCCTGACAAGTCTGATTTATTTTTTTCCTCTTGAATCATGGTGGGGGGAAAAAAAAAACAGTACCATGAGCACTTGCAAAGTACAGAAACAGAACATGCCTAACAAGAGAGAGACGTTTCGAAAGGCTTTTAAGACATGCCAATTGTATGATCATTTCAGTAAGCAAAGGAGGAATGAATGCTGGTTTCCCCTCATTTTCTGAATGGGGTAGCTCTTCTGTTTCAGTTTTAATTCTGCCTGCTGATGAAAGAAGAGTCCATACATGAAGTAATACTAAGCAGAGAAAACACAGTTGATCTATCAAAAACAAATACTCCTTTTTCCATATAAATTGATTTTATAAAGCTTTGATTAAAATTTAACAGGTTCACTATGATTTGTGGTATGTGAAATAATTTGTGGTTAAATTTTATAATCCTTAAAAAAACCATTTGCCAAATTAAGTAACTATATACATGGAAGTAAACATTCCAGATGCAAAAAACCATCACTGCATAGAGTATCTACATTAGATTATACCATTCTGTGTTAAAAATAGTTTTAACTACCCTTTTAAAGCAAAGTCAGATCATATTAGTAGACAAAGAAAGTAAAAAGAAAAAAAACAAACAACTACTTTATTATTCATTTTCCGTTTGTTTCATTAGTTGTCGAATCCTTTTTTCAGTTCCTATTTTACTTACCAGTGTTGGTGAATTCTGATCAGGCCAAAAAGATTCTGGGATTGGCCAATGCCCAACAGGAACACCAGTTTTAGGGTTAGGCCGTACATAAATGAGCTTATGACAACTATGCCACGGTTGAGAAGCAAATGAATTGATGGGCCTGGATGAATCAACAAGTCCATCTAAAATTTAAAGAAAGCAAAATAACAACAAAAAAGAAAATAAAAAGCTACATGCACGCATATGTCTCCCAGCAAAATTTCTGTATTAGCAACCAGTAAGGTGTTTCATTACAACTGTTTCAAGGACATACAGATCTTTACATCAGCGGCTGAAAAGAACCTACACGTCAAAATGTAAGACAGCAGCATCTGAGAAACAACTGTAACATTTGCCCACATCTACCCTTCCACTCCTGTGGCACAGATTAATTAGTGCAGCAAGGCAGACTCACATATTATGGGAAATGCTATTTGCTGAAGGTTAGTACTTTGTCATAGATCTGATAGGCAATGGCAAGTCTGTAATTTTCAGTTCTGCTGCACCTGTAAAGACTGGTAATTTGCATTTACAGTCTTCCTACATGGGATACAAAACCCTCTGACTGATGCTGCCATTAGCGGGAACTGGAAGTGAAGAAAAGTTTCATGGAAAAGTCAGATGCATCTTGCAGGAGCAGCTTTTGTCACCTTTTCAATTAGTAAGAATTCACAGATCAATTAAATACCACTCTCTACTGGAAAGAACGGTGTTTTCTGCCAGTCTGCTGCGGCGTACCAGCATAGGCTGCCCTTCACACTGAGGGCAAAGAAGTTTGTAGCAGTGCAGAATCTCAGCATTAGTCTTCCAAGACTGCTCTTCAAAGCAAATGGCACAGCAAAGACCACCCATTTAAAGAATCTTCTTCACTGTACAGATATTTTACACTATTAATTTTCCCTGCTTTAGATAGCTGTCCAATAATACTATGCAAAACACCTTTCAGATACATATCGGTTTGGTTTCTCTGCATTATATACACAGTGATTTTTCTGGCATTGTTAAATCCCATCAGATTTCTCTCTAGTTTAGGACTTTCTCAATTCACATAAAGAGGGAAAGTCTCAGTATTTTTGTACACTCATATCCACAGCCATCACAATTTACGCGTGACGAAAATAATAAACAAGCCAACAACAAATTTCACCAGCCTTTTTGCCACATGGGAGAACATTTGGGCCAACAGAGACACAGGAATTTGCTGAGGTGCTGTCCTGCACAACATTCTAGGAAAGCCTTCCAATAAAATGGCATTTAAATAAGCAAAAGGAGAAAAAAAAAATATATACGGCAAGAAAAAGGTGATTCAAATAATGAAAGCAGGAATAAAGCTGGCTATGCTAGGATGCTCAGGGGATCCTAAAAGCTATTATCCTCCTGACATTCCAGGAACATCCTCATTTCCTAAACATGAACTGGTCAGCACTCTATCCTTCTTTTCAGCCATGAATTTCTGCAAATCTGAAAAACTGCTCCATGTTAAGAGTGCATTTTCCTCTTCCCTGTTAAGCACTTTACTTGCAGCTACCAAAATAATTCCTTGTTCTTTGCACACAATTCTTCACTTGCAGCTAAGAATATTCAATCGAAACTTACTGTGTTGTGACCAATTAGCACAATGAAAATGTACAGAAAATTAAGCACTGAGATTACTTTAGAGATGGTTAAGTGTTTAAATGCGCTAGTCCTGGATTTAACTATTTTAAAACCAAGTTTTGATAACACTGTAATTCAAACTTTACTGCTTCCTGCAAACATTCACTTCCCTCAGCCCCCAAAAACAAGGTCAGAGTGAGAGGAGAGCCAGGTGGATCGTCTGTATGAATATGTGCGAACACATGGCACCATTTACCTTAACAATGATCAAACGAACACTTGTAAAAATATCACAAAGACTAAACATAAATAAACATAAAACTACTCAAAAGCTAAGAACAGCACACCCATTATGATTTGGGGTATTTAAAGAGATACCAGAGCTCTGTTACTGAAGCATATAAGCTTTATAGCTTAACCGCTTTTTTTAGAATGCGTTAGGCATTCGATGCATCCTGTACGCTACAGTGAAAAGCTGGGAGGAAGGACATCGAAGACACTTAAGGACATTTGCACGCATACAAAACGTTTCTTCCTGAACATTAGGGGAAAAAAAACACAGTTACAATACCTTCTCCAATAGGAGCTGGATCCGGTCCTGACTTTTCAAAGTTAATAACAACTCCACTTTGGACTTTTTGAACTAGAGATTCTAAACATTGATTCAACATTCTTTGTGTCCGCACGCAGTAAGAACGACCTATGCAAGAGAGAAATTACACGGGGAAAATACAAAAGCAAGTTTTGAGTAATCTTAATCAAGGAAGATGTTTTATTACATAAGTCACACTGCCAAGGCTTTCAGTTTTATCCAAAATAATAGCAACAAACTGTACAAGCTTATGTAAAAGGCAAGATACTTTTCAAATGCAATACAACCCAAGGAAAAAAACCCAACCTGCTGAGCTTTTACTTGTTGTAAAAAAGACCATTAAGGCTAAATCAGGCTGGGCCAAGGCCAAGTTTATAAACACCCTTAGGAATGCCTGATTTCACCAAGTCTATGTAATCTATCTGCTTTTGTCTACCCAACCCTTACCAACTCCTATACACTCCCAAACTTCCCCCTCCCACGCAACATTTTTTTTCAAGCACCAATTCAAAAAAATTCTGATGAACATCTCAAGGAACAGGTTCCAGAATTAATTCTTTTTAAGATTAAATTTAGCTTATTAACCCTGCAGCAGAACTAACGTGTCAATAATACCTGTCCCACTCAATTCAACATTTAAATAACAAATTTCATGACTAAGCAAAGCCAAACTCTGGAAGGACAATCTAAGAAATTTTCCAATCCCTCCTACTAGTGCATTAAGAAAATTCTCACGCATTTAGAAGATATGAAATAAGTATATAGTTTTATTTTAAAGTTCTCCTGTGCTAACGGAAACCAAGCTCAGAAAACACCACGCAGAGCAATTCAGATGGAGATAAACTGCAAGAGGTGAAGCTGAATCAAAGGAAAAGAAATACTGTAAGGCAAATACCAAACGTGAACCAAAGCAAAGTAACAACCAGTTACCTCCTGTAACTTCACACATCTGTGTGATTGCAGATTCATCAGTAGGCACACTCCCAAGCTGCTCTGGTTCAGCAGATGCAGCTCCTGGCAAACGCAGCACTAGAGCAAACAGCCTTTGATCCCAACGAAATGGTTCTTTGGTTAGTTCACTTCCAGGCAAAGGAGAATTCAAAGGAAGATGAAGCTGGTAAAGAATGATTTAAGAATATTTTCAAGTACTTGCCAAACCAATACTCAAATTTATTCATTATTCCGTAAAGGACCCCACTTCTCTCCTATCCACTAACTTTTCTGAAGTCACGTTCTAGAAACCCACGTGAAGTATGATTTTAGGGGCTGGGCAATGACAGCATAGCTAGTTCCTAGTCTCTATTATAAAACAGGCTGATGAAGCAGAGTACTTTTAGCAGTAAAAACCAATTAATATTAATCTCGGTATAGCACCAACCTGCAAGATCATAACTCGACAGAATTTAATGCAAGTTTACCTCCTCTTGAACTCCAGCCGTATTTGTCAGTTTGTTTCCGTCTGTGATAGTAATCAAAATAGATGGCTCCAGAAAGAATGGATTCCTTCCCTAGAGACAAAAGCACAGGAATGCTGAAAGTAACCTTAACACTCAGTTATAGGCTTATATTTCTGTCATGATAAAATAAATGGTAAGACAAGCAATCTTTCAAAACAATCCTGTAATTTTCTTTCAATAGGTGTGGAGCCATACGCAACTGCACAAGATGTGCTACTCTGTGCACTCACACACATCCCCTGAAGGTTTTTAGAATTACTAGTCCTTTCCTCCAGTAATAGTACAAAACTCCTCTAGCCCACAAAAGCAGGATATAAATTGGTAATAAGACGGAGAACTCGGAATTTCATTGTGAGAGTGGGGCAAAAACCAGAGTACTTTTAACCACACTCTTCAGATGTGAGATCGGGCAAGTCAGGACATTAACTGCAGACAACATAAAACTGCAAAGCAGATTCGCTGCCATCCAGTGTACGTACTCCCAAACAGCAATCACGGGTCTACAGTCCGTGTCATTCATACTACTGCTTTCTTTGTAGTTCAATAAGGAAAAAAAGTGCTAGTAAACTCCAGGGTATGTTCAGTAGATGTAATAAGAAAAAAAGAAGAAAAAAGTGTACAGTTCCAAGTTTTAACACGCAGTTATCCAACATTAAAAAGTAAAATGCAAAACCAAACCTGAACCACCAAAATCCCTCCCCCACTATAATTTCAAAAAACATAGAAAAATTTAAAAGGCCAAAGACTATAAACAGATTTGTTACCTGTCCATAGTTGTCTATTCCAGACACTAATCTATTGAGATTTAACAAGTCAAACGATGACCTGAGTGCCTGACCAAGGGTTGTTAGTCCTGAAGCCTGAAGATTTTTCAGTTCATTCATGAAAGTTGCGTGGTTTTCCTTCCATCCAGCCTATTAAACAAACCAAAAAAGCTGATTAGTTATTTTAGCACCAGACTGCAATCAACTGCAATTTGTCATTTATCTCCCTTCCCATCAAAAATTAGATTATATTCCTGATTAATGCATACGCTGCATCATTTACATGCTACGCACATCTAATCCATGTATGCACAACTTACTGTGAAACATACAGTTAAGCCTACAATGGGAGACTCACAACATACACGCACTGTCAAGCATTCAAAAAAGTTTGCAAATACCCAACTCTGACCATCAAAACTGATGTAGAGGCCATGCAATTAATAGAAGTATTCGGATTAAGCATGTGAATATTTTATTAGAAGAAACTGTCAAATTTTGAAATCAGAGATGCAGTAATAGCAATGATAAAGGTACAAGCAGCGTGATATTGCTGCTGCTTCTGACATATCCACATCCCCCTTTCATTCTTTCCTCCATACATCAAGGTTGGAAGGAAAGAAATTACACATTTGCAACAAGTACTGATGCAGGAGTCAAAAATCTAACAGTGTTGGTTAAAAAGAAGAAAGATAAAGAAGTAATAGTAACAGTGACTGCCACCTTTGCTCCCTACTCACACCCTCCCCTTCCCACAAATCCCCCAAAAAGGAAGCAAGCAAGCATATCAATTTAGTAGGAGTATTTAAAAGAAAAAATCGTAATCAGCTATTTTTAAATATTACATGACTCTTGCTCAACTATTCCATTTTTCTTGTACTTCCTCCCAGCCCAACCCGCCAGGCTCAGTTCATGCCTTTTAACGTACTATCAAGCACCTTCTGTCGCTTCTGCGTTATAAACCCCCTGCCTCTCTCCTTCCTTGGTCTTTCAACTGCCAGCCCTCTAACGACACCCTTCTGCCCTTACTTCCCAACATAAAACCTTCTATGGAGTACCTGCAAACACTCCATGTAACACAGAACCAAATCGCTGTCAGAGTCTCAGCATCACAGCTTGAAATTTTGGAGGTCACGAAAAAAGTCGTTATTGCTGACAAAGCCTGCAGGACATTCCAAGGAACAGCAAAAAGTGATGAGGATGGATCAGTCCTGCCAAGCACTCTGGATCCTACGGTAAGCAGGGCCAACACTCCTCAGCAGCAGTTGTGATTCATATACCCTTCTCCTGAGAAGTGGTACCCTGCAGAGTTCGGAAGCTGTTTTGGAAAACACTAGCTCACAGGGAATCAGCGCAGGATTTAATCTGCCTCAATTAAAACAAGCAAAGCTTGAAAACTCCAGATATTCACACAATTATAAGCCTAGCTCTCACATCTTACTCTCCAAACCATTCTTGCGCTAAGAAAGCGGTTATTCACCCAGGCTCCCTGTCATCTGGTACCGGAGACGTTCCCGTGCTCCACAAGGAATCCCAGTTACGCAGACATGGAGAGAATCATTTCAGACAGTCTGACTTTTCCTGCGACAACCTCCGGGTAGGTTCTCTCCTCCCCGGTGTGCTGGGCTCGGCAGCAATCACCTACTGACTCTGCCATGCTGTGCAAGAACCTGAAAGGCCCGGATTTTCCTGTACTTTTTAAACAGTTATATCCCACTGCCAATCTAGTACACACTGCGGGCTGCGGAGATGGCCATAAGATTGACAAATTTAGAGTCATAAATGAATACAAGAATGGAGTAGAAAGGAAGGACATGAGAGGATCAATGTCCCTGATGAGTTCTCAGGCCTAAGCTACAACAGCCTCTTTGCAGAATAAGGAATTAATCATAAGGAGACAACAAAAACAGTTTTTGCTCAAGTTTAGCTCCCTGAACCAGTTCTTCAAGCTTTACATTAATTAGTACAAGGGAGACTGAGAGAAAATTCTGCAACGGGGCAAAGAAAAAGGAGACACTTGCTCTTGAAGCCGAAAGGAGCGGTGTAGTTGGATCAGTCAAGTAATCCTCAATAAAACACCATCCGCACCCCCTCACATCAGCTTCTCATCAGCTGGGCCCCAACTCCCCACATGCCGTCAGCTCACGGCAAGGATAAAGTACAAACACGGGGTCATTGCTTCGGAGTAACAGCGACTTAGTTAATGATCTTTTTTTTTTTTTTTCCCAGAGTAAAAGTACACCAAATCCCAACAAGATGATTTGTTTTATCCTAAAAAAAGTTTGCCTTAAAACAATTTAAAGTGAACAACTACAAAAATCTTTTTGTATGAATTCTGTGAACCCTCAGATGTAGGCGATGCTTCGTTCTGTGTGGTACAAACAGCTATCCAACAGTCCAGCTTCTCGGGAATAGCCGGGCTGTAGTTCAGAAAGTATCTTCCAGCAAAGACTGCTGTTTGATTACTTTGTTACAAAAAGCACATGGGGGCAAATAAAACATTTACAAAGGAAACACTATTCCCAGCCTAACTCTTGATTTCAACTCCAATAAATTTAAGAGTATTTCTTCCTAAAATAAACAGTAACAATCTTCGTTGATATTCAGAGATTCTGCTGTTTTCCTTGCCTGAAGATGCGCCTGGCTTCCAGCTCCTACGGCAGTTGCCCCGGCTGCAGCGTGGTCAGCTGCCCGCAAAATACGCTGCTTTTTTTATTTTCCCTGTGCACAACCAAGGAAGCTGAAGAACTTCTCATTCAGTCAACAAGGGCAGCAAATGCAAGATTTCCTAATTCCATACCCAGTTTTAAACAAAGGTCCGATGAGTTGGTGTACTACATTCTCTAGCTTAGGCCCAAACAAGCCTTTTGGATCAAAACTACCAAAATTAACGACAAGAAGTTCTACTTCTGTAAAGTGTTTTTTCAAGAAATTCTCTAACCAATGTATATTATTAAACATGTATTTCAGGGACAGAAACTAAAGCCCCAAAGAAGTCTCCTCTCCATATATATGGTATGATCACTCTTAGGGCAGAATTAAAGAGTCAAGTACGTAATACAGAGCATATGCATAATCAGTTCAACAAAGCACTTTGAAGTGATTAAATAATAATCTTTCCTAAATTCAAAATACTGCCACTAATGCTGCTTAGAAAAAAGCACTGCTTTTATGTAGCACTACTTGCATTTGCCAGTAGAAACACTAAGGAACAAAAAGCCCCACCAAACAAAACAACAACCAAAACCCCAGAACCTTGTAAGACCAAACACAAACATATTCTACAAAAGCTATGTATCCTCTACAGGTCAGTAATTATGAAGACAAAACTAAACATTAATTATTTTAGTTGTTTATGGACCAACTCTAACATTGTGAGTAATTTCTCATCATCTTCCATATTACATTCCTACTTAGTCACTTTTATGCCCAGAATTTATTAATAGCAATCTGAGCAGCCTTTGTCTTGCCACTACGTTACTAGCTTCTCCTGTGATAATTTATATGAAGAAGTAATTTTAGCCTGTACACACATACCAAGAGACTTTCAAAGATAGCTGGGAAGAAAACAAGTACTGTAAGTAAAAATCTCATCCCGCCTGCTTATGCCAAGACCAGGCAAAAACGCAGTGTCATTTAGGCTTCTGTGTTGACAACGGCAAGCTTTGGATGCCATCCTACGAAACCCTGAGGCTTGGAAGCCGCACACCACCTTCCAGCTCCTGGCGTCAGCCTTTGCGAGCAAATCATACTGGAAAAAAAATAACGTATTTAAAAAATAACATTTTTTTCTGGTGACTTTGTTTTCAGACAAATCCTCCCCTGATTTATTTCACCATACAGCTATAGAAGCATTTCAGCTGCTTCAAGAAACAGGTAAGGTCAAAAATCGCTTTTTTCAGCAGCGGATAGGCCCAGATTATCTAGAATTCAGACAAATGTCAAGGTGAAAAACCTAGTGAAGAAGAGAAGGTTTTATTTACCCCGACCAGGACTAACTGAACATCACAGTTGAGCAGCAATAGAAAGTCTCATTCAGAATCAGGAGTTTAAAAATACCTTCAAGGCGTCGGAGAAACAACAGAAGTAAATTTCCATTGCAAGAGGCAGGAAAGAACATCTAACAAAA
>VYZM01013950.1:100501-122278 GCA_013398915.1 Dromas ardeola | reverse complement strand
CTCTGAGGAAAAAACCGGAGGCCTCAGCCCTGGAGCGGGCCGGGCCGGGCCGGGCCCCTGCGCGCACAGGCCCCGGCAGCTGCTGCCGACTGGAAGCGGGTGAGTGGAACGAGAGCGAGCAAAGGTTCTGCACCACCACTGCTCCTGCAGCCTGCCCGCTTCCAGGACCGAGTCCAAGACACACAAAAGCAGCACTGTCAACATGAATCCGGGTTTAAAATAATAATTAAGTAACTGATAACAGTTTCCAACGCTTTCACATTCAAAGGCTTTTTCCGCAGGTATTTTTTTGGCTGTTCATTTGAACAATAGGCAAAGAGTCGCTTTCAGTTTTCACTCCCTTTTTGTGAAGCCTTTAGACAATACTGTTGTTTCACACCACTACGGGTGAATTCTAAAATCCCCATTACAAAGCATTACAAAATATGAATGCTTGCAAAGATATCATTACCCATCTTGATCAAAATAATCAGAGATGTTAATCCCTTTAATTCAGGGGTGTACTCGTCTCTTTTGTCACCAAAAAAAACCCTAGCATCTGAATATATGACAGTGGCAAGCCTCTGTCCTGGTTTTAGAAAAAAAATCATAGAATCAACTAGGTTGGAAGGGACCTTTGAGACCATCAAGCCCAACCATCACTTTGCTTTTGCAAAAATCTTAGCTTCTGCAAATATTTTTCATATAACACCATGAAATTATTTGATTTTAGTGAACCATACATTGATAAATTAATAGTTGCAAAGCAGCTCATTTTGAAAACAAATACTATCAAGCTTGGATACTTTCCATTCCAGGCCCTCTCCATAAGTTGCGTATGCACGAGTGCAACTGCGATCAAGGTTTCTGAATTTTAGCAATCATAGCAGAAATGCCAGGAGGGATAAACAGATAAATATTTTTACGCAAGTGATCAGTGCACATGAATGGAGCCAGACTGAAAGAAATAGGATTTGAATCTCTATAGATAAGACAAAAATGCAGATACCGTGTTTTTATACTGCTGCACGTTAGTTTGGAAAGACAGCTCCTGGATTTGCTATAGACTGAATGGAAACTAAACTATTGGTAGAAGATGCCAGCTAATACCGCTAGGTCCCAGTACCAAGAACTTGATGAGGCCACCTATGCATTTCTCTCGCATCAGCCAGATGAGGTCAGAGACTAACTTTTGGCTCCAGCTGACCTCAGCCAATTCAAACTGGCAACCTAGAGGCCCTGCGTCCTGCGGCGTCCTCAAGTCAGACTACACAAAATGCTAAACAATTACAAGTTCATACCCTTACCATATTATTTTTTTTTCTCCACTCCAGACTGCCAGATACCTAAAAGCCACTTCTTTTACATCCAAGCATAGTATTTAAAGGTCAAGATGAAACTCTCTTTCTTCCCATTTCAGAGGCTGACCTTTCCAAGGGCAGCAGCAGGCAAGGTTCACATACTCTCCCTCTCTCTCTGTTGAGGATTTTGGTTTTTGGAGCCTGCTTCTGCTGGACACCACAAGAGCCAAAGTCTAGCAATTTTCTGGGCACAGTGCAAGGCATTTATTTAGTTTAATGAGACTTTTTTACTCCTGAAAATAACAGACACCACGGTTGCTAATGTGCATGAACGCAGCTTGAGCGAGTGGTTCTTTACTGCTCCGCCATACAATTTGTGCTTGCAGTGCTGACCACCTGGAAGCTATGGCAGCAGACATTTGCTGCATCTATAAAGTTCAAACTTTTCTTGTTTTTTAATTGAAGTTACACTCATCTACATTTCTTCAACTGCAATAGTTAAAGAAATTGTCTTTATGGGGAAATTAATCAGAACAGCTACTGCAGATTAAGCTCTCCTATAATTAAATATTTTGAAATAGCTCCTGTGTAGCTATTCTATCCCACAGTAAAAAGGAACATAATTCTGGAAGAATCATTTCAGTCAATTTCTGACCAAACAGATCAGTGGTATTTCTCCTTGTTGTGCTGATAACTTACTATTTTTCTGTTCCATGTCCTAACACAGCTTAACATCTAAGCTGTTGCCTCTAACAGGATTTTAGCTCTAACAATCTTCCTTTCTTAACACTTTTGTATTGCTTCATCTGTTACTTTTTTCTCACCTAGCCGCTTTCTGACCTGAAGGAGACGCTAGCCATGCTCCTTTAGGCACTGAAGAAGGTCAGCTTTGGCACTGATTAGCCATCTGAATTTGGGGCACACTTGATACCTTAGTCAGAAAATATCTACTTAAAATCTGGATCAACAGCTAAACCCTTCAAACCTCCCTCCGCTTCTATGGTTCCCTATCTTGGTCTTGTAATACAGCTGCCCTGATGACTTTTCTGCTTGATTTAAAAAGCTTCAGACCAGAGCAGAATCAGTCACTACTAAATCACTATGAAAATACTGATTATTCCATCCTGTGAGTTGGGAGGCATTATCCCTATCATACAGAAAAGGGGCTGCCACCAGAGCTAAACGACTAGTTTGGCCCACACAAGATGCAATTTTCAGTACCACAGTGAGAATTCAGAAGCGTTTAGCTCTTAGCCAGCCGCAGTTCCATTCTGTCCCTTTCAGAAAGATGAAATCCCCTATTTGCATAAAGAATTTGTGTACAGCTGAACTCCAGTATGAAAGGTAAGAAACTGTCCTCAATACTAACTTCTTCTCAGCTCCAGTAACTATATGGCAGAGTAAGAGCACAGAGAACTATATTCAAGATGTCAGAAGCTGAGCAAATTCAAGTCCTTTGATACTGTGTTATATCAGGGCTAAATATTCTTACCTGTCAGCAGTTAAGCTGCTCTTAAGCCAGACACTAGAAAAGGCCAGGCTGCTTCTGCCAGCGTGCCACACAGCCCCTTCTGAAAAAAGAGCAAACTAGCATTTTCCAGGATGTTGCTCAGCAGCACCTGTTGTTTTTTTTTCCTATTTTGTAACTACGCTACAAAAGTTCCACAAAACTGTAACTCTTTAAAGATTTCTGCCCCTTTCACTTGCTCCATCTCCTTTCTGCAATCATTCCACTAAAGACAAGCAAGAGTTTAGGAGTCTGATCCAAAACTTGCCTTTCAGCTGCCTTTCGGGAGTCTGGGTTTGCAGACTGGAGGACATTGACTAAAGCTGAGGTGCAAATCCCACATTACTGTGGGCCGCCAGACTTTGCTTAAGTCTCCCATGGAGATGTGCACCTGAATTTCTTTTCACAGGCTTCAGCGAATTCAAGAATTCCATTTTCAGCTAAAGTATAAGGAACAGACTACAGATACGTGCCCTGACTGCAGCACGTTTTCTGCTGATTTATTGACTGTGCATAAATACTGCACTATAACTGTCATATTTAACCACAAAAAGAGAAAGCTGTATGCTCAGGAAAATAATTCAGGGCAACTCTGAGATTTTCATCTGTCTTCCAAGCACTTCAGAAAAAAAGGCCTATTAGCAAAGGGGCAGAGTCCAGCCAGCTTGACTCGCCTTTCCCCAACACTAGTTAACTCTTTGCTGGGTACAGTACAGAATACTTTTCCTCTTTCTGCAAGGTTTTTATATAAGCACAGCTAAAACTGCCCTTGGTCCAAAGGTGAAATCCCAGTCACCACAGCCTGCATAACAGCAGGCAAGGTTTTAATTTCCATTTTGCTTTAAAGACCCATGAAAAGGGGATGAGGAAGTGATTGGTTGCCTAAGATAGTGGGTCGTTTTGCAATAATGGTAGATAAGCGAAATCCTGACAAAATGTCTCCGAGGAGACATAAAAATTAATACACGAAGCAGTACTTTGAACAGCAAACCAAACTGGAACAAGTCTCCAGCCAGGCAAGGCTTTCCATAGGAGAGGTGGTTTCAAAGTCCAAGACTCTCTCTAAAGAAGAAACAACATTCAGAATAAGAGTTTGAAAACATTCTGGCTACTGAAAAAGAAACTGAAACCCTCTTGGTAAATTTAGCACACTGGAGAAGTGAGTTAATCTAAATGTGAAGATGAGAAAAAGGAATTAAAATTATGCACATACCTATGCATGCAGAGAGATACAAAACCGAAAGTGTGTGCTTTGGCTTAGTGCATCTTTGTGATCAAACAGCAAATAACATCAGATTAACGAGGTGGGTCCCTCAGAAAAAGACCCTACAAGTCCCACCAAGTTCTTCCCACATAAAGATTTATCCTCTCTCTCTCTTATAAATGCTGGGAGACAGCAGAGCTTGTTCTGGAGGGAAGATGGGAGGAAAGGGAGGGGGATTTCTGAGACAGGAGAGATGTGCACCAGGCAGTCACAGCCGCAGGAAGCAGGGGCTTACGGGCTGGGGATGCTCCGACCTGTCTGTGCATTTGGATTGACAGCCAGCCAAGAACTGCGTGAAATTCCCTGTTACTTCCTTTTACTGGTCTTCTGCTAAGTGTTGCTAAGCTGTACCTGGGAATCGGGCCAAATCAGCTTGGGATCTTTGGATGAAAGGCATTATTAAAAAAAAAATGAAATCCAGAGTATTACCCATGTGGAAAGCAACAATACGAATTAAATGAATGTGCAAAATAGCAAGATTTTGGTTTTATTACATTCTACAAGGTAAAGTATAAAGACAGACTAAAAAATTGCCTCTTCTGATGAAAACTACACATCCTTCTGCCTGGGTTTCTGAGAGGAAGAGTCACAAATGCAGTGTATCGTTACCAGAACTGATACCTGAAAACATACGTTTTTAAATAGACTGGAGCCTACAGGGACTGGTTAGGAAAGACATTTTCCTAGCCTAGCGTACACAGATGCGTGCCACCGAGTGAACATTGCTTCATCTGTTACCTATCAGCAGTTATTTTATGACAAAGAATACTCTTACAGACTGGGGACCTGCTCTGAACAGACAGGATTCATCATAAAGGGAAAACCACGCTTGGCTGTTTCATTTCTGGACACAGTGATGATTTTTTACTGTATACACGGCTTGCCTGCACCAGCAATTCTCCCTTACAGAGTTCAAAGTATGTCCTACAGAGAAAGTTTACCTGACCTGACCGTGCACTCCGCATCCTGCTTGTGCCTGATCCAGAGCAGACCAGACCCTGCTGCAAGTCTCAGGGAGCCTCAGCCCTCGTATAGACCCAGCGATCTCCAGTTTTAGCTCTGCAAGTCACTTTTCAGCCCACAGCATCATTTCACTCCAGGAACACCCAGCATCCTCCGCTGGTGTGGCACCTTGGGTCTCAAAAAATAAAAAGTTAGGGACGGTGTCCAAAACATGGAGAGATGCAGCTCCATGGGATGTTAATGCTGTGCTGAGAGCACCTAAAATCAAGTTACTGTCCTGAACTGGAAATCTGATTTATTATTTAGGGATAAATATTAACATTTCCATTATCACCTTAACAGATCATCATCACCTTACTGAAACTGAACTCTTTCATGGCATCAGTATGTTTATTTTATTGTCATTTTGTTGCCAGAAAAACCCATAAAGCTACTACAGAAGACACTGCAATAGAAGTGTTGCATTTTACCAGAAGCGTTCTTCACAAAATAATTTTTTTTCCCCAAAGGAATCCAATATTTCATCCTAATAAGTATTTGTCATTGAAGACAGTTACAGAGTGGACAGAATTACCTACTTGGATCACAAGCTTTGGTGCCACATGAGCACTCGGTGGCTCTGCCACAGACCATCACCAGCATCTTCCACAGGTTTCCCCAGCTGTACGAGGACTTATTTTGTTGATTTTACTATTTTTTCAAAACCACTCAAAACTGTGCCAAGCCCTCACTGAAGAGGCGAGAGAAATCAACCCTGCCCTGTAGTTCTCACAAGCTAATTTCAGACATGATCTAATGAGTGGGTGGTAACAAGACAGCAAGGCAGGACGGGAGAGAAAGGCCCAAGCAGCACTGCTGAGCTTAGAAGGAAACTCAGCAAAAAGCAAGTGCACAGGAGAACAAAACAAAGATCCTTTTATTCTTCAATATTTATTTTTTCTAGATAAATAATGCCGAGGAGGAAGCAAAGGCTCATCTCCCGAGGTATCTGGTAGGTGTTTGGAAGAAACAAGTTTCCAGGAAGCACTTAGGCAGGGACACAACCTCATCTTGCGAGAGCAGCTCTCTGCGTAGTGGCATGAAAAAAAGGCAATGGCAGGAGCAGAGAGCGCAGTGCAGCAGCGTTGCCAGCAGCACACACCAGATGGGAAACTCAAAGAACTGAGACACAGCAGCAAGCAAGAAATAGGTGTGCAAAGTCTTGAAGAGTCAGCTCGAATGTGACGGGGTAGGAAAAAAGGGCACGAGGTGGAAGAGCCATGTGACTTTGCCAGACTGAAAGGGCAGCAAGGTGTTCCTCGCAGATGCTTGCGCCTGGATCTGAAGATATTTGCCTCTCTCAAATGGGGTATTTATGCCAGATAGGAATATAGAAATTTAAAATAAAAACGTGCTCTCTCTTTCACTCCTCTGTCTCTTAAGATTTACACACGATAGAAGATATTGTGCTTATTCTGGACTAAGTAGGAAAAAAAAAATCCTCTTCTGTCTCTGGAGTTGCTAATCTTTGTTCCTGTTTAGCGCTGCTGACCTTGCTCAGAACAGACTGAATTACTGAACTTCCTGATCTCTCAGGTCCCGATTTTGTCACTTCCTTGCGCTCACTCGAGTTTTGTGTATTAAGTTTGAAGGTCTGTTGGCAGCAAAGGAGAACTTCAAATCCAGACACTTCTCCTGTTTACTTGCTGTGTGCTCTTACCTAGTTTTGGATGGGAAGGCAACCTCGAACTGGAGAGGGTTACAAGAACAAAGTTTTCGCATCCTTTCAAAAGCTTTTGGCAATTTCTAACAGCTGAAAGCTAATTATTTTGGCACAAAGAGGCACCAAAGAATCTTTTAACTATGGCATTCCTGTATAAAGTTTCCTTGACGCTTTTGTCTGAGAGATAAAAGAAGGAGAGGAGTAGTAAAAAGCCACATTTATCTTTTTTGAGATACAGAACAGCTTTGCTACAAGAAGAAATTAAATAGACAAGAGCTCTTCAGGTTGGGAAAAATAAAAAGAGAGATGACTGCAGAGGGAAGTGATAGCAGTCTATAAAATGCTGAATAGAGAAGGTAAATACAGAATAATTGTTCACTTTCTCTTACAGTACAAAAGCTGAGGGGGCATCCAACAAAGTCATTAAGCAGCAGGTTTAAAACAAACACACCCAAAAGGAAGTACTCTTTCATACCATCCGTAATTGCACTGTGGCAGTCAGTGCCTCAGGAGGTTGTGGAGACTGAAAATGGATTTTAAAAGGCATTAAAGAAATTCATAGGGGACAGCGTGATCAACAGCAAATAAACACAGTAGCTTAGGTGAAACATTTGGGTTTTCAAACCCTTACCCAGCTGATTTCCCAAAGCTGGGAGGAGACACCAAGTGAAGAGGATTCGGTATGTGGCCTTTTTCGTCATCGCTAAGCATCTATTCCTGGAACTAGCGTGGCAGTTCCTGTGGTTCAGCACTGAGCTCCGAGGGCAAACGTTGCACATCAGTAACGAACAGCGAACGGTTCTCTGCATTCTCCTGCTCGGCTCCTCTCCATCTTCCAGCAGGCTTCCTTCCAGGGCAGGAGATGCTTCTGGCATAGCTTCACAAATCCAACCCTCCCCACCATTATCCCTGCAGCAACCACACTTAGAGTTGTGCAGGGAGAGAATATTGCATTGGGTCTCTCTAGTGAGGTGCAAATATCAGGTTAAAACCAGGAAAATTGTAATTGTAGCCTCTGCGTCTCATATTCAAAGGATAGAAAATGCAGCTGTGCTCCATTCTTGGTCAAACAGCTCCCCAGTAATAATTTGGTACTATCTACAAAAAAAAAAAAAACCCAAAAAAAAAAAACACACCACAACAGACAGACTAGGAGACAACCAAACAACTGCTCTCCATAACCCAGTGAAAGTAACAATTTACCTCAGACAGCAAGGAAAAACAAACAAACAGAAAGAAAAACCAGGAACTCCACCCTGAAGTCACTCAGTTTCACTTTGAAAAATAGTAACTGCAATAAAACATTTTTTTTATGCAACATTTATAAAAGACAGAATTTCCAATTATGATAATGCTCGGCCTTTTTTAAAAATAAGCCATAATAATGCCAATTCTTTTCCAAACAATTTCAGAACAGAGTCAGAAACATTTTCAAACTTCAGTTATTCCCTAGTCAGCTCAACCCATTGTGTTTGCAAGGAAAATCCAACTGAACCGGGAGCTCGCGCCAGCTATTTCCCATGTCACAACACGCTCATTCGTCACCCCAACGCTTCTCCAGCCTTGCACAATGCACACCCTACAGCATCCTCGAGCCAAGGCCGGGCAGCTTGGTCCTCACCCCCAGCAGCCCTGCTCTCTCCTGCCGCCCCTTCCACCTCCCACCTGCAATCTCCCAGTTCCTCCCAACACCTCCTGCTCCCTCATTTTACCACGCAGCAGCAAGGCAGGAAAGAGAGGAGAAAGCAGCAGAGGAGAGGAGGGAACAGGACATGGTGGGTGATCGGTGCTGGGCACAGATGAGAAAGGAAACAGGATTGAAAATTAAAGGGAGGGACCACAAAAGCCTAGAGACGGTCCAGCACACCGGAAATCTGCAACGAGCCACTGATGACTCAAGTTTCCCCTATAGCACTTGTATTCCCAGCTTTGGAGCACCCTACATCAAAAATATAAGGCAAGCGGTATTCTTGCACCAAGGTAAGGGGGTCCTAAGCTGTTCAGCACCCCTGCTAACGCAGTTCTGGAGAGAGAGTCACTGGTGCCGGACTGGGCCCGTCGAGGGTTGGTATCTCAGTGCCAATGCTTTGGGACTTCCTGCTGAGCGCTCACAGAGCCTTTGCTCCTCTCCAGATGCTCAGCTCTCCTCAGTGCTCACACAGGGTGAGCAACACAGGCAGGAGAGAAACAAAAACTGCAGGAGAACAGATGTATAGAAGCAACATAGGGAAAAAACACTTCAAAAAATAGTCTTGAAGCATAGATCAGAAGGAAAACAAGCACAGAGAGAAGCACAGGTCTAACAAGGCTCCTGTTGTTCTTTAGGAAGAGCCACAATTAGACAAAATGCATAAATTAATAAACTGAAACCATAAATTATCCTTTGATACGCATAACAGGAGCTTACCTGAATCACGTCCCAAGCAACCACAGTCACCTGATAAAACCAAAATGACCACAAAAATAGAAGTTAACCTTTTTTGATTTAGCAATTAGTACCAAAGAGGTTCTTTAGCCACCAGACTACTTAAAACAATAATTCATATTACATCCCAATGCATCAAGGCACAACACATCAGAACAGTAGCAAGAAAGGAAAAATCACCCTCAGCCTTCTAAAGAGAATTTCAGGGAAACACAGACGTTTCAGTTAATGGGCTTCGACTGGGGGTATTTTAGCTCTAGGCAGCCCAGCTTGGTTGTACTTTGAGCTTAATTCTCCGAGGTATCAATCACCTGGAACTCCGGATGAACCCAGTAAGATCAGCAGCTGATGCTGGTCTGACTCAGGCCCAGCTGTCCTCAAACGGTTAATCGAACACAGGCATAAAAAAAATGTGAATCCACCAAGGTTTTGACAACCAGGGATTTATCTGTGATAAGACCAAGAGGGCAGCAGGGCCCCAAATCCAAGGATACTGCCTGCATCACCGGCAGAGCAATGAACAGAAAATAGAAAGACTTTTGTTCTGATGGTGACATCCAGCACAAGCTGCAGCTCAGCTGCAGGAAGGGCAGTCCCTGGGCCCGCAGAGCACAGGCGGCACCTGTGGCTACGTGGGCTGCGGCTCCCACAGCGAACACAGCCACTGCCGGGGCATTCCTGGCTAATTAAATACAGGCTGACAGCCAATTACCCCTGCAACCCTCCCCTGGCCACGTTTGCAAGCTTCTGGTCAAATACAGGCTATGTGGAGAGCTCAGAAGGTAAGAAAACTCAAATGGAAAGCTTTGCTGCATACCAGATACAACCATAATGTTTTTCTTACTGGTTTACTATTTTCAAAACAAAAGCAGCAAGGGATATCTGTTGTCGAGCTGGACTTTTACTTCGTGTCTCCTGAAGCTGCAGCTTGCTTGTAGAGACTGGGAAAGCTGTCCTGTGGATCCTTTGCCCCTGGGATCCAGGACCAGCACATCCACAGCACCCCTGGCTACCCTGAGCTGGCGATGTGGCAAATGGGGGGGGGCAATAACGTTAGTAGGGCAGTGCCACAGCAGCACCAGGGAAAACTGCTCTACTTGCTGCAAGTATAAGATGGAAACTCTTGCCGTCAGTGCAACTCTTTGTCAAAGTACAAAATGAGAATCTTATCTTTTTTCAAAGCTTTTCTTGAAACAGTATACAGAGCTGCCTGTGTGCGAGCATTATACTCAGCTGCTCCTTTTCCCAGTAGATAGGCAGAAAGAGGCTATCTAATTTCGTAGGCCAGGTCTACACTATGCCTTCTGTCTCAGAACAGAGCTTTTCCCTAATGTCATTAAAATAAAGCAAGCCCATCTAAGAAATGGGACTCTTTGTGGACAGTGGACTTCAGGGTTTTTCTAACTGTTCCTTCCTATTGAGATTTATTTTCTCCTCATAGCCTCATCATTAGTTTTACAGGGGTACGGAACATACACATAACTCAGCAAGGCAGCTGGCAGCGGCCACATCCCACCTCCTGCCAAATTCCACTTGTGAGGATCCAAACAAGCTTGGTAAAAATCCTCGCTTTGCGATTGCTCTCCAGCCAAGAAAACAGCCAGGAACGATTCTGTCGCTACCAGGTCTTCCCACACACCCTGCCTTCATCTTAATTTTTATTCATAGGAACATACAAATTTCCTGTGACACGGGCTGGAAATGGCTTCTGTCGCATTTCCAAAAGACATCGGAGGATTTCAGCATCAGTCACTGTGTCATACAGGCCATAAAACAACTTTTAACAGACAATAGTGGAAAAAATCCTGACCCCAGAAGTAGCACAACAAACATACAGAGAAACTCAGTCCTCCCTTTGAAAACACTATTGTTTATTGCTGCCAAGGTCAACGAAACTATAAGCAAACCGCTTTAGCAAACCTCACGAATTTACAAACGCTGATACTCCACATTGTTAAGTCTGAAGATATTTGAAGAACGGTTAAGATCAGAAGTAGGCAGGCCTCAAGCACAGTAGCTGAACGAAAACTCAGTGGGCTTGAGTGGCATGGAGGCCAACCTGCTTCTCCAACAGATGCCCTTCCTTTGGAATCTTGGGAGGGAGGGACAAACACGACAATTTTCAGAAAACTTCGTGAAGAAAGTATGAATTTATGGCCTCAATGTCTAGGCAGTATTTGCCACTCCATCAAGGGGAACAGAATTTTATCCAGCGTCTTAAGCCATCCCAGGTGTCCACCCCAAAGTCCTTCAGAGCAAGGGAAGAAGTCCAGCATCTCTCCTGGGCTTCTCAGGGTGAAGTTAAATCCAAGTATCACCAGACTGGAAGCTTTCTGAAAGAGCCCGGATCTGGTTTAGGATCATAACAGAGTGAAACCCTTCTGCCCAACCATAGTCATGGGCATCTCATGTAGCTCTAACGATAATTAAACTATTCCTTTGCGTGAAAGTCAAGGCTTTTGTAGCTCAGCAAAAACTAGAGAGGGGAGCATAAAAAACCAGCAAGACTGAGAAACGGTGACGCTTTCCTATTACTCGCCTACTTGCCAATATTTTGGTTCAGTGACAAATACTAATCCCAGCTGCTAGCAGTCATATAAACTAACTCGCATCCAACACGCTGCGTGTGGTGTAAGTGGTTTTCTCTCATTCACTGAGAGCGAAATCAATGTCTGAGCAGTAGGAGCCAAAGGCACTTTTGTCACTGAAGATCACTGTGACTGCTCTGTGCCTCCTTTTCTTCACCGGTAGGCATAATGCTGACTATTGGTTAGAGATTTTATTCTTCTTTTTTTTTAATTTACACTTTCTGCCTTTTTAATTTACACTTTCTGCCTTTTTAATTTAAATTAGGTGGCATTTATAGTCTGGTCTTAAACGACTTACACAGGGCTATACAGGGAATATAAGGCAGAAACAAGAGCAGAACCTCTATTTCCTTACTTAGAGTCATGAGCTCGGACTACTCTTGAGTGCAGCCCGCTTTACTGAAACAGTCGAGTAGAAACGCAGCTCCCGTCATCAGATTATATGATCCTGGCATTCCTCTTTTGTTGTTGCTCATTCATCCTTTTTATGTAACTGTTGCCTTAGCTGTGAAAAGCATAAAGGTCAACTTGACACTAAACTGTATCATTGGGAAGAGTTATCAAAATTGTGGACAAAGCCACCTGTTTTCTTGATTTTGGGGCGGCGGCCCATTGGTAATGTTATTCTGGACACAACTGCTCCAGTGAACTGCATTCACCGGACTTCTGCAATCAAATTTACTGCATAAAATTGCGTGTGCAATAAGGGGAAGCTGTAAATAAATGGCATGGTCTTGCTAATGACTGTGTATAGGGCAGAGGTAAGGTCAGACAGTGCTCTTGTTTTCAATAAATTCGCTGGAACCAATTTTTATTTCACATTGATATAATTTCAGTGATATTACTTTATTGACTTTTATCCTAATATAATCCAAAGTATCCCAATTGTACACTGTTTCTCCTAGTCAAAACGTTCTTGTGAGTGTAATAAGACTCGGGTGAATTTATCAGTGTTACTACAAAAAGTATGAAGAAACTAAAACTAAGAATACATCAAGTGTAGTATCTCTGTTGTCTATACAGAGCTGTGCTGTTAGCAGTGTACCGGGGGAAGGAGCAACTTGGCCAGAAGTTTTACGAGGATCTGCACTTCACTTATGCTGGCAACACCTTTCTCATCAAAAGCCCACTTTTATTGTAAGTAAATGCTCCGAGAAATCGGTAACTTTGTGAAAAACTCATTTTAGGGGAAAAGCAAAAATTCTGAGAGCATCTGGTGTCTTGTTTCAGTATTTTCCCCTCAAAATAATGACATGGAGCATAGTGCCTATAAAAACGGTGTACACAATATCGCAGCACAATAGGTTCTAAATTAAAGCAGACTTTTCAATCTATCCATCATGCCTTTATTTTTTGAACATTGCAGTTTTACTCCAAATAACAAACTAAACTGCACGAAACCAGTGAAGGAGCGTTCATCGTGGAAATTCCTGGTTTTTTTTTTCCATTTCCCTTTGGAGCGAGGTGGGTGCAGCCCTGAAGGAGAACATGGCAGGAAGGTGCTTTTTGGGGCTCGTTCTCCGCGAAGAGGTTTGCAGCTGAGTCTCGCAGCACCCCAGCTCGCTGCGGGGCTGGCAGGCCAGGGGCTCGCTGGGCTGCGCTGCTGGGGCAAAGCCCAGCGGGAGGGTGAAAAGCAGCACGTGGAGACGCGGTGGGAAGCTGAAGAGAGCCGTGCCCCGCTGGCAGAGCCCTGCTCTGAGCGTGTGTTGTGGTTTGAGGAACCCACAACCATTTATTGTCGTTCAGACAATTATTCCCTCACCTGATGAGCCCTCCCCACCCAGGAAGGGGAATCGGGAAAAAATAAGGAAACCCGAGGGTTGAAATAAACAGATTTCATAGGACAAGACTAAATGATTAACATTAATGACACTAAAGAACCAGTATTGATCCCAATACCAATATAAAATACACAAGGACTATACTCAGCCCATTCCCCCAGCAGAAGCCGTGCACTCCCAGCGGGGACAGCCAATGTGGGACCCTGCGAGCGCTGCGGCTGCGGGAGGAAGGGAAGGGCTCAGGGCTCAGCACCGGGGCAAGGAGTTCTCAGGATCCCAGCCATCAAGGGAGAGGGAGAGAACTCCTCAGCAAACTTTCTAATTTATACCGAATGTGCCATTCATGGTATGAAATAACCCTGTTGGCAGCTTGGGGCAAGTGCCCGGGTCTCGCTCCTCCTCATCCCCGCACCTGGGGAGCTTGGAAACACTGAGACCTTGAAACCCGCACCCCAGAGCTGGCTATAAAGTAAATATTTTCACCAATTCAGACACTAGAGTCTTCTAAAGTGCAGCATTAGAAAGGAAAAGAAAAGCATTAGAAGAGAAATCAGTCCTGTGTCACACAAACCTGGGCAGCATGTCAGAAAATTTTGAAAGAAAGGTTACAAACTTCAAAGAGACAGAGATTATGCTCCAACAGGGTTGTAGCTGGGTGTAATTTAGCCAAACTCTGCCTCCCCCCTAAAAGCCCCCCACCACTGAGCTGAGCCCCCCCCTCGGACTGTGCAGGGCTGTGATCAAACCCTGGGTTCCGCAGCAATTCTCCTGCCAGTCCCAGCAGACACACGGGACCTTCGCTGCTCTCCTTATCCCCACTGACGTTTTCATGGGTTTCAGAAGGGAGGTTATATCTGAGAGTTGGCCGTCACACCAAAAAAAAAAAAAAGAGGAAATTAATTTTAAATAAATTTTGTTATGTTTGCATTTCAGAATAAATGTAAATTTGCACCAGAACAACAAGCGATGTGAAATGAGACTTACACATGTGTTGGTACAAGCTTGCACATGAGGCAGTCGCAGATGATTGATACAATGACTGATACTATGATTTAGCTTTTTATGCATTTTAAATGAGCACTCAATTCTGTACCCTTTAATCACAAAGTGGCATTTCATCTCATGAGCAGTCAGCTGTAGTTCAATAAAAGAAAGACTGCCCAACAGGAATAGGCAAAGTAGGCTGAGGCCTCCAAAAAAACCCAGATCAAAAACATTATTTGAAAAATTAAATATTAATATAGGCAAGGCTTCCAACTAAATGTTTCTTTTGGTATTTGCTCAAGTGAATGTTATACCTCTAGTGGCAGTAGAAGTGAATTACTTAGCATAATGACTATGGAAAATTCAGACTACAGTGAAGTAGTTTCTACATCTTGGATATAGGTATGTACATACAAAAATGGGTGTCGTTTTTTAAACATGAAATCTTAAATCCCCACGTCAGTAATTCACCCTGCTCAGAGCCTGAATGCCGAGCAAGAGACATGAGCAGGCCTTTCCAAGTGAAATACTGTAATTTGGCCAAATAAAATGACAGACCACGGGCTCACACCCAGGATTCGGATGCGCCCAGGGCTTCTGCTGAAGTGACCAGCTATGTCCATGACCTCTCCTCAAAGGAAAGCTCGTTATAAAAATGCTAACGAATGGATTGCCCCTGCTGTAGGGGCAGCTCTGCAGAGGGAGGCACGGCAAGATGGGTTGAGGCTGTGACAGTGCCGGGAGTCTGTCCGTGGAGACGTGTCTCCTCCAACCCCAGCTGTGTTGACAGCGGAGTCCTCCCCCGGTCTGCCCAGGGGCTGGTGAGCATTGTCCCGCAATAGGTTGCCACCCCTCTGAGCTGGATATACTGGTTTGAACACTCCCTAACCTATTTCAGTGAAAATCAGCTGGGCCAGCAAACTCTTCGTACTTAAAATGCTGGGCCACAGTTGCGCAGACATTTTTTCTTCTGCTCCGCTCATCTTCGGCTACGCTTCGGCTCTGCCTCCCCCACCCCATTGGCCTATGCGCTATTTTTGTCTACTTTTATAAACCAAAGTTGTTGGGTTTTTTTAAGTTGGATTCCATCCCGCACCTCTTATTCACGTGACTAAGTGCTACGGTCTGTGCTGACACAACAAGAGATGGGATGGGCTTGGAAAAAATGTCCAGGAGGTCCCAAAATCAAATGTGTCTCCAGGAGAAAGATTTTTGAAACCGTGGCTTTTGGTAAACTATGTGACTTGAGTAATTTCACAGTCAATGTGAAAATATCAATGATTAATGATTTCAATCTCTTGTTAGTGTCCCACTCTCCAGATGCAGCAAACTCAGCAGGGTCTCCACAATCAACGCTCTTTCTGGCCTGGGCCTTTGTGTAAGTGATTGGGGGTGCGGCTGTTGCTGAGTTGCACCCTCCCGTTGACAGTGCAGAATGTGCCCAAGGCAGGTCTCTCCTCATGCCTTGAGTCAAAGGAGTCACCATAATTAACACCAGATGGAGAAATGAACTCTCACCACTGTGCGTGCAAATCCAGAACGGGTAGGATTTATGCCGATGGGGTCCTCTTCAAGTCGGCACAGGTAGACGACTCACACTATAAACTTCTCAATCGTTGGTGGCAGCAAAGCTCAAATCCAGAAGCTTTTTGAATTTCCAGCTCAGAGATAATTCCGGCCTGCTCGCCTCCCAGGTCTCTCTGTTCTGCAGTGCGTTTGCACCGTACCAAAGGCTGCACGAACCAAACACGAGACCATCTGCATAGCAGCAACAACACCTTCTTGTTGTCCACTTCCAGCCTGGTTTAAATCCCTTGTCATTGTCCCCGCTGACCATAATAAGGAACGAGTTCAGCAGGCAGGATGGGTGGTTTCCAGAGTAATTTCCCAGCAGAACTCCACGTGGGAGCCTGGAGAACGCCTTGGCGCAACGCTCTGGTGCAACATGGAGAGCCCTTCAGAGAGGGGAGAGAAGGACAAACGGCACTCATGGCCAGCTTTTAAAGAAAAACTTAAATATCGGTATAGGCACTTGCTAACCGAGGGCAAAGGCGCCGGTGAGGCCGCCCTGCCTCTCCTCTGCACAGCGGCACAAAGACTTAACAAGTTGCACACGTAGAACGCTTGAGCAGCGGAGGTGCAAAATGGATTGGAATAAGTGAAGCTTTTAATAAGATTTTGATAACAATGATTTTTATGTTAATCTCTAAAGAGTTTGCTTTTGTAACATTTAACTGATAAGCATATAATCTAGTATTAATTTAATCTCTGCAGGTGTTTCCCAATGGTAAATGTTAAATTTTTATTGCTTCCTTAGGCAGTAATAATAGGGGAAATGTCTGCAGGGCTCCTACCGTCCATTTGTATGCAGATAGCATCGTATTTTATAATGGCTGTAAATCTGACAGGATAGCCTCTTACTTTTGTGATGACATTATAAATATGTGTCAACACTGAAGTAAACATCTTTGGAAGGAAAATGAAATAGAGATGTTATTAGAGGTCTAATGAAACAACCATAACTGCTTATTTCTAAGCGATGTATGCGCACATCCTTGAAAGAAGCAGAGCCCATGCTGGGCTTGCAGCGGGACAATGGAGATTCTCAGCAGGGTCCTCCAGACGACGCAGGAATAGATCCTACACTTCATAAAGATGATGACTGCCTATAAAACTATCAACATTTGCTCTCTCTGAGGTTTCTAAATGATTATAAATACCACAATGTCTAAGACTCAATTATGGCTTCTTTCATACGGCTTCATGGAGCAAGGCATACGTCAGGAAGAATCATAAGACGCCAAGTACAAGGAAGCGAACCCCAATACCTGTCCGAAGTGTCGTGCAAGCATAGTTTGGGCAAAATTCCTTCTGTACAAGATCTGAGAAGGACCTGGATGATGCTCAGATCTCATGCTGGCCTTGTTCTCAAGAAAGAGCATGCATGAAACCTACCTTTGTTTACATTTAGTATTTTAAAGACAGCTACGCTTCAGGCAATGTTTTCCCCAAATCATTTTATCTTTTTATATTTATAGAGCACATACAGCGTTCTGGCACGCTGCGCTCACCGTGACCACGGGCACATGTCAGGGACTCGTTAGCAGGGACAGAGTGGAGCCAAATGACTTGTAAGGTGGCAGTAGCTTGCCTTCAGCCAGCGTGGAGCACAGGCAGAGCACGCTTGGAGCTGCCCTCGCTCTCCTGTATAGGCTTGTCCCGAAAGGGATTACACTTTAACAGAGCTCTAGATATTTCCTCAACGGTACTTAGATATGTGGCTCCGAAGGTCCACATTATTAGTCATGAAAACAAACAGTCTAACCTCTGACACAAAAAAATACATGCTAGTGCGTTGAAATCCCTACTGACACGAAATGGGAATACAGCACGCTGCCACTGGGGGGTGGAAATTTGAAAAGCTGCCACATAAGCAAGTAAAAAACCCCAACCTTTTACTGGTGAATTAGAGTTACAAGAACAGCTTGGACAGTTTAGGTTGAGCAATTCCCACTTCTATTATAAGTCAGAACATGTATGCTGCTTTAAGGTGGTAGCTGGAATGCAGTATTTTGTTTCTTTTGATAGCCTTTTAAAACGAAAAAAAAAAAATTCTTTTATGAAGACTTAATAAATTAGTAGTAATCAGAAAGAAAACTCAATTTTCTACAGAAAGACAAGATAAACGCAACACCACATGGGTGTGAATGGAAATGCAGATACGTCACTCCATTTCCTGAGCTCCTTCAAAGTCAAAGCGGATCTGCCATGTTGTGCCATGGAGAAAGCAACTGTCAAGAAAAACAAAGTATCACACGAAGAACATTCACTATTACCAGTTACATGCAGTAAGAGCTATAGGCAAGACTCAGATATATAAAATTTTTAGCTCTCTCCTGTCTGCGTGCTAGTTCTTTTCCTATCAGACTTTGCAAAAATGCAGTTTATTTTGTCTTACCTGCTTCAGACTGACAATTTGTTAAAGGAGGCCCCCCCCCATAGAGTGTTTGCAGCCAGCCCCTCCAGCTGCACCACTATCACGCACTTGCCGGTCTTACAGTGAACACAGAACCCCACTGCCATGCCCTCTGTATCTAAAGACTACACAACGTCCTTACACCATGCCAGATGAAGTGGAATTTTTTGCTGATCAAGTGTGAAAACTACAAGCATCGGGCACAACGCTGTGTTTCCCACAACTTAAGAAAATCTTCTCCATGTTAAACGAGTTGAGAATCTCCCACAGAAAGTATTTAAACAGAGGGATAATCACCACAGCAACCAAAACCATGATAGAGTCATTCAGGAGCATTCCATATCCGCAGCCTCGGCTCAGGTTTCGTGCTGCAAGGAGGCAATATTTTATGTAACAGAAGCCTAGACAATACTTGTAGGTAACTCGCAGTGGTTTCCAAGGTAGGTAAAAAATCAAGAGGACCAAACATTAGCTCCAGGAACAGATTTTTTTTACACCTCAGGTCACACTTAAAGTGACCTGACTTAACTTGTTGCAGATTCTCTACGGCATTTTATGTCACTGCTCCTCTGCATCTGTATTTCTGACTACTTCTTCATCCACATTTTTTCCTCTCATCTTTTCCCTGCTCTACCAGCATCATAACAAGGACTGCAACCTCCATCTGCCTCCCATCCCAGAAGTAATTAATTATTCGGGAAAAATAAAGTAGCCCTAGAAGGAGAAAGCAAAATAACCTAATGATAAAGGAGAGAACTTCCCACAGATCTGAGATAATCCTAGTTACTGCCACGCACAGCAGTACCCTCCATCTCCCACCCTGCGAACGAGGAGTCTACCCACCGCACGTGGCACGTGGGCACGCTCACAGACATCCTCTCGGTAAGATTTTCATCCACATAAAGCACGGAGCCTCGCCGGCAAGGCAGCGAGAAGAGCAGCAGGACTGTGCCAAGCCAGGCTTTGTGCATGCCCCGAACCAAAAAGCTCAGCACCGGTGCGTTCATCAAACAGCTCTGTAACATTTCTGCGTGTGCTGGTTACGTAGCGATGGCACATCCATACCTTTAATAACATCTGGGCTGGGGCATAATCTCTCTCAAGGGCACATCATTGCACAGTTGTCAGGGATGTGGGGTTTGTGCTCGCCGAGGCATCAGGCACGAGCAACAAGGACAGACGAACACTGACTCCCACTCGGATGCATACAGTAGTTTTCACATTTAAGTGGAGTTAGCACAGGGCTTTTAAAATAACAAAGTAACCCAGAAACAAGCTGCAGCGATAGATGGGTGGAAGAGGAAGGAGACTGGCGCGATTTCTGATCTTCAACAGGTGGCCGGTGGATGCAAATGCTATTAAATGTGTGACAGAAAAACCAAAGTTGAATCCTACGAAACTTATAAAGGGAAACCTAAAACCTGTTTTTACGGATTCTGAACTTTCTTTGTAAATGAGCTAGATGAACCGGAAGATATCAACTTGGCTAATTAATGTGCTTCTAAGTCTAGCCATTTTAAATTACGTTTTTTCTCATTTGATCATTCTGTTTATCATTAATTTGAATATCTCTGAAGCATGTTTATGTCTGCTGCTTTTCCTGAGACAGGTTTCCACAACCAGAAACACCCTACATTTGATTAATACTCAGTAAAAACATAGTAATTTTCTGAAAACATCCTGAAGGCTGAAGTCTGATAGTGTTTAAAAACAAGAATTCCAGTTTATTTTTAAACACAGATGTTAAATTAAATGAGCTGATTTACACTTGTCAACAAAACCAGTATTTTACTAATCTTCACTGCATGCATTTTCAGAAATCCTGACAAGGTTGTAATTTCTATATATAATAATTTAACTGTAAAATTATGTCATTTGTAGCTGCAAGACTGAAACTAGCAACTATGAGACCTGCAGAAGGAAGTGTTTGGAAAAAGATGAGTGTTAATACATGCATCTTGGCTAAGTTACAAAAGGAAGGATTTTTGTTTTAAATTTATTTAATGTCTTCCATGATTTTAAATAGACAAAATACGTTACTTCCTGTCCTGGATTGTTTCATGATGTTATTGTGAAATGCTAATGGCTGCTCTGTTTATTTCACCATAGAAGTGTGTTCATTTCACTGGTGGATAAAGGTTTTGCAATCCTGCTGATGGGATGGCTTAATATAAATCTTAATTATTCACCTGACTTGCAACAAAAATATTTTGCTGCATTAATAATCTAAAAATTGGGCATGATTTTAGGTGGCAATTATGCTGCTGCATTTTTTTTTTTTTTGTTTATTATACAGGGCTTAAAAGACCAAGTCAGGAAAACAACAAAAACCCCCAAAGATCTTGGAATGGTTTGGGTTGGAGGGGACCTTAAAGCCCACCCAGTGCCACCCCCTGCCCTGGGCAGGGACACCTCCCACCAGCCCAGGTTGCTCCAAGCCCCGTCCAGCCTGGCCTTGAACCCCTCCAGGGATGGGGCAGCCACAGCTTCTCTGGGCAACCTGGGCCAGGGGCTCACCCCCCTCACAGCAAAGAACTTCTTTCTCAGATCTCATCTCAATCTCCCCTCTTCCAGTTGAAAACCATTCCCCCTCGTCCCACGGCTCCCCTCCCTGATCCAGAGTCCCTCCCCAGCTTTCCTGGAGCCCCTTTAGGGACTGAAAGGGGCTCCAAGGTCTCCCCGGAGCCTTCTCTTCTCCCGGCTGAACCCCCCCAGCTCTCTCAGCCTGTCCTCACAGCAGAGGGGCTCCAGCCCTTTGGGCAGATAGTGGATACTGCATAAAATCAGGAATTCTGGATAGACTGCAGATACTGCATAAAATTAATTGAAGTCCACGAGTAGATTACTTTAATAAAAACACATTAAGTAAATAAGAGGAATACAGAACAAAGGTAAGAGCAAGAGAAACAGCTCACAGAGACAACTTGGGCCATTTAAGCTGTGCTGCTGTCTTATTAGGTGGTCGTGAATGTGCCCTGTACCCGTTACCAGCTTCACCCCTCGTTCAGACGTGGAGTGCCAGGCATCCCGTCCTGCCGGGGGCTGTCGGTGCCCGGCCAGCCCCTGCGAGTGGAGCCCCGGGGGGGAAGGGAACCTGAAGGGAACGGGAAGGGACCCTGAGGCCGGGCCCGGGGCCTGCGAGCCAGGACACACAGCGGCCCCAAGGTCAACTGCAATGAGCGGGCCCACCAACCCTTTCGGGAAGGGGTTATGCCTCAGAGACCACGAGATAAGGTAAATTACTCTTAAAAAAAACACCTTCCCGCAGGAGAGGAGAGCGGGCCGGTCGCAGAACCCCCCGCTCCCC
>VYZM01013950.1:60993-97063 GCA_013398915.1 Dromas ardeola | reverse complement strand
AAAAAAATTTATTAAGTATAGTCACTTAAAATATCTAGCAGCAGTTACCTATTGGTTGTACAGTAGTTTAAAACATTTATTAGGAAAAAAAACACCCCTTCTGTTAATTTCAAAGACTGCCTGTATTTCTGGTAAGCATAATGTACGCAGTGCAGATACATACAAGAACCAAAGATTCTCATATATGTTTACCAAATACTGCATTGAGCTAACTTTTGTTAAGAAAAAAATAAATTCTTGATCTTCTGCCTATGAGAAGTTTCAAAATAAGTTATTTTGTATTCCTGTGAGCTGGCAGCGTTTCCACATTAGCTCTTCATGTAGTCTTAATGTATTTCAATGGAACAGTGAATCTCGCTTTGCAATAGTACATAAAGTTGTTCAAGAAATAGTGCTTACACTTGCTGCACACAGTGCTTCCAAACTTTGTTAATTCTTATGAAACAAAAGGGATTTACCAAAATTCCAAGAAGCGCTTGGAACCCAAATTGCCACTTACAGAGCTCTGTCTTGTTCTAGACCCTTCTTAATAAGGTAGCAGAACATCAGCTTGGAACACTAGCATTGGGGATTTGTTTTCAGAATATTATTAGTAGCATTTCAGTGAAGTGGAAACAAACCTGTGCTCTGAAAAGAAACTGGACCTTGGGGAAAGGCATACCAGTAAGAGCCATGAATTTAAACTCTACAGGGACGATTTGCTATTTTAAAAAATAAATATACTTAAAAGCTTAGTTTTTGAAGAAGAATCGGAGCCTGTGAATCTGAAGATATGACAGATATACTCTAGTAAGCACCTAAACTTGTGTCATGTTTCAAGTATGAACCACGTATCTGGTACTTAGAAATGTGAACGTCATGATGTTTAGAATGCGAAAATAAGCATTTGGTTTTGATTGTTCATAATGCCAGGGCTGTCCGCTGCTGGGAGGTTCAGAAACTAAACTTTGTAAGGTGCAACCAAATCAGTTTATTGGACTGGAGAAGAGCTGAAATGGATGTTGTTTTATAAAGCTTCATTGGAAGTGGAAATTACAGCTATTGAGTCAGTAGGAACTTTCTGTTCTTTTAATATTTTGTACTATAGAATGAAGTGAAGCCTCAATGGAGACCTTCGGTTTGATAATTAACCTATAGGAGCTACAGTAAAATACGACGTTCTTGAGGGGAAAATATGTGTAGCTGTTTCACTTTGTTCTGTCGGTAGTGTCTCAAGGCGGTGGTATGTGTGCTGAGGAGCCTGGCCTTAATTTTATTTTATGAAATACGTTTGGGATTGTTGCTTGATCGGGTCATGGGTTCTGGTTTTAGTTCTGGAATGTCACACAAAATAAAACAAAACTGTGGGAGTGGCAGAGGGAGAATTATGATGGTTATACTTTGGTTAGAGACAGCGGTGGTAGAAAACCTGGCTTATTTTTTTACTCAAATAGTAAATCCCAAATCTGTTTGGTATTATTCATCACAGTTATTTTTCAATTCGTTGCCTGTAACTACCATGCAATTGTAATGAGAGTTTAGTTTAAAGAAGGCATGAAGCTGTTCCCCATTCTTTTCTTCTGAATCTCTGGGGTTTGACGTACCTCAGTGCCTATGTGAGCAGATACCTGAGTTGTTAGACCTCATCCGGGAAGGTCACCATTGCAGAGAGATTCCTGCCTAAGCGGTGACTGCTGTAGCCTTACAGCTTTGTGTTGCCTTAGTTCTGCTCTGGTTTTTCACAGGCGTTAGTGTTCTGAGGCAGGGATGGGATATCTTTTTGTTGGGGATTGGTTTGTGTTGCAAAGAGCCAGCATAAGCAGTGCTTGTCATGGACCGGGACCCCAAAATGCTGCCGTGATACAGTGAAGAAGTGCTTATCCGTTTATTTTATAGCAGTTTGTTAACCCAATGTGAACATTTTTTCTATTTCCATATTTTTGAAGGAACTTAAGTAAAGGTAGATTCATAACCAAGCTTCAAGGTCTGCATTTTTACACCTTTGTTGACTGCCTCAGTTTAGTATAGACTTATGGAAATAATCTTCTTGCCTTTTCTCTTTTTTTTTCCCCTTTTTTCCTTTAGAATTGCCAAAATGCTTTGGAATTCTTAAACGATTCAAAATCTGAAGTCTCTGAGGATACAAACTCATAAGAACACAAGAAGCAGCAAGGAGGATTCAGTGCCAATGCAGCAACAAAAAAGACAGCCAGAGTTAGTGGAAGGAAATCTTCCTGTTTTTGTTTTTCCTACAGAACTTATATTTTATGCAGATGACCAGTCAACACACAAGCAGGTGTTGACTCTATATAACCCCTATGAGTTTGCCTTAAAATTCAAAGGTGGGTTTCTTAGGTTAAGTTCTATTTAAGGGTTAGTTGGTGATCTTGAACAGTCCAATTATAATTCATGTAAGAAATCATATTTGTGACAAAACCAAACTCATGTCTTTACATGCATCTGTTGATGAAGTTGGTGAGGCATTAATTCGTGATTTGTTACCACTGTTGTCCTTTTTGTTGCAGTTCTTTGTACAACTCCAAATAAATATGCGGTGGTTGATGCTACTGGTTCTGTGAAGCCTCAGTGCTGTGTTGATATGTAAGTAAAAGTTGTTCGTTCGGTTTGGTTTGTTTTTTTTTTTCAAACGTAGGATACTTGATCACCTTAACTTATTTTATTATTTAAGATGTAGTAAATGACAGCGTACATAGCATAAACTAAGTTGGATGAAGTTACAATATTTTCCTAATCTCTTACATGCTTGTGGCCATCTGGTCTTTGCTATTCTTTCACTCTAGGGCAGAGATACTCCAATATTGGAGATATTTCCTTCTTTAATTTTGTTTTGAGGCATAAATGAAATGGTAGTAAACACATCCTGTGGTATAGTTTGTAAACCAGCAGTGAGGGTAATATGAGCCTCCTCTGAGTACTTTTTTGTTATTTCTAACAAGAAAAGCAAGACCCCCAGGGCTGGGATTTCTTTGTGAGAAATACTTGTTTGCAGATGGGCAAAATGAAAATGCATGCAGTTCTACTGAGCACGCTTTCCCGGGCCATGTTTAACGAAGGTACTTCTGCCTGCCTTTCACCCCCACCGCCTCTCTTGTTCTCAGATTTCTGTTTCCCCTTTACCTGTTTCTCCTGTCAGGTCCCAGCCCAGTACCGGAGAAAAGGTGAAGGCCAGTTAAGTGACCACAATAACGTGTAAGGTCTGTAGGCTGCTATAATTCAAAGTAGAGTAGGTATATAAGCTAAAATAGCCCAATCTTTTTCATCTGCCACTTGCCACCTTATTTCTGTGCTGATGTGTACAGATAACAGGTAAAGAAAGTATGAAGTACCTAAAACAGCAGACTGAGCTTTCTGACAAGAAATTTGCAAACTGTAAAACACCTTTTGGGATCTCTGGCTCATAAATAGCCATATACAAAAAACCTTGCCATTGAACGGTCCGTCTTTTGTCAGATAGGTAATACAGTGCGTGGGGAATGGCTCTTTCCCGTAGACTGTTCTCCTTAGGTGTAATTTGGAAAATTCCAAGGACTCGCCAAATAGAAAGGCATTTTAAAACGCGGAACTAGAATTTTCAGTGGGCAGGGGCAACAATCCTTAAAATGGAACAAAACAGGTCAGGGTGTACCCGTGTATCAGTGAGTTATTCCAGTCTTTAGCAGACATGTACACAAGCTTGATTACATTTAGTTCATCTTAAACAAATGTCTTTTATTAAATAAAGAAAAATAAGGCATATGCATGTTTCCAAGGGAATTTTTTTGTGCAGCAAAGCCCCCATCCCGTTCCAATGGTTGCTGTCTAAGGGCAGTGTTTACTGCTAGGATATGAGCAGTACTATGCAAGTATGGCCGTTTGCCAGATAAACAGATATTCTACAGAGCTTCCAATTATGCAATGGTCTCGAAAAAGAAACAGGAGAATGTATCTGTTTATAAGGGTCTGCAGAAAACATCTCTCTGCTTGGCAGCAGATGCATGTTCTCATAGCACAGCGTTATGTAAAGATTCTGTTTAGGTTGCTACTAAGAGTAGACACAAAAATTTAAAAGGAAGTGTTAAAGGAAGAAATAAAGGCTTGAATCTGCTGTTCTGATGTGCTGAGACTTGTATGAATTAGGAGGGTTGGGGGGGGAAAAAGCCTTTTGTTTCGGTGAAGGCAGTTGCCCAGCCAACACTCAGCTTGCTGAAAGCCTGTCATAAGCACGCTCTTTTGCCGCGGACGTGACGTAAAACCATGTACATTCCTGCAGGCTTCTCGCCTGGGGGATGAGTTGGTCTCTGTTTCCTCGTTGAATAGTCTATTCAGACTAGACACCAGTTACAAGCACTGGCTATGTGTTAATGTTTGTAGATACCTTGATGTGATATAGTTCCTTTAAATGAAGACTGAAACACAAAAATCTGTTTCTTGCAGCAGTTTAATGTATACATTATCACAAAGATAGGTTTCTTGAAGCAGTTTTAAGCCTACTATCCTGTGTTACTAAGGGTAGGATCATTTTTTTTTCCCCTCAGGAGATGGCAACCTTCTTGAAGGCAAATCGGTGATATGTGGGTATTTTTTCAGATTAGCTATTGTTATCTTAGAAATTTAGAATAACCTTTCACAAAAAAAGTTTCCAATTTGGAAAAATAATTAATACATATTATCCCTAAGAGCTGGTACAACTTCAAAACCTTAAGTGTTACAGCTTTTTAATGCTAGGGACATATTTCCATAATGAATGATAAATGCAGAGAGGAGGCAGTTGAGCAGAGCACTGCTCAGAGGTCTGTATTGCCTTTCATCAGCGTTATTTCAAAACTGCCTTGTGTGAGTCCCACATATAATTTTTCCCATGAAATGCCATAAAAATAGAAGGAATGCAACAACTATCGCCCTGTTTTGCTGTTGAAGCCATCTTGGTCAACGTATTCAAAACAGTGGAGCACCAGAGTGGTTGCTGGACAGTGGGAAGGCTTACCAAGAAAATAACCGCGTCTCTAGCTATAATTCAGAGAATATGCCTACGCTGCAGCCTGAGTTGTGGTTGCAGCTTGTGTAGCTACAGCCGCCCCAGCTCTTGGTAGCTGGGGAAGTCTCTGCAGCATCGTGCATTTCAGTGCAGGCTACGAAACGCGCTCGAGGTAGCTAGATTGATGAGCAAAGCTCTGCCAGAGTTCTGCTATTGGTGTCCAGATTTACTCACTGAAAGGCAGGTGAGAAATGTTTACGTAGATACGTAGTTGTCATTACTGCACTGCTACGTGATCTTAATGGTGGGCTTCTGATTTTGAAAATCCCCGTACATCCAGCTGACTCTTGAATGTAGAGGGAATGAGTTTTGCTTCTGAGGGAGTATAATTGTAAAGCTCTGAGCCTCGATTCCTTAAGAAGCTAGACTTTCACCGTCATCTCTCCAGGTGTTCGGCAGTTGTACTTTTCTTCTTTCCTTCCCCGTCCACTCCAGTCCCCCCCCATACTTTTTTAAATCATTGGCCGGCATCAAACAACAGGGATAAAGGAGGAGGCATCTTTCAGATAATTGATGTTTCATGCAAATTGGCAGCTAGGCCTCAGATTGAGGCAAAGGTATTATTGAGATAAATAATTAACTGTTCTTTTTGGCCAACCAATTGGAGCAGATATATTTGAGAACCAGAGTGATCTTAGGGAGAGGAGAGAGAAGGCAAGATCACATCTTCAAGAACGCTGAGTGATGGAGGAGGGAATGGGGATCTGTACTATGGCAGTGTATCTCTGCATGGGGGAAGGAGGGGAAACATCATGATGTAGGGCGTAATTCCACAGGAGACGTGCTTTTTATTAGTTCCTCTGTTTGAAAACCTTGTTTTCCTCTGCAGTGTGATTCGTCACAGAGATGTTCGGGCTTCTTACTATGGTGTGATAGATAAATTCCGTCTACAAGTGTCTGAGCAGAGCCAGAGGAAAGCATTAGGGAAAAAGGAGATTATCGCTACACTACTTCCATCTGCAAAGGAACAACAACAACAAAAGGAAGAGGAAGAAAAACGAATAAAAGAACACCTGGCTGAAAGTGTCTTTTTTGAGCAGACTTTGTGTCAACCAGGTAGCCGAAATCTTTTACCCCTTCTGTCTTCTGAATCGGTTATGAATAGCTCAAGTGACTAGAAAGCCTAGACTGAAATAAATTTTAAATTCCCTTTACTTACCTGTAAGGCTGCTGTCTTTCTCGCTGGGGAATGGTAGTGCCCAAGAACCCAAAGTATGGCCATTCTGCTTACGCTGTCTGGATGAATCGAGACCCTTTGCTGCCCCAAGTTTGCATGTCATACCTTGGAGGGTACATCCTCTCTTTCTCTGGTGCAGAAGTTCTGTTGCAGCCAAGGGGAATTTATCTGCAAAAGGATGGTAGTTATTTTTTCCCTTGGGCTCTTTCAGAACATATGCCCCTTCTGAGTTTGTTCCAAACCCTTAATCTTCCATTTCCTGATGAGCAGGAAATATTGCCAAAACATCTTCTGAAGTGCTCCTTGTTCTGCGCCATCGCCTTTGTCTGTCTCACCAGTACAGAAAAGCACAGTTTCTAGCTGAAGACTCTTTGTACGTTTCATACGTGAGGAAGTGAATCAACAATCTTGGGCAAAACCTGGACTGAACAGTTAAACTGAAGTGTGGGGAGGGGAGATACAAAAAGTATCAAGTTTTATCAGAACTGATTCTTGACTTGACGGTCTGTCGTCTTGTTACTTGTACTGATTTATACTGTAATATTCTTGTCACTGGTTTATTTTTCATGACAAGAACAAAAATTAATTCCAGAAAACAGATGAGCCTGCTTGAAGAGTGTTCCTCTTGTGAAAACCAAACTGTTTCACTATTTACACCTAGTTTGTTGGCTGGTGAAACGCCTTTTACTAAAAAAAAAAACCCTCAAAATGGGTATTAGTAGGATATGTGGTTAAAGCAAACCTACAAGGTCTCTGGGCTCACAGAAAAAAATGTTAACAGTGACAGTTGTTTCGGTGCAAAGGGTTTGAACCATCCTCAACAACCTGATTCTGGTCTGAATCCAAATGCCCTTTCTCTGCCTAAAAACCTTGTTGACTACATCATGTTGCTCGCTTACAGAGAAACAGCAAATACAGCAACTGCAGTCTTGGCATATTAACCTGTCACCTAGAAATGACAGATTTATGGAATTAAAATAGGACACGTATTGCTAATCACCGGGGATAGAAAAACTTGATAAAAACATTGGCTAATTGCCAACGGCTCTTAAGAATGTGGTTAGAGGCATCCAACTAACACGTTAACAGCTCTTTTCCAAGATGACACAGTCTGCCTTTGAGCAGGTTCCAGCTGTTAAACTGCAGCGTAATAAAAAGTACAAAGGTCAGTTCATCTATACTTTGCATTTTTGCATTTCCTTATTCTGGTGATGCTGGACTGTCAAAATGGTTCACTCTCACAGTTTTTAGAGTAAGAGTCAAGTATTTCTAATTTGTGGCACATAAAGTGGTTCTGGCAAGCCTTGAATCCTCTGTAGGAAGGAGGAGAACACATCTGGCCCAAGAACCTGTGCTCTTGCTGTAGCCAAGGTTTGCTGTGGAGGTGGAAGCAGAGTTAGCTGCCTGTGCAGCTCCTTTAAGTGCTCTTTCCTAATTGATTACTAATCACTGAAGGAACATCTCAAGGAATGGAGTCGGGATGCATGGTGAAACCTCAAGTGTTGCCCAAACATCCAGCTGTCACGAGTGTGTATATATAGCTGCTGGCCCTGGCAGGCGCCCTTCCTCCAGGAGGGAGGGGGTTGGGAAGTCTTGTGAAAACAAGTTCCAGCATCAGAACAGGGAGCGACCCTCCCCGCTGCAAAATGCGGAAGATTTAAGAGGGTGGGTTTAAGAGGTGTTTTCCACCCCCTCCAAACTCCAAAGGGAAAAGAAAATCTCAGGATATCGCAGCTCCAATGCACCGCAAACGCTTTTGCAGAATATGTACCACTTAGACTGGGCAGACATTCCTTACAATCGGTACCGTCTTGTTTTTCAGAAAACAGAACTGCCTCGTCGGGACCTAGTTTACTGACAGTCTTCCTAGGAATAGTGTGTATTGCAGCACTAATGCTACCTACATTGGGGGAAATGGAATCCCTGGTGCCTCTCTACCTCCACTTAAGTGTGAATCAAAAGTTAGTAGCTGCTTATGTTTTAGGTAAGTATTTTGCATTTTGTCAGTGTTCTCTTGCAACTTCTGCGATTTGGGGAAACTTCTCCTGTGTTTGCCAGTGGCTTCAGGAAACTTGATGGAGACAAAGCACCACGTTATGTTTTGTTTTGCATCTCCACTTATATTTGAACTTGCAGCCATAGTGATATCAGGGTAAATTAGTTATTGTAAGTATTTTAGACCAGATATAGTTGATATTTATTATATACAGGCCCCTAAACGTTAATTTATTTGATGACTGGCCAACTGTAGTCATCTGCCAGTAAAACCGAATGGAACGTGCTGTTTCTTATTCTTAGATTGAGGCAGAGTGTTACTCGATTGCAGAACCTAGATCTTTTCTGTTATTTTATTTCTCTCTCCAGCCCAGATGAGCTGGTCCGAAAGGCTCCATTCACTACCTTGTTGATAAGCAGTTGAAACGTGCAGAAATAAGTTGTTGTAAACCCTCCTGAGAGACCACTGCCATCCACAATCCTCCCTGATTTGTAACTCGCTCCTAAATTAGGAAGCGTGAGATAAGTTGCACATGTCACTTGTTATGACTATTTTCCTATAACTATTTCAGATTTGACGAGCAGTCACTCTAAACTCACTTCTCCTGTCCCACTACCTGGCAGAAATGAGGATTTAAAGGAAAGGAGCTAGGCAGCTTCAAACTGATAGCTAGAGGTGAGGTAGTGATGGGAAAAGATGCGAGTTCTTGGTGGTTAATGCGCGCGCTCAGTCGACTGGGCTGGAATGGTTTGGAAACTCCCTTGTTGCCAACCAGAAGCCTACGTCTTTGAGCCCATGGTGGTGTGTTTTCAGATCAGGACCCTGCAGCGATGCTCGTTTCCTTTTTCGCTCTAGTTTTGAAAATGACTCCAGTGTCCGCTGGTGCCAGCTATAGTATTAAACCGTTTGACTTCATACATTTGCAACAACTTACCTGTTTCTAGATTTGCTATGAAGTTCTTACAGGCTTTGATTCCTTTGGCAGCAGCGTTTTTAGTGTTCCTGGAAAGATTCTGATCGAGTTGAAGATGTGCCTCCTCACTGCAGGGGGGTTGGACTAGATGGCCTTTAGAGGTCCCTTCCAACCCAACACATTCTGTGATTCTTCTTCTGTATGTAACTTGCTCATCTAGAGTTAATTGCCCTTGAGGAGATGAAACCACTTTCTCCCACAACAAAGTACGACTGGATTGTGTAGCATTTAATTGAAAAGGGAGGTTAATACCACACCAACTGGGCTGTACAACATTTGAGAAGTTGTTTACTTTATTATTACTTGCTTATTATTGCCTGGAAGTCCCTATACAAGCAGTATAGGCTGTCCTGTAGCACCTTCCAGAAGCTTCTGTTCTTACTCTGTGATGATGGAGATAATCCAAGCTCAGGCCTCCAGCAGTTCTGGTAGTACTGATTGTCTAAGCTAATATAGACCTTAAGAAATAGCTGAACTATAATTTCTCTTTAATGGATAAATTGCTTGTCTAACGAAAGGCAGCATTACAGCTCTCTTCTGTCACGCTTCTATTGTCAAAATTTTATAAAGTAAGTAAGTTTAAATCAGTGTGTAGTGGCAGGATAGTAAAATAGTCTCGGAAGTTAGTTTATTTGTGGTGAGGTCTGTAGGCTTTAGCTGAGCTCTCCGCAGTGAAAGGCTGTTACGTTAACGTCATCTGAGCCTGCAAGAAAGTCAGATTGCCTAAGAACTGAGAAATTACTGTTTTGATGTTAAGTGAGGTTGGAATTCAAGGAGCCCGAATGTTTTTCCATATGCGCCTCTGCCTTGTGCAACATAACTCAGGGCTAAGAGCTTGCAGGTTTGTACTTTTTCCGGTGTCTGCACGTAATTAACGTGAACTTTCCAGTGTGCTGTGAGTAGGTTTATTAGCTCCGTATTTCCTACTTTCATCTGGTTTTAATTGCTTTTAACCTCTATCAGTGCGGTTCTGGCGTTCTTTCCTCCCTCTATAGAGGTCACAACACAGAGTCTGTAGAAAGCGCCCTATGCCGATGGACAAGGAAGCTTAAATCTTTGTCTAAAACTAGGCTTCCATCAGTTATTCTGCCCAGAATCGATAACTGCTTGGAGTATTTACAGCTGCTTTAGTTACTAGATACACTGCACTTCACTGTCATTTCTTACACAGACTTCGACTACATCAAAGCTCGGAGCAGTACTTCCACTGTTGCAGCGTATATGTAAATTCATTCTGCATGTATTTATGCCCTTCTACCTTATTTTCTGGCCTGTGACAGGGTAAACTAACTGTTCTTCATTTTTAGATGTTTTATTCAGTGAAATTAAAGCGTTTAGTTCTTAATTCTTGTCTTTTCAGGTCTCATCACCATGGTTATTTTGAGAACATGAGCAATGAGTGAATAGGATGGCAAACACCTAACTGTATATTCACATCATGAATGTGGACTGCCTTTTACTCCCATTTGGCTCATTAAGACACTAGCAAAACTGTTCAGTGATTTAAGATACCTTCAGAAGTGTAATATATTTTAACTGTGTATAATAAATGAAAGACTCAAAGCACTTTTGGGTGCTTCTGTAACAGACAGCTATGAAATGTTCAGTGATACCTGTGAAAATAATTTGAAAAAAAAAACCAAACACTTTTATATCTACGCCTACTGTAAAAAAAAAAAAAATCCTTATTAAAGCAACATTTGTTATTTTTAGTCTTACGTTCACATCAGTGCGCGATCACTATAAAAGCAAAACTTGTCTTATGTAAAACCTTCATTCGGTTCGTGGTTGTACGTGCCGAGGCTGGCGCATAACACTTCTGTATCCCTACCGCACGGCCCAGAGTCGTGACTGATCAGTGAAGAAAATGAAAAACTCCATCAGTGAAACTATGAAATAAACCATGAATTTTAGGTGAAGAAGTCATTCTCCACTTCCTTCCTTCGTTACGAATCGATGGTTGAGTGCTCGTTCTCTTACCTGGGGAAATAATTTCTGCGCCAGCCGTTTTGTATCACAATTGTAGACAATAAAAAGAAGTTCTGTGAGCAGATCCTTTCCTTTCGTAGGGATGCATGCAATACGTGAAGTACGTGGCTTTAACAGAAGTTGGACTCACATTGCTGCACACTAATAAAAAATTCTGCTTTTTTTTTTTTTATTTTAGAGACTAAACTAAGTACAGCAACAAAGGTGTTCCTCTACACCTCCCCTTCCCCCCCAGCCAAGAGGAGGGATTTCTTTTGTAGCAGAAACTCCTCCTCAAATGCCAGTTTTAGATTCGAGGTGAACATTTACCTTGTTTCATGTAACAACTCTTTCCCTTCATTTGACATTGCATTGTTGAGGTGTTAAGTTTAAAAATACTTCTACTGAAGGGCCGCTATTACTGCGCTTGATTCATTCACAAATCTTTATAAGAAGCCTCTAGAATATGCTCTGATCTATATAAAAACACATTTTGGAAATTAAACTTTCTTTCCCCCTGCATGTTATGGGTCACGTTTCTGTTTATGCATGGAAGGACAAAGAAACCATGCAGCAATGAGTGGTGTTTAAAAAAAAAAAAAAAAAAAAAAAGGAGAAAGGTTGAATTTAAGTTGTTAATCACTGTACGTTTTTTCTTATATATGAAAAACAACTAAGTAAGTCTCTGTGGGGCAATAAAATGTTACTTTAGTTGGATTCTCAGAAGAACTGAGATTGTGTCATCTCTCGGCGTCAGATGATAAACAGTCAAACATTAACATTTGTAAAAAAAATAAGTAAGTGTTCCTGGCTTGAGACTTGGGTGCTGCAGGCACCCGCCTGCCTCCAGTGACAATCCCGGGTGTTCTCCTGCCCCTGTGGGCTTGGACCTTCACTCTTGTTCTTTAGCACCTGGGCTGTTAATTCCCATTTTCCTGAGGTGGGTGAACCTGCTGCCTCTTGAGGAAGGACGAGGGAACGGAGTAGAAGGCAGGGAGATAAAACCGCCACGGGGTACCATCCTGGCTGTTACGTATTAGAATACCCACATTTTTACGTTAGCAGGTCTTAACGCAAAGACAGTGTCTTAAAAGCCCCGGCTGATTTAAAACTAAAAAAAAAAAAACAACCAACTGCACAAACCCTTTTTTCCCCCCACATCCTGGAGTTCCAGCCACGAGCCAGGATTGTGTTTTGCCCGGCCCTTGCAGCAGCCCAGAAGCGAGAGAATCCCGCATCCAGGAACTGCGTCGCTACCAACCAAATCTCGACGCCTTCGTCCTGCAGGACACGGCCCCCGCACGGCTTGGGAGGAGAGAGACGGGACAGCAGAGACCCCCATGCCCTGCGCTCGCTGTCGAGGGACTTAAAGAGCAGCGATTTGTTTAGAAAAACACCTTGACGGAAGAAATCGGTAACAAAAAGTTATCGGCAACTAAAGCATTGGAGCATTCCTTTCTCAAGGGCAAGCGAGGAGCAGTGCGCCAATAACAAAGATTAAATGCGCAGTGGAACGCAGCAGATGCAGATAAAACTGGTGCTCGGGCAAAATCAGCGTGACAAACGTCCATTTTGACTTCTTCCTACTTCAGGGAGATGATGGCGCACGCACTATCATCACAGATTTATTCCAGCGCTGGGAAAACAAGACCCGAGGACAGTTTCAGTTCAGCACTGGGAGGGGGAATATATCAAATAATGTTACCGCACGCTACAGGGAGACACCAGTAAAATTTACCAGGTGGATATGCAAGATTTATATTTTCTGATGCATGCGTGCGTGTGTGTGTGTGTATATACGTGTGTGTGTGTGTATATATATATATAAGCACGCACGCACCTCTAGTACTTAATAGGGTTATGGAAAACACTGAAAGCCTTTGGAAATAAGACCTGAGACACTGAATCTGACTCCTCTTAAAAACACCAGGAAAAACAGTTAAGTATTCACGTCATTTCCCATTCCTGACTCTTAACACAAACAAACCAGGCATTTCCTTGAAATGGGAAAGCATTTTCAGCAGAGAGTTGGGAGGGCTTTAGGATCACCCCACAGAAACCATCACCTCGTTTACCCCGCGCTCGCTGTGGCACCGATACCGCAGACGAGCGATGCCGGCGGCAGGAAAGGCCCGTGCTCCCGAGATCGCTGTCACCAGCGTCAGGCTCTGAGCTGTAGGCTCGGAACGTGATCTCCTCTGGGTGTTTGCTCTTCTCTGGATCAGCAAATGCGTAGACCTCCCTGTTTTCTCTGAAGGAGTGAATCGCAGAAGGCTTCAGACTACACTAGATGCAGCGTAACTGTCTCAGAGCTCCAGGGTCGGACGGAGCTTTGAGCTGATCGGTTTGAGCTCCCCAGGACGGGAGAGGGGGCTGAGATCACCTGGAAGCAGAGCCGGTCCCTGCCAGGGAAACGCTGAGCCGCTGCTGATGTTTCTCAAAGCTGCCCCGAGCGTGCTGCAGATGGAAACAGGCGCTGCTGCTCTTCTTCAGACAGCTTCATGGTGGCATTTGTGGCAGCTCCAAGAGAAGCCCGTGCACAGAAGTGTGCCTTCAGCAACGAAGCACAGAAATCCTTCCTGGAATCACCTAGCTAAGAACTGTCAAAGTATGATACGTCACTTTATGTTCACGTGTAGCAAGTATCTGATGACCAACAGGCCTAAACTGGAAAGAGGCTGACAAATAGGTTTGGCAATAACTCACCGTATTTTAGCCCTTGTTAATGTATATTTAAGATAGCTGGCTCTCCTTCTGGCTGCCACGTTCCATCACCCCCTTCCTTTGTCAGGAGTGTGAATCTCGGACTTAAGACTTACGTGCGCTGGTAATCCATCCCCTGGTAGGGCAAGACTATGGAAGGGAACTTGCTGGAGCCCGTAAAGCGGATCCAGGAATTCTCTCTTTCCAGGAAAGAAAATTCTCAGGTGCAAAGTGATATTTGCTTCATATGCTTTGGTGGTCCAGGGCAACCTCAAAATTCAGGGACCAAGTTGTACAGGAAGTCTTAAAAAAACCCCACCAAACCTTAAATTGCCTTCTCTGCCAGGGGGGAAATTGAGTTCTTGGTCAGGTACTTTGCCTTCTGTCCTTGTGTGAGACCCTCCTGGCCGAAAATAAGACGCAGTAAGGGGCCAGACTGCGACAGAAGGCACGCAGGGCTGAGCAATCCTGGTATTTGATCCTCCTGCCCAGCTGCGCGCAGAGATCGGGGCCGAGTGGCCGTAGAAAAACAGGTTTTCTCCTCTGTCCCTGTGAAACGGGGTATTCGCCTCTCAACAGTCGTGCTGGAGAAGGGACCGTCTCCCACTAGAGCTGGAAGAGACACAGCCAAAGGTAACGGTGCTGGCGATGGGGATCTTCCTCGCAGGCACAGCCGGCTGCCTGAGGAAATGGAGACCGAAGCTGTTGAAGGAGAGAAGTTGCCGGCAGCGTATCACTTGCTTAGTACCGCTCCACGTGAACCAGTGAAGAAATGGGAAACCATCGCTACACAGTCCAGCAAGAGCCATTTAAAGGTGGCAAATGTGGACATGAGTCCAGAGAACATGTGTATCCTCAAAAAAGTAAGTACTGGAGGGATAAAAACAGGCGACGCTCACAGTGTTAACAGCTAAAGCCAGGTAAGGGGATACACTCGCTTTTTGGTCTATTTTTGTCTTCTGTAGAACAGAACCCTGCAGAAGCTCTGCTCTGTGCTAACTGGCCGTTTACTTCAGATAATCACCTGCAGCTAACGCAGACCAGCCCTTGAAACTCTGCAAAGCCGTATAACCAGGCTGACAATAGAACGCGGAATTACACGCAGGCAGAGTAAGGCACGCTGGTCTGAAACAGCAGAGATTCCCCAAAGGAATGATTTCAGCAAGAGCACAACCGAGATGGCAGCAGCACCGTCAAAGCGGCGGATGGTCTCCTCACTAGGGGAAGGGCAGCAGCGAGGCCCACCCGAGGAACGCGCTCCCTGGAACGCCTCGGCTGCGGAATATCAACTCAGACCCAGCTAACTGCCATCGTCCTCATCCCAGCAGAACAAGGGATACCAAGAAGGATCAAAGGTTGATAAAATGCCTATCAAAGACATGGAATAAAAGAACCAAGAGTCTGCGGTGGAACTTAAATCCATGTTGACAGTTAAAAAGAGGGGGACTAACAATACCATTTACAATAACAAAACAATTTTCAATAAAAAAATGCAATTTGTAATAACAACGTGAGAGCATTCTTTTCTAGGAAACTGCAGATGCTCTCGGTGGCTTGAGGTACGAACATCAAGGCATTAGATGAGCAAGAACAAACAAGAAACCACCATCAGGAGCCAAATAAAACTGCAGTAACACTCTGGAATCCCATGTTCCATCAACATCACCGAACCCGTTAGCGCCTTTCCATCCGGAACCTGCCAGGAGCCTCCAAAATCAAAACCTCCTGCTGAAGTGAATGCACTTAAAATGAAAGGATCTTGATTTATTTTTAATCAGGAAGCCTCTCGCAGCGATTTCAGTGCCACACAACCTGACCTGAGCTGTCTTCCAAGACAACAGAATACGCCATTTCTGTGCCACAAAAAACAATGCACGATGCACATCGTAGTTTTGATTTTTCTCCACGCAAGAGGAAAAAGTAACGAGAACCGCCCAATCATGAGAGCCAAAGATCAGTACCTTCGGCACCAACTTCTCCCACTTAAGCAGTTCTTTCTACCTAAGTTGACATCCATCAAAATGTAAACATTTACATGCCATTATTAATCATAGAAGGAAGCCTTAAATAACAAGCATTTTACAAGGCTCTTGTGAAGCAAGTAAAAGAAGAAGAACCGAAACCATTAGAAGAATTTTACATTTGATAAATGCCAGACTCATCTGAGGAACCTTCATGGGAACGGGGAAGTCTCACCAGTTCCTTGAGAGACACGGGGGACCCAGCACATAGGCACGAAGAGGCCGTGTTTGGGTTTGGTGTAAATGCACTCGCCTCCTCCCCCCTCTGAAGTTTCTGTTCCCGAGCCAGCTACTGAAAGTCAAACGAGGTTCTTCTCCCTCAGTCGGTTATTTTTTTTCCCCTCCTCTCTCCTGCTTCTACCACAAAGGTCCACCAGGGGAAGCAACCTCTCCCTCCCCGCATGGACATGGGGTCCGGGGCTTTTAGGTGTGGGGAAGGTTGGAGCCCCCTGTGCCAGAGGAAAGGCGTCTCCTGACCAAGAGCTGGGCTGGCTCTCACTGGGCTCAATCGATCAAACAAGGATGCGTGTACCAAATACACAGAAATGGGAAAAATCTGTTACAGGTCAACCAACCATCCAAGACCATACCCTTAGGAAACAGCCACCAAATCAAACCGTGAGGTGACAGTTTTTGCATCCAGCTAGTGGAAAGGACTCTTGCAAGCCAAGCGCTCCTCTTTGGATTGATAAGGTTTTAATTATTTACTGTAGCTGTAAACATCCAATTACATTTACAAATATTTTAACGGGGTGCTTCCAGGAGAAGAGGGATCAACTTAAACGCCATCTGGCAGTTGGTGATGAGAAAGGTTGCTGAAAACAGGATACGAAGAGCTCTCACATTTTAATTACGACTCCTGAAGATCTCTATTTTAAGTAAACGAGTTACGACTCCTAACATATGCAAGAACACAACAGCATAAAGTGAACATTTCTGCAGGGCGTGCTGCTGAGAAACGCACAAGCTGTTCTCAAGCGGGAAGCTCGCTGACGGCGCTCGAGGTCACTCCTGCCCTCACCCCGCCAGCAACCAACCATCGCAGGGCTGGACTCGCAAGCACGGCACTAATATTAGAACCACATTAAACATTCATAAATGGAATTATCTTAGTCTCACCAAGACAAGACTCTGGAGACGTGTTCTGTTTGTACAGGCTGGCGACCATTTACACTCAAGCTTTTTGAAGAAAGGTGAAAAGAACAAATTTAGGATTAAATTATATGAATGCCAGGAGGGCCGCGGGCAGCTGTTCAGCTGAGTATTCGGCTCAACTGGCTCGCTGACAACACTGGGAAGACCCCAGCAAGTTGAGCTGGCCGATGCACGGGCTCGTTTTTCCTGGCATTTGTACCTCTCTTCTAGCGTGAATTATCTGTTCCTCTGCTAAATGCAGTAACCACCGAAGTGCTCATGCCAAAAATACAGCCCCCCTCGAGCACTGGCACGGTTATCAATGTTCCCTCGGCAACTATGTCATTCTGGAGAAGGTGGAAGGAAGAAAAACACCTCTCAGTTGTCAAGGAAGACACGCTGGCCCGAGATCCGATTTAACCGCCAACAAATCCTTGGCCGGATAGTTTGCAACCAGAGCAATCAAGTGCCCATCACAAGCACGACTTTGGAAGGGTGCCATCCCAGAGGAGTGGCAGAATCCCGCAGAGAAACAGCTGTATGCCCGGAAAGAGCTGCAGAATAAAAAGAATTTATATATAATAATATATACTTATTTATTATTTTTCAAAAAAAGAAAACATACGCGATCATAATGCTTCCAGTATGGCCTGAGACAAGAAAGCTGCCCATTTGAGCAGCTGAGCAACCTGGGCTGGTGGGAGGTGTCCCTGCCCAGGGCAGGGGCTTGGAACTGGATGAGCTTTAAGGTCCCTTCTATCCCAAACCATTCTGTGATTCTACGATTTCTTCTCGGAGGAAGACAAAGGCATAGACGCTTGTAATATGAACTCAGATCAGGTAAGGAAGGTCACATGCAATAGTCCCATAACCGCGACACTTCAAGCAAAGCTTCAATATTTATTGCTCGTGAGTAAATGGGGCATTCGTAAAACAGAGGCAATACTAAGAGCACGCGCCACTATGAGAGTACAGGGTTGATTATGCGCGTTGTGTAACACCCTCATTCCCTGAATCCAGATACGTCTTTTGCAGGATAATTTTGTTCCAAAATCTAATACTTCGTTTCAGTGGAAAAAAACCATACACAGCTCCTGACTCCAGGGCGCAAAACTGCAGCTTCTTGATGACACGGACGGAGAAATTGAGATGCCTTTTTCCACAAGTTCAAAGCCATTTCTGTTTTCCAAAAGCAGGCAAAGGAAGGACTGCGGATGTGTAACTATTTCTCTCTCCTCCAACGGCATTAATTGCCCTGTCGAGGCAAACCACAAAGACTCCCCACTTCTTCCCAAGAGGTACGAGCCGCAGTCCTGCCCACCAGCCCGCTGGGGCATCATATTCCGAACTATTTCGCCACGGCTTCCTCTAGGTATAAACCGGGGACACGTTTAGCTATTCAAGTCTTTTGAAAATGTTTGGGTTTATTCTTCGGTTTTCCTAGAGCTGTCACTGAACGTTAAGACAGCACTGCGCTAGGAAAACAAAAAGTCTGCTGCAGATTTTAAGGCCAACTTAAACGTAAACTAGACGGGGTGGAAGTGGGTTACAGTACGATACTCTGATTTAAAAACATTTAATCACAGATGAAAACAAGAATGATGAAAACCTCTCTAACAAAGTGCAGAAACAACAAAGCACATTTCTTTTTCCATTTATTGGCACTTATTTGAAAAATAGCATAAATATTCAACAGAAAAGAGACAAGTTGACCCACACGCAACTATTAAACCCCTCCACTGATGCATCTTTTCAAGAAGACTGGAAGAAACACCAGGAGGTTCATTCTTAAGAAATAAGCAAGATTTAAAAAAAAAAAAAGAAAAAAAAAAAGTCTTGCCCTCACCACAAGAGTGAACGCACAGCAACTCTTTGGCGCATACCTGAAATTGCGAAACAAAACTATGCCATGTTAGAGAGAGAGCAAACAGCCATTAAACACGAGCTTTGTCCATCTGCCGCAGGGATGAAGGGCAGCCTGAAGTGAGGAAAAAAACCTGCGATCAGGAAGCTGACTATTACAATAATTTAAAAGGAATGAAATCAGAAGTAAACCATGTCATACCTTACTTGAACCGAGTAAAACTATTAAATAGATTCTATTTTCTTTCTACAATAAGGACATACGGAAACTGGTCATTGGTCCTCAGGTCACCAGGTCTTCGCACTCCAAGTCGTCCGTTTCCACTTTTGATGGCTGCTGTCATTGAAAGCTTCATCCACATGATTCTAACACTGCAGAGTTCAGCGTGAGCTTTTCTCCTACTTGAGGAAGTTTCCATACTTTTCTCACTTTATGACACGTTACAAAGTTTTAGTGTTTAAAAGGAATCCACTTTGCTTCGTTATAAACCTCTCTGGAGAGAAGGCTTGAAACCACACAGTACAGACGCGTACACACGTACAAACCCAGCTGGGGAAGTTCAATTGCACAAGAGTCAACAACCAACATGAGGTTGCCACTGGAAAATCTGAAACAGCTCTCTCTGGTGGGCTCGGCAGATTTTTCCTCCTGTTTGGGGAATTTCAGAGTTGCTCAGGATGCCTCAACCCACTGACTTTTCAAACATAGTACAAGAATCCCGAAACATCTCAGATGACCAAGGTCTAGGCTTCCAATCAGCATCTGAAGTTTTCAATAGCAGAAGTAACTTGATGCCATTGTTTAAGGAAGTGACATCAGAAGATTAAACGTTTGATCGCCTCAGCCTATAAAAAGGCATTCGAGATTCCTCACTGCATTTGTCCAACAAAAGTCATATACGAGGACCAATACTGTCTGTTAAAATAATGTACTTCTGAAGTACTAAATACTAAAACCTCAGGATTTAATGTTTGTTCCAAACATTATTACTATTTTTCCCTATTAAAAGACCTTTAACAGAGCATCTACCACTCTCATACATCATCTAAATGGGGAAGAAAAAAAACCCAAAACAATACAAAACCCCAGAAGAATGTTCCACACCTAATTTGGATTTAGTCACAACAGCAGCCATGATCATGACTAAAATCCAACATAGAAATTTAAGTTGACAATTCACCAGCTTGTTCTTTTGACACCTATTAGAACACAGAACGGATTAACAGCCAATCAAGAACAGAACACAAGAATCAATTCCTGTTCCCTAATATTCCCCCCTTCATAGGAAGAACAGAAAATATAAATATCTAACGCTCGGGGAATAAAAACAAATTAGTAAGCTGCTTCATTGGTTTCAGACTGAGGACAAATGTGGAAGTTATCTGCTACGGCATAAGCACCGCGTTATATTGGTGGGGACTCTGCCTCTTGGCTGATGGAAAGCCAAGTCTTCCACAAGCAGAACATACGCACAGTATTTGTAACTTATGCCAACACGATGATACCCATTGCAACAGCTTGCTTACCGATGTCAGCATCAAATATGTTTGCAATTCAAATGCTTACTGTATTTTAGTAAATGTCATACACATCACTAGAAACCTGAATTCCTCCTCAAGGAACTATTCGGGAAGTTTTCTAGAAATAATGACATTTCTGGAAGTTCCTATGAGGAACAGAATCAGTTACACACAACAAAGTCTTATTGATATCCAGCCTGTTTCTTGGTGTCCGATAGCAGACTTCTGCCTCTCAATTAATAGGTAACTTAGCCGTAAGATCTACTGGTAAAAAAGGAGATCTGGAGTCAGAAAGTGAGACTGGAGAGTCTGTGCTGGTGCCGACTTCAGCCGGTGAGTCGCAGGAAGAGCCTGCGCTGCTTCTGGTGTCATCAAGAGCATGTGACGACAGACTGAAAGCAGAGTTAACAGCAACGTATGAGAAATGAGGTACACTTTCCGGTAAGCTTCAAATACTAACTTCCATTCATTATAAAGCCATTTTAAAAACAAATGTACACCTTTGAAGGAACAGTAAGCCCTATGATTTGAAATAAATCTGCAAGTACACACCTTGCAGTCACTTCCGAACAGACAGATAACATTCTGCCCATTTTCTCCTTCAGCTCACCAGAAATGGTGTACAGACAAGAAGCATCGGGCTGAGCAATTCGCAGCAAGCTTCGCCCCATCTCCTACAAGGTCCCGGGCTAGCATACATCCGGAGATCAGGGGAGCTGATAATAAACTGTACGTACTTCAGTTGTACCATTCACTACGTATTTCACAAAATACAGATAGGTGATCTAGCATCAGTGATGGCATCAAAGTGTTTTTAAAGATTACCATCTCCTAAAGCAAGATGCAGCAACTGAACCTGCACTGCTATGCCTGCTACCAATAGGGCATGCAAAAAAGGTACGGTTTTAAGTTACCTTTAAAACCTCTACGTTATTATTGCCACTGCAATGGGCTCAAAGCTCGTGCACAGCTACGTACATCAGCTGAGAGAGATGCAAAAAGGACAAACGTACTGTGAATAACCCTGTCTTGATAGCTGTGTGGGCACACCCTGGGTATTATTAACCTCTTGACTAAAATGCTAAAACAAAATCCCTTGCTATTTCAAGTTGTTACGACTTTTAACGTAGTACTTTTTATCTCCTCCCAGCAGGGAGGGTCAGACAGACTAATTTTCCTATGTGACTAAGAGCAAGGAAAAAAAAAAAGAAGACACCCCAATCCACGCACAAGCATTAGCATTCACATTTGATTGCAACTTGAAACTGGACTCCAAAAACTGCCAGCCATGAGGCATCTTTTCCTAAACACGCTCAACTCCCCTACACGTGACACATGTTAACAGTCAGTCCTAGAAATTGTAAAATTGCCTGTTTACTGTGATCATTTTGGTGCTGCATAATTACAGGATGTCTGTATTAATAAAACAAAAGACAAACCCAACTTCAAGCATGATCAATACTAGATGAAGAGAGACTCGTGGTGCTTCTGATGAAATGGACATAATAAATAGCACAGCATTTACCATCCCCCAAGGTCCGCCTGATGTGACACTTCAGGGGTAAGTATGTTGGTGGATCCTTGGAATAATCTTTTTGGGTGATCTTCCATCTCTGTTACACCTTTGGTAAGAGATAGGGAGTGATAAAAATCACTACTCTTTTAAACAAAAATCTACTTTCAACGTACTTCTACAGAGCAAACAGAACAGAGGTTCAAACTTGTTACAACAGGTGGTTATTTTATATGTAAAACATAGAAGGTCAATGCTGAAATTTTGAAGACTGCCTATTTCTTGGAAACATTTTAATCCAAGCTCCACAAAAGTTTAGTGAGTTACGTACTGAGGTTTAGGTATCAGATATTTATTCTTCAGCAGCAAAGAATAATCTTTTTTGTTCAGTTTATTCAGCTATCAGTTCACTGACTAGGACCAGCTCCACTGAAGTAGAGAATCTGAGAACAAGGAAAGATTGTTTTCCTCTTGCAATCAATAAAAACAAAGTCCAGGGTTATCAATAAACTTATATATTGACTTTGATTTCCAAATACACTAGAAGAAGAGAGGATAGATACGCACTTAAATAGGCTATGACAGAACTCAGATAGAAGTATTTTAAAAGCTGTCTCAGAGCCAGAGGTGTTCTGTTACAATGGTGAAGCAAGAAGATATAAAAACAGGTGCGATAGAATAACCAGGAGTTAAACTTGAAGAAAAAGGAAGATATAGAAACATTTCCCAATAAAGCTGTAAGGTGTCTACCAGGTCTCTGCATCAGTTTTTGGCTTTGAAGGGTGATTTTAAATCCACAGTACCGGTGCGCTTCAGTTAGCCAGGACTTTGAAATTTTCTATTTGTGAAATACACCAATAGTTGTATTCCTTCTTTTGTTAAGCAGGTTACATTAGTTTCTTATCAGATCTAGACGACTACAGCAATGCAGAGGCATTAGAACAGAACAACTATTAGTTTTACAGAATAGGAAAAGCTAATTTATCTATTTGTCTGTTTTATCCCTACAAACAGTTCCATTTATTTGGTCATCTGTAATACTAACTATGTCTAGTCACTCTTTGAAGCATCAGCCAGTTGAACAGAATTATGAGGAAAGCTATATGAATTATGCTAAAGTGTTAACTATATAATATTAGCCAAAACCAAATACTGTACCTTTTCTTTTTATTGAGCCAAGAACACTTGGTCGAATGCAGTTAATTGGACTCTGGCTTCTCCTGCTAAGAGAAAGGCATATGCTATACTGATATCATCGTTACTAGAGGAAGCCTAAAAACATGTAACGACTCAAAAGATGTTCAGATTACAAACTACTAAGCAGAAAGCACTGAGAAAACGGGCATTAAAACAGCTTATCCAAAGTAAGGGTTTTGTTGGCTTTTTTTTCCCCCCTGAAAAAAGATCTTAACAGAGAAAGTTTAATCATATTATTTCACAGCTGAGACAGTCTAACTGACTAGATCTCAGCTGACAGGCACTTTGCTAAACTGTTAGGGCCTAATAAAATTTAATTTTATGTCCACATCACTCAGAAAAACATCCAATGCAACTAAAACCAGAATCAGTAACAAACCCTGAATCTGTTTGTTTGGGTTCTTTCCCCCCTTAGAATTCAAGTCAATTACTTTAGATGTGATTAAGAGCAATAGAGACTACACTGAGAAGACAGATCCCACAATGCAGCCCACTTTCCCAACGCTGTGACGTTAAGGATTTTACCAAGTATTTTAGAGCATTGTAAAAATCTGAAGTTCACATGAATATAAAGTTGTATTTGTGGTCAGAAATCAATTATGTATGTAACAAATTCCGGTATTTCAAAAGCCTCCTGTGAACAAGCTATGCCAATTTTCTGTTACAGATACGAACTGGTACTTACCTCGAAAATCGCCTTGTTGGGCTTGGGCTGGGACTCGGAGGTAATCCACTGCTACTCACCAAACTTTGCAAAGATGGTGAGAAACATTGCTGAGAGCAAGACAGTTTGTGTTATTTACGTATAAACACTGTATCACACTCACATAGTAACAACCCATCCTTATCGCAGGTAAACAAGCAACCCGCTATCAATTTAAGCGACCAGTCAATACAGCTGGGTGTACTGAGATACCACTTTCTGTTACTGAGAAAAAAAAAATTAAAAAATTGGAGAGATTCCATTTTCATGCAGAACACATGCAAGTTGACAACGATTTATTTCACCATAACCTGGTTAAACAGGCTACGGTTCATAAAATAAGAAGGTATGCCCCTTCCTCTTATTTCAAGAGGAAGGCAAATAAAGAATAAGGTTTATTAACCACAGGTTAACAGTCGAACACTCCACAGAAATTCACATCCACAAGATGTGCAACTGCTGGCTGGTATTTTCTGGTTTGGGGTTTTAGTTTTTTTTTGTTTACTCTCCAGTTTCTTGTTTGCAGCTGAGGTAGAAAGGAGCAGGTGGCTTAACCTCTTGCTACTAATTTGGTTGAATTTATTTCGCACTACTCTATTACTACTAACCACTATTACCACATTTTGCTCACCTTCCCTATTCCTCTGGTAGGTGAAGGAGCTGGAGAAACTGGGACAAAGTCTACTTGCTTTGGTGATGATGATTTTTCAAAATCATTGTCGCTCTGTAAATAGTACACAAAATTAATCTTATCAGCTAGTACCTTAACATGAAGAGGACTGATTGGTGTGGGATTGAGTATGATCCCAAAGCTATCCTCCATAATTTTCATAATTTTTAGGTAGCCATTTATGAGCTTATGCTTAACCAAAAAAAAAAAAAAACCCAACACAAAAACAAACAAAAAGCCTTAAACATTACATTGTATCAGAACATGGAAGAAAACAGAAAATTTGAACAGGCAGACATCCATGCAATTTTCTTTTGACATACCAGCCCAAGGAACCCATGTGTATCCTCAAACAACTGATAATTCTAAGCCTTGTTAGTGTGAAAAATTGCTGATCAAAAGCAGCGATACCCTAACACCTTAATTGTAGGTGAACTATAAAAGAAAATGTTGACATGAGAGAGTCTCTAGTGTCCTGATACTGATAATAGAAACACAAATTAAAGCGTGAATGCGTTACCAGGCTCAAGCTCTCCTCCCATGAGTGGCTCATCTGCATTGCTACTTGCACTTCCCTATAAAGAAGAAAAGAAATGTATTGTCCCAGGCCCATAGAAGACTGCATTAAATATTCCAATTTGCCTTAACGCTTACCTTTCACGTACTGTTTCTCTGTTCATCAAATTCATTCCTTCTTCCTAAAAAATTCGCAGATGAAAAATTAAGACCAAAAAAGAAAAAAGCTTCGCTACAGCAAATCAAAAAAGCTCATTTCATTTCACTTCAGTATGCAGAAAATTGAATTCAACTCGGTTAAGCCACAATAACCTCAATCTCTCACGACATGAAAAGGAGCGAGGGGGAGAGGATGGGAAAGAGAAGTAGCAAGAGAGACCATCACACAAGAAGCGCTTAGGGGAGTTGGTTGTTTTTCAAGCAGCTTTTTTATTTTCATTACTATCCAACAGGTGATTACAAAACTAAACAATGAGAATACAAACCAAACATTTTGCACATGCTAGAGTATCTTTATGCAGTCTAGTAGGGACACGAGAAAATAGATACCGGAAACTAGTACAGATAATCCTCAAAAACATGACTGGATCCTTACCTTATTCTATGTATTAGTTACTAACTAGACTGTCAGCATCTCATGTGCAATACAGTCTTTTTTTTCTAAAACATTATTAAAATGGATCAAAGGAGTAAGATTAAACTAAACGTTAACACCAAGTTAAAGTACAAACTTGACTCAATCTCCTCAGGCATGCGCCTCCCCTTAAAACTAACCCAATACCGTCCAGTCGGTTGAGTAAATCAGTAATTCCCTAAATCAGTCCAGTTCAAGAATAAAAGTTCAACTAAACATCTTCACAATCTTCATCATATGTAGGAAGAGTCTTATTGACATAATTCGACTGCGTGATTATTTGCTAAGATTTGAAAGAGATCAGAAAACACAGAAATGGGAAACACAGGTTCCCATCTGTGCCAGTAAGTATACAGGACACGGAATTTCAACTTGTCAACTTAAAGATGAAACACAAATTAGGAAATACCACTGTTCACTTTAATAAATGTATGGAACAAGGATGAATACAGAAGCATTTTCCAAAAAAATTGAATTATCAAACTTTACTGCATGTAGTATAGAAGAACCACAGCAGTTCATTCCCTGGCTCTCAGCACATTTAGATATTAATTCTAAGCTTTTTTATGCTGACAAAAACAGCTCTACAAGTCACCTGAGTGCTTCAGAGTCTCTTTAGGTCAGTAAATTATTTACATAATGAAAGCAAGCAGTTATTCAGGATTACTATGCACGCATCTTAAATAGCTGAGGTGGGAAGCAGGAGTGCCTTCCATCACTTCAGACATCAAACCCTGAAAATGCTGTCCAAAGCATTAATTGTTTTCTTAACTTTTCACCCTGTAAAAATCAAGCCTATCCATTGAAAACTGGCAAGCCAAAAAAAATTATAAAAAAATATATCAAGCACCTTCAAGCTAATTTTATAAAGATTCTACCGTCAAAAAGTCAACATATAAAATGGAGGAGCCACAAGAGTTTGAGCTTGTTGATTTTAAAACTTGAGTCTCCAGACCGCGGTGTGTTTTCTGGTAGCAGTGGTATTTAAGCCTGCTCAGATATTTGCCACCCCCTCTCCCTTCCGAAGCGTTTGCTCGGGTGCCCTTCCCCCCCCGCTCATGCTGTGACAGCCCAAGTACAGTGATCTGGATAAGAAAATCACACAGATGAAAAACAGCCCGGCCAGAAAAGTCCAAACTATTTTTCAGCCAGAGTGCTTCCTTATCCAGGTCATTTTCTGGCTGCACAACAGTCTTGTGCCAACACAAGTTAAGGAACACTTTGTTATTGGCCCTGAATATTTACGCTGGCACTGCTGCCAAAAACTTGGTGAAACTTTACCCTAAGGGTTTACATTAAAGGTTTCCTTTCTAAAATGTCCATTTGAAGATTTCTCTTCCTGCTCCAATCTTCTTCTCACTGGAAGATCTACTCTATTTTATGAAATTTAGAACTCTGCAGACAAGATACAGCCTTTACTTTTGAAAACACCTTGAAGTGATAGACTGCAGCAGACTCTCTACTACAGTTTCAAAGTAAAATCTGTAGGCATTTGAAGGACATTACATGTGAACTGCAAAATACCAACCACCTATAAAAAAAATTCAAAATTAAAAAAAAAAATAGAATCTGTGCTTACCTGTTTGATTTGATGAAGACGGCTGATAGGAATGCGGATGGGAGATGATGGCACAAACTGCAAAACAAAGCCACACACAACTGAAACACACTTAGAAACTACAGGAGAAGGGGGAGAAAGGTGAAGGAAAGCTAGTAACCACTTTACAGTGGTATCCCAAACAAAAAAAAAGTATGGTTTTTTTTTTTCTTTCATAACAATCTCAGTATGCACAAGCTAGATTAATTACATGCAAGAACACGGTAATATGTATTTTCATTTTATACTGCTTTGTTTGCTCACAGATGCTAACTGGTATCAGCCTGGCTTTCACTTCATTTCCAGGCAACTAGAACTCACAGCCTTCTCCACGGAATGATGCTGCTTTTAACTAGCACACCACCACCTTTAATATATATGGTTGCATAAATATTTTCATTCAAGTGATCCAGAATATTCTGATTCAAGTGATCCAGAAGGCTCCCCAATAGATCCTTTAAAAATACAAAGCCAAAACATCACATTGTGCAAGAAGGTTCCTGGATTGTTGTCTGCCTATAAATGAGTACTTTGACAGGTTAAAAAAATAATCCGCTATTAGAAGGCTAGCAAAGAGTTAAACACCTTCCCTATGGTTTCTCAAAAGCTTCACCAATTTGGGTGAAACCAAAGAGGATGTCACTAAAAATGGTCTTCTGTTAATTCTGCATCAAGATCTCACCAGAATGCTATGATCTAAAACTGCATCCTCAAAACCAACTATTTAAAAGTTACTATTTTCTCAAAATATCATTTCCTTTCATATATTTCCCATCCCTCAAATGTTTGGCGCTCAGTTAGCTTTTGTCATAACCCGTTCAGGGATGAAAAATTCAAAGCTAAAGCTTTGAACACAGGTTTAACTTTTTCTCTGTAAGCTGACAATCCCTCCAAAAAACAAGGCGTCTTTTTAAAATGGATGTGTGTTCAGCAAGTGAAGCTTGTATTATTACTAAGCGTTTATGTACTTTATGCAGTATGAGGCTTCATCTGCTTCACAAAACATTCCTAGAGCTTTTCATTATGCTAAAGTTGGGGAACTAACAAACATTCAGTTAACCATTTACTGCACCATCTTCTAATCAGTGCCAGGGAGAATACAAAGATTTTGCTGCCTTACACAAAAGGTTACGGTGAGTTATCACCGACTATTAATGCTTCATATATCCAGAATCCTTCCTCTAAAAAAAACAAACATCAAGACATCGTACCCTTCTCCTCACCATAGACATTAGCCTATCAGACTCACACAGGAGATGTCTAATGCTTGTGCCAGAATTTAGTCATCATAATATATACTACTAAAGCTTAACAGCTATAATGTCTTGATTCGCTACTTCTGAAGTCCAGTTTAGGTCAGCTTTACTATTATACTGGGCTCCCCAAAATCCTGTGCACCTAATAAAAATTCCTCCAAGCTGTACCAGCCAGCGTGGACCTTGAGCTGACCTTGATTCTCACACAGAGAAAAGGATCTGGACAACAGTACATTCCTGCCTCTTCACTCTGCCACTCCACAGTAGAAATGCATTTGTTCCGCTCATTATATTCTAATTTTATGACTGCGATCCACATTCTTTAAGGTCTGACATTAATAGAATATATATATGAAACCAGTGGCTCGCAGTATAAAATAAAAATTATAAAAAGACAGTTAAAGTGTTCCTCTGCAGGATTTAATGCGCTAACTAAATCCATTAACTCTGAGGATCCTACATCCTGTCTCTAACAAGTCACGACCCTTGCTTTGCCAACGCTGAAAACTCACTTTTTCCCTGTTCGTAGTCCTTTGATTCAATTCTTCTAACAAGAAACTATCAGAAGCCTCGGTCACTTTTAAAGGATGCTTGCTAAAGCAGACAGCACATTTGTTAAAACCATGCTACTTAAATCCCCCGCATTTTAAGGAAGCACAAAGCTTAATAAAGAACATTATAAACTATCAGACTATCGCAGGGAAGAGACACAGCTTCCCCTTGCTCCCTTCTCCGGTACGTTAGATAATCTTTTTCACTGCAGGTGAAGTTTCAGCAGAGCCAGTCTGGCAGGCAGCACAGCCAGCAGCCACCTGCCCCTGCTGCCTCTGCCCTGGCCCTGCTGTCCCTGCAGTGCCCCCTCTCTGCTGCCAACACAAACATCGCTGGGGCCACCCTGAACCCAACAGGCAACTTACCTGGCTTTAAAAAATAAAACAAAAACCAAATTTTTGCTGAAATAGTACCTAAACATCTAACCACAGACTAAAATGCTTTGTTTAAACAACAAAACTAAACCCCCAGCCATAGAATTGTCAGGGTTGGAAGGGACCTTAAAGATCATCTAGTTCCAACTCCCCTGCCCTGGGCAGGGACACCTCCCACTAGACCAGGTTGCTGAGAGCCCCATCCAGCCTGGCCTTGAACCCCTCCAGGGATGGGGCTCCCACCTCCTCTCTGGGCAACCTGTTCCCGTGTCTCACCTCCCTCATGGTGAAGAACTTCTTCCTAACGTCCATTCTGAATCGACCCATCTCTAGTTTTAATCCATTCCCCCTAGTCCTACCGTTACCCGACAGCCTAAAAAGTCCCTCCCCAGCTCTCTTGTAGGCCCCCTTAAGATACTGGTAGGCCACAATGAGGTCTCCTCGGAGCCTTCTCTTCTCCAGACTGAACAACCCCAACTCTCTCAGTCTGTCTTCACAGGAGAGGTGCTCCAGCCCTCTGATCATCCTCGTGGCCCTCCTCTGGACACGTTCCAGCACGTCCATATCTCTCTTGTAGTAGGGGCTCCAGAGCTGGACGCAGTGCTCCAGGTGGGGGCTCACGAGAGTGGAGCAGAGGGGGAGAATCCCCTCCCTCGCCCTGCTGGCCACGCTTCTTTTGATGCAGCCCACAAACCACACAAACAAATCAAAACCCATCACACATTTACTCACTAGATGCCACTGATACCTTCTGGAAGGAAATCGAGTGGATACTGGGCCTAGCTGACCCTTCCTTGGCCAGCTACATGTCATGTCAGGAAACTGCAGATTAAGCCCCAGCCAAAATGGCACAGCTGCCCCTATAGCCATCATTATAAAAGAGTTGGAGTCTGAGACTTGGAGAAGCTACTCAGAAAATAAAGATTTTAGAATTCAGCTGAGCAACTGGGACAACCCCAACAGCCCTGAAGATGGAGCTAGGTAGAGTATGGCCTTCAGTTTTCAGAGCATTTTAGCAACTTCCCATGACAGGGAACACAACACAGATTAGACAAATACTAATCAAATTTTTTTCCACAAAGTTAACAAAACATAAAATTCTATCAGTACTTACAATACTAAATTAACAAAGTTTCAGTCGCTTTCTGAATCTTTTCACCCTCTGTAGTAGAGTTACACTGCAATAAAAGTTGGATTAGTTTTCCTAAATACAAATTGTGGTTCCCGAAGTACACTTTATCAGCAAAGTAGATGTCATCTAGCCCCTTAGAATATCTCTAACATCATAAAACTACACTTACTACTTCACTATAGCAAGAATACCAGGTGAGGTTGCTTAGGATCCTTAACGCTGAAAATGTAATTATTTTCACAACAATCCCGGTTTAAGACCACAGAAGGATGAGATAATGTCTAAGTTCCTTTCCAATTTCATCTTCTCTGCTATCTTCAACAGAACAAACAACCAGACCACAATTCAAAGAAATAATTCAAAATGGACAAGGAGTCCTTGTCCATGGATCTAGCAGTCAATGGAGCACTTGATTTTTAGCATAAGTAAAATTTCAATTATATTTTGCCAGCATCTGGTCAGCTGGGGGTGAAGAAGAAAGTTAACTTTCAAGGATGCTTTTTAACAACCTTCAAGTGAGGTGAATGGTTAGGAACATCGTCCCATGCAGACGGGAACACTGGTTCAGCCCAGAACACTGCAACGTCTATTAGGGGCAGCCAGAAGAGGTAGCCCACCAGTGAACTCAGTGAACTAGCTCCTGCCTCCCAGAGAGTTCAGGGCAACACATCCTAATTTTTTTTTTTTGCATCTTTTTTTGCCCAACAATAGAGGATCTTCAAGAAGTAAACACAATAAATTGAGCTTTTGCCTTTGTTTGTTTCTCCTTTCATCTGACCACAAGCATAAACAATTTTACCCTAAGCTGCCACCCTAAAAATATATATGAAGAAAGAGACTGTTGTTTAAAGAAATCTTTACTATAACGCGGTCTATCGGGTTTTATACCCTAGCAGGAGAAAGGCTTTTCCACCAGTCTGGAAAGACTTGTACATAAGTATCCCGGTTCTGTTACAGATGCAAACCTTTGCTGAAGCAGTTGTCTATCTTGATTTTAAAACAGAATTTTAGCTAAGGGGCATCAGTCAGCAAAACAAGAGAGCAGTATTCTTCAACCATTAACACGGGGCTAACAAATTATTTCTAAAGCACCTTCAAAAGGTATAATTTTTGTTAGCATTACAGGGACTTTGTTTCCCGTGTTTAAAAAAAAAATTGATACTACTCCCCTCCCATCACAGCTTAGTTTTTCCAAAACATTAATAATCAACTGAATGCAGCTGGATGTTATCTTGTGTCTACCTGTTTCTTAAAGCTTTCTTAGGGGAAAAGTTACATTTCTGGTTATACATGAACGTCTGACCAAAAATTCCTTTTGGTTAGAGGAAAGAACTACTCCGTGCACCCTAAGACTTTAGGGTTATCAAACCACGCTGTCTATGTGGTGCTGTGCAGGTGTTCTAATCAGTCAAAATCACACCCTTCTACCACGATTTGTACGATAGTAAAACACAAGACATACAATATTTCCTCTGGGTTTAGATTAATATTTTAAAAATTCAGATTTGGGGAGTTGCAATAACAGAAGTCTGACAAAAGTTGAAATCACAAATGAACGTCTCTAAGAGATACAGAATCATTCGTCCTGGAAGCCTCAAGATTCACGGTCTATCGGCTTTATCTTGTTATATTAGTTGTTGATTACAAGAGTCTATTCTGTCGTCACTACAGAAGAGAGAATTTAAGATCAGAACATCACTACACTTTTTAAAAAAAAAAAAATCAGAAATGATTAGCACGCTGGTTACTGAACAACACATCTATGTAATTAGTTCTCCTCATGAATTACCTTTCCTACTCTGTCTTAGAACATCTGCTTGCATTTTATAAACAAAGTTATGATCACAATGAAATATTAGTACTGTCCAAGGCCGAACGGTTTATAAATAACATTTCCCTCTAGCTACAGAGTATTAATGTCACAGTCTAGAGCCTTGTTTCTGAAAACATGTGGTTTCACAGACTGCAATCTAATTTTCTTCTTTAATCCCGTTTGCACACTTCTGCTTTGGACCTAATGCGGTTGGTCTAATAGTTTTCTTACCAGACTATGACGATTCATAACTGTGGTGCTGTTCCTGCGGGTTCGCAAAACGTTAGCCTGGAACACCTGCGAATTATCGCTGTGAAAAGAAACACTTGTCAAACGCAAAAGCCATTTCCTTCCTATCAAAAAGCACCTCTTAATATAAGCTCAGTGTCAAATGCTATGACAGCTATCGTTTCAAGACAAAGCACTCGAGAGACAGGTATGTAAGAACTCTTCTACCTCGTTGGCAGAGAGCGGAAACCAAACTGCTCTTCCCCCAAGCCCCAGCTACTTCAATTAATGACTTTAATTAATCACACTGAGCCTTCAGAACAACTGAAAAAACTGTTAAGACTGATCATTTCTGTGGGAATTTGTTATGTTTGGAATGGCTGCAGCTTGCATGTTGCTTTTAACATCATTCAACAGAGCAAATTTATAAATGGCATATAACCAGTAACTGAAACCAGCTTCAATGTCATAGATAAAACAGAATAAAAAAAAAAATACAGTACCTTGATAAATCTTATCACTACAAACATTTAATAAGTTATGAACTTTTTTTCCAGGAGAAGCTAAATTAAACATACAGTAAAACCAGTTTTTAAAGCCCTAAGAGTGTTGACCGCAGTCATAGTTCTGACCAGGAAGCTGCACATCCATTTAAATAACGCAGGATTAGGTATTTGATATCAAATGGGGTCCTTTCTCAAGGCAACTTTAGTTCTGTTGATTCCTAAAGCAAGTTTCACTGATCATCACTAGTGTTATCAACAGCTATTGATCAACACTTAATGAATGAGACCGCAGAAATTACGTAAATTTTATGGTCACTAGAATAAAAATTTCGAGCCACAATCCTGCAATCCCCATGCCTAAAAAAAATCACTGAGGGACTGCACAGGCAAGCAGATCCAAATGCAAGATTGTAATTAGATCCAAATTACACGGAGTCACTGGGTTGTACCTTTTTGTCTCAGCTGCTAACCTGGGATGAACAAAAGCACTACACAAACACAAGTTCTTGAAACTAAACTGACGAATAGTATTACCTTGTTGTAAAGGCTGATAATCATAATGCACTTTAAAGACACATCGCTAACAGAAGCCTCCAGTTAAAAATGCACCAGTCAGATACGTAAGTTTTAGATAGCTTTTATCTAGCTGTAAATAAAAAAATAAACAAAGCTTATACTGTGAAATAAAAGCCAATAGGAATTGGCATAAGCACTGTGGTTTCACCAAGAAGAATGCATTGACTCTCTTCCTCTAAAACATCAAGTACAAATGACCAGACAACATTTACAATGTTCAAAGAAGTTTCACTCAGTTTACACCCACTAGAGATCAAACAGTTGCCATTTGATAGCTGGTGGAACAGGAGAAATTTAAGGGACCCATAACGTGATGTTCAGAGGTGAGATTTACTGACTGAGGCCAACAGCTACAACTCCTTTTTAGCGTGAGTGTACCGATCGGTACGCAAACCCAACACCAACAGGACATCCTGAAACCCAGGGTTTGCATGGAGAAAACAGGTTGGAATAATTCTGTAACACATTACTATAGGCTGAGTCCAATTTTCAGTGCTAGCTAGAAGAGAGGGAGAGAAAAAAAAAATACCTTACAATATCCTTACCTTTAATCTCCCTTGCAAAAACACCAGAGCTGGGCAGATCTCAGACCCACCTTTCACAGAAAACTCTAACAGTTTCCATTAAAAATCAATTTTATTTGGCATGAAAACAAGAATCAAAAGTTCTACGAAAGATAACTTCTGTGATCTAAAATACTCCACTTAAAAATGTTCTCTGGCTCTACGGTAGCTCATTCTCCAAGGTCCTTAGTAAATCTGTTAATGAAGAAGTCAAAACAGGAGGCAGAGTAGAAAAGGCAAGCTGTTCAAGTGCAAGAGCTTTTGTTTCAGTTTACCCAACAAAGCCATTCTGGGAAAAACTGAAGTTTCTTGCCAAGAGCTGCAATCTTGCAAAAACAGCTTTCTGCTACAAAATTCCTAATGAACATGGAAATGACTGCAATCACCTCAAATTAGTTCAATGGCATTTCAGTTTAATTTGTACAAACACCTAACGTACAGCGTATGCACAGTTCCAAGGCAAGAGCTCATGTTTACCTTTCTATCTGCCCAGGTCCCGAAATAATTAATTTGTTTCCAACATGGTTATGGGATGCTGCTTTTCCTTTTTTTTTTTTTTTTTTTTTTTTTTNTTTTTTTTTTTTTTGTAAAGAGTCAAGGGTCTCACAGTTTGTAAGAAACAAAAGGCTTACAAAAGGCTGAGATCATAAAAACACCTCATCTCAGTTACAGGATTAGTTTACCTGCTCAGAAACCTCCCTGAGGAACAACTGCCATTCACAATACTTCTACACTGCATGGAAATGTAAACTGATAGTTGTTTCATTCCGATCATGTAAAAGAATTCCAATTATGTTCACTTAACATTAAATCACGACTGAACAGGCAAGAATTAGAATTTCCTCTGAACTGTAATGTATTATTAACCATTTTGGTAGAAAAGATTTATGAGATTTGTTTGTCACTCGATATCTAGTTCCTTACAGAAACATAAGGGGAAAAAAAAAAAAAAAGGAAGTACTTATCATGTATTCTACTATATTTTATAAAGTTTATTGTCAATATGCTCTCCCGAACTGCAGACGTACTAGTAGCAGCGCATGAACCACCCTGAAGTTAGATGGCAGCCACACCACATAGCAGATGGGGACATCTCCCAACTTCATGACAGCCCAGAGGAGGCAAGAAAGAGCACTCCGAGTTATAAATTCACCCAAGCGCAAAACCATACAGGAGCTCAGGCACATCTGAGAGCTTTCCTCCTAGCCCTTGCCTGGGACCACCACTGTCTGCCCTGTCAGCTGAAAAGAGCTGGACCTGGAACGCATGGAAAACGTCCGACCCCCCCTGCAAATACCACCTGCCACAGGCTGATGGCAATTCCCACGCTAACAAAAGTTAGCATTGTCCAGCAAAGCTCCAGGACAACTACATTGTTTTACACTAAACGTAAAACTTATGTATCTTTCAAGGTCCCGTGGAATCGTGCTCTTCACCGAACTCACCCAATTGTTCTGAAAGCATTTACTGCTGTAATCGTACACAGTGCGGTGATTTTTTTGACCAAACGTGAAGCGCTACAGCACTCGGAGACCGCTACTTTATCTGCAATAACGGCCACCACCTTGACGCTGCGCACTGTACGTTTCTCAGCTGCACAACACGCAGCACACCCAGCTGAAAACAAAGCGTTTTAATAAAGTTCAAGCGCGTTTACCGAGGCACCTCCGCACTCAGCGGGACACCCGGCCTGAACCTCCCCCCCCACCACCATCACTCCCCGCGCTGGGCACACACCGCTCCGGCACCGCCTTCCCCCGCACGCCCCACACCACCACCGCGGCCCGGGCGGTGAGGAGCGCACCCCCGCGGCTGGGACGGAGATCCCGCTCCCCGCACAACCGCGGCCGAGCCCCATTCCCCGGCCGGG
>VYZM01013950.1:10273-56199 GCA_013398915.1 Dromas ardeola | reverse complement strand
GGCCGCGCCCGCAACGGCGGGGAGGGGGTTCGGCAGCACCGGCCGCCGCCAGCCGGGCCCCTGCGGCCTCGGAGCGGGCCCAGCCCCGCCGCCGGCCGCGCTTCCTGCAGGGCCCTGCGCGGTGTCGGCCTCTGAAAGGTGTTGCTGGTTTCTGGGTCCCTCCTGGTGACCGCGGGGCCGCCGTGCGCGGTCGGCACGGGCCGGCTGCAGGGAAGCGCTTGCTGGGTCCTTGGCTGGAAGCACGGCTTCTGCCGAAACAAAATGGATGTTTTCTGTGCACGGGAGACGGGAGCACGTAGCCCAGCCCTGTGTAGCTTTACGTAAAGCACGCCTGAGAAAGTTCTTCACAAAACTTATTTTCTTTCCCCCCATCAGTGACAACTCGCAGGTTTTTCAACCTTACGTGTTGCGAACTCGCAGGAACAGTACAACAGTTATGAGCCGTCACAGTATGGTAAGGAATCTTAAGCATGTTTTGTTTACATCTAATGAGAAGTAATTGGGCTGGAGAAATGAAGTTAGACTTGATTTGTGTTTGCACCAAGCATCCTAGCCGGCTTCCAGGCTGCAGAACATGCTGTTTTTCCCCCCTGTAACTGCAACCTACAATGAAATGATACTGGTGTATTAATTGTGCATCCCCAAGAAGACAACAGCAGCTGCAGCTATGCGTGATTCCCAGTATTAAGTACAATCTCAGAGTTAATTTGGACCTGACCATTTGTTGGAAGAGGAAACTGCTGTCACAATTAAAATCCATGAAACGGGTTTTAATTTGTTGTAAAAATGAAAGAGAGTCACAAGTCTTTGCTGATTTTTTTTGATGGGGACAGTTTTTTTTTGTTGTGGTTTTTTTTTTGTTTTGTTTTTTTTTTTTTGCAAGTGCTGAATACTAGACGTTAGAAAATCATTTAAAGAAGAGTAATTTATTTGCCGGCTGATATTTTGCCCACTATCGTATAAGTCTAGTAGCATACAGTACTGCAGCTATTTAGCTTCTCAAAGATGTTGTGTTTCTTTTTTTTCCCACCATTTCCTTGTCAGCTGGAAGATCTATATGCTCTTTTCCACTAAAATTTTTCTTTCTCATCTGAGGGAAGTTGCTTTTGTCAAAACCCGTGGAACTTAAAGTCCTCAAATACATTTCTTCTATGTATTTTATTCTGTTCAGAAAAAGCAAGATGGCATCGTAGTTCAAAATCTTCTGTTACGAGATTTCTTAAAAATAAGAATCCAAAATTTTGGAACTCAAATCAGTAGGTGTTACGGTAGGCACACAGGCATCCTGAGTGGAACCTGTTGGCCCATTTGTATGTCGTGGTTGCCAAAGTTCCAGAAGAATTAGATGCATAAAATTGTATGCAACTGAAAAATTGCCACAGTAAAGTTTTAGAGAGTGTTGTTCAAGACTGAGCTGAAGCATTGAGATTTCTCCTTTATAATAGCCAACTGGTTGAGTAAGTTAGTACAGGAGCTTGTCGTCTTACCCTAGGCAGCAGGGAATTGTATCATATTCGTAGTTTCCTTTGTAATACCTCACTTGTCTAAACAGCATATGTAGCTATTTGTGTATTTGAGGTGCTAAGCAGTATCTGCCTGCAAGTCTGAGATCTGTGCCACTTGCTGAGTGATAGAATGAATTTGTAAGTGGTAAAACAAGTTTTTCTCTTGAAGGTCAGTGTTTTCTTTTTGCAACATTATTTGAGTCATCCACATGTAGTCGTACAGCTCATTTTTAATTCACTAAGAATGCAGGTGGTGGTGAATAGGATGTGTGCAAGCTGTTGATGTGTGATTTAATCATTGTGGCTGTCACTTTTTTTCAGTTGTTGTCATCATCTCCTATTCGTATTCCTAGTAGTCGACTTCATCAGATCAGAAGGGTAAGTGTAACTTTTATCTGTATATTTAGTAACAGCATGAAAAGTATTATATAATATTGAAGTATTTACGTAATGGGAGTTTCCTATTGAGTTTTTCAAGTACTAGAGGAAACAGAGTCTCTTTTAAGACTTGATTTCAACAAGGAAGTATCCTTGCAAGGGTTATTGTTGTCATGTTTAAACTACCTTGCATTTGTGAAGTGTTGTTTCGCTCAAGAGAAACAGGGAGCTGGCCTGGTAGCAGCCTTCTCCTTCTGGAGTGCTCCTGCTGCTCATGTTTCAATTCTAATGGCAAATTATTGAATCGCGAGTGTTGTCCCGAGTACCTGTGTTGAATCAAATGTTATGGGAAGACTTACGACATTTTATCTCCTGCAGGAGGAAGGAGTGGATTTAATGAACAGAGAAACAGCACATGAAAGGTGAGTGTTATTGAAACAAGATGATAAAATAGCCAGAGTTATCCTCTTTGTAGCTACTGATGGGATTTTTTGTGTTCTAGGGAAGTGCAAACAGCAATGCAGATAAGCCAGTCATGGGAGGAAAGCTTGAGCCTGGTAATCCCTTTATAGATGTTTCCTATTTAATTCTACTTTTACGCTCAACTGATGAGTTTAAGGGAAAGAGCGGAATTAACTGTGAAAATAATATAAGAAGAACTTAAGTTCATCTGCTTTAGCTATTTTGTGCATTTGACCCAATGACTTTCCTTTAGAAGGTTGTGCCTTGGATTCTAAGGTAATGTCCTGTGCCAGTGTTAAGGTGGAAACCTTGCATTTACAGAGCGACAATGACTTGGACAAGTCTGAGAAATCTTCCTCCCCAAAGAGAATAGACTTCATTCCAGTTTCGCCTGCACCTTCGCCGACAAGAGGAATAGGAAAGGTAGGATAAGTGAAATACGGAAACGGAAAGAACACTTTAGAATTTTAGACCAAGGTGAACTGTGAAGACATGTAACTTCACAAATTGTTTGATAGCTTTTAAAAAAACCACAACCAAACAACAAAACCCCTCCAAGTCAAACCCACATTTTATTGATTTCTGAGAATCAGATGCTTACCATCTTAGAGCTGCAGGGTTTAAGCAGCATGCCGGTTCTGTCACACTGAATGTTTTCAGTTGCCGCTCTTTGTGCGATGTTTGGATGGGTTAGGGTTCTGGTTCTAGGGAAGCTGGAAGAGGTCATTAGAGTAATCAGATTTGGCCATGATCTTCAGCTGCACGAGTCGGGGGATGCTGGGGGAGACGCACCAAAATCAGAACGTATCGTATGTGTAGAATAAGAGTGTAGGCAGAGACCAGAAGCTGCAAATCTGTGTGGTGAGGAGGATGAAAATATGTCCATCGGTTATGGAAAGGAAGGCATAAACTCACTGCGAAGGACTCGGGCATGCTGAATTTGCAGTGAAGACTGGTGGTTCGTGCTGGAAAAAGGGAAGAGGTGGATCTTAGACAGCATAAACTACTTTTTCCAGCGAGGACTGGAAAACTGAAATGTAGCACAGAGAAGATGGCAGTGTGTTTAAAGATGGGCTGCTTGACCTTGTTTTCATTCGCCCTCTTTGGTGGTTCTCCTGATTTTACTGCACGCCTCTACCAGTACTGATGCGCGGAGCAGCCACGTGCTAGTGCTGGGAAAATGGTATAATACCGATGCTGGCAGCTGGTCCTGTGCCTTTGGAATCACGACTATAAGGCAGTAGGAGATAACTTGACAGAAACATCTTTATGCTTAGCTATGGGCGTTCTTGGGCTAAGCTCAGATTCACTGCAGAGCCACAGAGCTAAATACTCTGTTCTACTCTGGAATATTGTGTTCAATTTTCAGGTCGGATGTTTTTTGAGTAAACTCAACTTGTTTGTTTAATAAGCCCATGAAAGAAGTAATTGTTGAGGACTGTACTACTACCTCTAAATGTAAGAGGAAGAACAGAAACAACCGTCTTACTTAGAAAACAGTGTCTATTTCATTTTTAGCTTTCTTGTGGGTTTGAATTTTAGGTTAATCTGAGAAGCATTGCATTAGCCAGGATGTTTTTGCAAGTTAAGTTTTGATGCCTCTAAGATTGCATTTGATCATCTCTGCCTTATTCTGTTGCTAGCTTTTCTTTAATTGGGGATGTTTTGTTTGGAGGGTGGGGGGAAACCCTTGAGTATTTAAAAGGAAATTCTGAAGCATTGTAATGTGACTTTTTCTGCAGCAATGTTTTTCACCATCATTGCAAATGTTTGTGAGCAGTAATGGATTACCTCCAAGTCCTATTCCCAGTCCAACAAGGCGATTCTCCAAGTAAGTAGCATCTGCAAGTAACAGGTATAAATTGACTTAAATTCCAAGGCTAGCACAAAGTTTAGTTAAAACTGATGTTAAGGATTAAAAGAGGCTTTAGTCTTCTCTAGCTGAAGTATCACCACATAAAAATGCTCTTGAAGTTCAGCCTTTGCCAATGGTAGCTTTAAGTGGGTGCTCTTCTAGGAGCCTGTATCAGCTAGACTTGGTAACTTGTGAGGAAATTCCTGCGTACTTCTAGTGAACTTTAATAACTTCATCAGCGTATCAATTTTATGTAAGTATTGCACACAATTTAGAAATGGAGTGAAGCGAGGATGTGATACACTAAAGGATGGAGAAGACCCTAGAAAATTTACTACAGCGTTGTGTGGCAGATAATCTACTCTAATAGGCAGCACTTCTTTGTTATCTGTGTATGTAGATTCTCTAAGGATTCCAGCTGTGGAGGAATAGTTTTAAAGAACGTTTCAGATGATGTGGTTGTGTTGATTTGATGCTAGGTATGGTGGTGTTCAGACTTTGGAACCTTTACAGACCTGCCTATCAGTGTTCTCTCTCTCTCTCTCTCTAGCAGGAGGAGTCAAAGTCCAATCAACTGTATCAGGCCCAGTGTTCTTGGCCCCATTAAAAGAAAAGGTATGTGCATTTACATTATCAGGTGTTTTAATATGGATTTAGTTTTGCAGCTTGGATACATTTCTCTCTTAAATACAATGCTCTTGTATCCGTGCTGAACTGGAATTTGCCAGTTGTGACTTAAAAATACAATGTAAAGTAGCTAGTCTAAAACACAAGAATGAAAAACTTTAAAAGCAGCTAGCGCTTGAAAGAGGCAAACTTTATTCCACAACGAATTAGATGTTACGAATATTTGTAAGCCCTGACATTCCTAAGAGTACCACTGTACGGTGCACACCCTTCAGATCATCTCAGGAATGTTGCTTATCGTGCAGTATCTTCTAAACTTAGTACCGAATGTTTGTTTCTTCTCTGAAAGTTCAGAAGGTGAGTGTTTAGAGAAATGGAGTAGATCTTTCCTCCTGAAGGGGGAAAACTGCATTCTTTCCTTCTTTCCTGGAAGTATTCTGTGTTAAGGATATTCTCATTACATCCCAGAACAAGTCTCCGTAACAGAACTGTAAGGTTGAGATATTTATATAAGTGTGCCTCTGGCTATGCTTATCCTTCCTGCATTTTTTTTTTTTTAACTACACCAAAAGCATGCCCTTTTATTTTACAAGATTTTTATTTAGCTTTCAAGAAAAGTTACTGTTTATTGATTGTGGTTTTGTTTTTTTTTAGGACTGGTTTTCCTATCAGATAAAGAATTTTGTCTAATTTATATCGAATTAGCAGGGGAGAGAGACAAGCTTTCTCATAAGCCAATTGTATCTTGGCTGTTACTTTCTGTGAATTTTAGAGGCGTTAAAATTGAACAAAAGTTTATCAAGCTCAGGGATCAGTAGGGAATAGATACTTATACTGTGTTTTACTTTTAAACATTTCTCAATAGACTTTACAAAGATAGTATTAAAAAGAGTGCAGGTAAAGGGCAGGCTTTCCTCACCCTATCTGTGTGCGCACGTGGAACATCTTTTACAAAGCGGAGATGGGAGTTTGCTTTTTTTTACTCAAAATACCAAGGAATTTTCAAAGTGTTAGTTGATTTTAAAACATTTAATCCATTTAAATGAACCTAATTTCTTTTCCTAAATACATAATCCTGTTATTTTCCGAATTTTAGCAGTAGCTTTATGGTTCATGTTCTACAGATGTGACATGGTAACAAATTGGCACCATGATATGTGGAGGGAAGAAAGCAATGTACTGAAGAACACTTCACTGCTATAGGGAATTAATGCGGGTAGAGTGTGCGATGTGTTGTGGCGGTGCAGGTTTCTCTGTGAAATTTCAGGTGGCAAAAGAGTTACCTAAGTTGGTGGTTTGGCTTTTCTTCATTTCTATATAAGACCAAGTATTTTATAAATGTTTTTTGCCCATTGCTTGGTAGAAGTTGTTAATTCCTTCTCTTCAAAGAAGGGAATGTATCCCCGTGGGCTAAAGAAAGTAGGAAATTTGGGAGGGGGTGGTTAACAGTCTTATATAAGATGAATGGTAGTATAATTCTCTTGCATAACGTATTAATATATACTGGTTTTGTATAATGCTTAACTCTCGTCTGCTCTTCAAACTGACACCACGACTGCTGTGAAATGTAGGTGAAACACCAGACAATTTTTCATTTCGTATGTTTTTGTTGTCAAACTAAAAATTAAAATATACTGCAGCTGAGAGGTTTGCTTTTTTTCTCTAAGCTTGTTATTGGCAAGTTTGTGATATTTCCCTTGTGTCTGTTGTACAGAAGCTATTAATGAGCTAGCTCATTCTCAGGGCAGATTATACTAACCAGATTACATGAATTCTCCCCATCTTGTTTAATCTTTTAATGTCAGTAGATGATTACAGGTACAAAGATAGTTTGATCCATGATGAGGAAGTGGAAATGCGTACACATGCCAAATTTTTTTTATTCGGCTTTTCTGTCGGAGTGTACATACACATCAGAATTTGTTGAACACAGGAGGGTGAAACTGAACCAAGCTGCTGCTCCTATTTTCATAATCACTAAGAATTTTAATGTCTGTGTTTTGGCTTATGTCAGTTGCCTCATCTCAAATGCTTACTTAAAATTGAGTCACAGTAATTAGTTTGCTTTAGGTTATTTTGTCTGATTGTAGTCTAAATAGCAAGTGCCTTGTTTTGTGTCTTTGAGATCATTGTAGCCCCTCAGAAGCTGTTGAAGCATTAGTTAAATTAAGGACGGACTGGATGGTTAAACAACAGCTAGCATCAAATTAATGTCTTACCCAAGTGTGTGTTTGGCTGAATTAGAGGACTTACCATGTTACAGGTGCAGCCTTGCTCTGTTGTGGGACAAACTTCTCTTTTACAATAGACAAATATTGAATGGGTGTTGCAGAGACTCAAGTGAGTTTGATTATTTGCACTGTTTTCCTTAGGTGAAATGGAAACTGAAAGTCAGCCAAAGAGACTTTTCCAAGGAACAACCAACATGCTTTCTCCAGATGTTACACATTTGACAGATCTCAGTTCATGGTAAAATATTTCATGTGCCCTGAAATGCTGAAACGGGGAATGTGTGTTTATCACAAGCTTTCTTGTTTTGTTTTGTTTCTTTTCCAGAAAAAATACTTTGTGTGTAGCTTGCGTATGCGTATTCCTGGGAACTATTCCTGTGGTAGTGTAGTGCGACGATGTTCCTGCTCCTTTGATCAATTCTTCCTGAGCCTAGATTTTGTGTATCAAAACTTTTATCTCCGAGTATAATTGTTATAAATCCCTGTTGGTTCATAAGCAAAGTTACTTTGCCTCAAAGATGCTTCATCATTTTGGTATGTTGTAGGCAGCGGTCATATAGTATGTGCGTGAGTAGTTCCTGCAGTTACATAGTTCATGATCTTTAGTGTCTGTCTCCTTTCTGTATTGTGATCATAAAAAGCCGAGTTCTTTTTTGTCAAGAGTCAGATACAAAGTATTCTAAAATATCAACTCTGTATTACTACAATTTCAGTTTACCTACAGGCTTGAAAGAGCCTCGGATTTTTTTTTTTTTGTGTTGCTTCCAGCCGAATTGCAAAAGCATCAATTTAACGTGCCCTCTGGAATCTTGTATCAAGACTTCAAAATCCAAATGGAGGAATTCCTTACTTACAGGGGAAAAATAGGTTTCAAAATCTTGCTTTGTGTAGTGCAACATTAAAAAACGTACTAGCTAATTAATGACCTCTTTGCATTGCTGATTAGATTCTTATTATTCCTTTCCTTTTAAGGTTTTATTCTTGTTAGTGTTCACCTCCTTTCTATAACTGATTAAAATCAGAGTCATCATTTATTCTGCATGTTAAAAAAAAAAAAATACAAAAATTCTGCTCCTCATTCCCGTAAGGAGCATGAATATCTATATAACATGCTACAGAAAACAAGGAGAATTCAGGGCTGCCAGTCTTGCAGAAAAGACTGAGTGGTAGTATAGGTCTCCTACATCCGTTCTACAAAGATGAAAGTATGTTAGCTTTGTACACGAAGTCATCGTGCCCGTCTTGCTAAATAACCTTTTTCTTTTTCCCCAGCCTGTCTTCAGATATTCTCGACGGGAGTAGCAGCAGTGTTGGCTCTTCCTCTGACTCACTGACTAAAGGCAGCATAACCACGGAGTCTCCAGTAACGTGCTCAAACTCATGCTCTTCATTCATTTTGATGGATGATCTCTCACCGAAGTGACTTAAGTTCTGAGTCAGTGTCTGGCTGTGCTGTTCCCTTACTGTACGCTCGTACGGAGAAACGAACTCTGATCCTTGAACCATTAACACGTGGATTATTCAAAGGAAACATTATTGTAACTGTAATCCTCGGCGACTTTCCAGTGATTTTGATTTATCCATTTAATGGACGTTGTAGACCACATTCATGCCTGGTTTTGCGAATTTATTTCTTAAACAAGATGTCTGCTCAGATTATACTAACTTTTTGCTTTCAGGAACTCGCATATACTTTTTGATTCCGAGAATAGGTATCTACCTATTAGTGTTGCAATTTTTAGGAAAATACTCCGATCGTTATCGTGGTCACTGTCTAGGGAAATAATTTGGTTCGGAAGGATTTGAAAATACTAATTTATTCTCTGGCACTTCTACCATTGAGTAAAACTATTCTCCTTGGTTTGTTTCAGTCACTAGCCTCAAATTGTCTTACAGAAGGGAGGAAAAAAAAAATCTTTTCTTTTCTTAGTGCTGCTAGTCATTTTTATTACAGAAGACCACCGTGGGTCTGGAAATCTCACTCTATTACATTAAAAAAACCCAAACAACCCACAGCAAAATAACTCATGACTGGCACTTTTGCCATCAGTGAAGAAATAATACTCTACAAACGTGATTAAAATAGCTGCGTAGTTCTCTCCCCAGTTCCTTTATCCTACAGATTGTATGAAATAAGGTCAATATTCAGCAAGATTTGGCCAAGGAAAATGAATCCATGCCTCAATCTAAGACATACAGTGCAGGTAACTAAGCTATTTAAACTACTGTGTAGGAGAACCACGTATGGCACCGTCGATGTCTCCCGTGGCATTGAGGTCATAGGGATTTTTGTGCCTTAGGGGACATTGTTACAGAATTACGGAATGTAAACCAGAGGGGCGGGTGGGAAAAGTCCTTTGTGTACAGCTTGTCTATAGAGTTGCTTACCAGGACCTGGCGTCGATGCTGCTTTCCGTAGTGTTCCTTTCCCAGGCGCGCGCTGCGTCGCGAGGTGCCGCGGGCAGCCCCCGGCTCTGCTAGGAGACGGCAGCCGGAGTGACACCCTCTGCTGCGCACAGCGGTGACACCTTTGGTCCTGAGCAGGGCAAAGAGCGAAGTGAGCATTCGATTCCCTAGGAAAGATTTAAGAGGTTGGATTGATACGAGCTCTGCAAATCGTTTGGCGAAGGAGTTAAGAGTTGAGCTGTGAGTAGTCTTGATACAGTACCTTGGTCAGTCTGAGGTAAGACAATAGATATTTTACTTTTTAAAGAATTTAACGGGGCAAAATAAATCCGTTTGTAATCTACTGTGTTATGCTATTTATTATTTATAACTATGTAAAAAGTCTGTGGTGATGAATTATAGTATTTTTTTATGATTGAATAAGTTTTTTATGTTCAGTAATTGCTGGCTGGTTTGTATTTAATACGCAACGTTGTCTGCCAGAATCATAAGCTTCCATTTTTGAATGTTTGTAACATAAATGCTTTTGTTATCTGAAAGTACAACTTCTGATCTTTTTGAAAGAAAATAGCACTGAATTTAAAGTAGGATTATGTGCTTTAAAAGTGAGCACAATCTCTGGCAATACTGTCTGGCTAAAAAGGGGAGGGGGAGAACCGTAGGGGTTGGTTTTTCTTTTTTCCCTGTTCTGAAGAAGCCGTTGAGTTTCCAGAAGATGTGTACATACCAGATTATTTTTAAAAGTGTTTCCATTAAATTGTAAGTAGTACCATAACGGGCCAACAGCGGCACTATTATTTGTAATATCATTTTCACCTGTGGAGCATTAGTTCCCCACCTCAAATAAATGTGCATATTGTAAAATATTGTCCATTGGTGCCATTTTTGAATGAGCTCTACAGTATTGAATGTTAATTTTATTTGTATATGCACAGTGCTATTTCTTGAATTTTTGACGTCTTAAATGGCTTAATTATTTTTTTATTCATGCTTGTATCCTCTCTGCCTTCTCGGTGCTAAAAGAAGGCTGCTTTTGCATTTGCAAAATATTGGTAAACAGTCTGTGATGAAATTCGACCTGTGACCTGTGCCCCGGTTGCATTCTGCCGTGCTTTTCTTGGTGCTGTCATTTGGAAATCCGAACGAGGGGTGGCAGAAGGGGGAAACCTATTGCATGCTTTCTTAAAACCCAGAAGAGCATAGCTATTGCTGATCTTTGGCTGACTTACCTGTACAATTGATGTATTCCAGATTTGTTTGTTAGTGGAGAGTCTTATACAAGTGCTGGCCTTTGTAAACATTAGAATGTAAGCTTCATAAAGCAAACGCACAAATATTCACTCTTGTTACAGCTTTTTATTTTTTTAGTGTTCTGGCTAGTCTCTGCTCTTCAGAAGACATTGCTCTTTTTATAAAATAGATACATAATACACGCACCACACTGTGTCTGGTTCAGAATTAATGCGATTGTGTAATGCAATAGGTCCCATTTAGGACCGTATTGTTTCACACCCGTAGCCGTAAGACCGCTTGTTCATTTTAAAACTGTCTTCGAATACTCTTGACAGCTGATATCTGCACTTACCTGCGTGCGAGTTGCTGCTGCTTACAGAATCTATTGCGGCGTAAAGGCTAGTACAGTGTCCTCCCACTCAAACGGACTAAAAGCTGTGTTTCTGGATTTAACTCTCTTGTCTGTAATGAATGAGATACCAGTTTGGGGGAAGAAGGCTGGTGCTGGTGGTCAGCTTTAATATATAACTATTGAGACCTAGCAACGGGTTTTTTTATGACTTGAGCGGAGTTATTTGTGCTGAACTGCCATGATGAGTGGCTGAGAATTCCTGTCCTTCCTTCCCCTTTATTTTTTCCTTAAATAAGGAACCATTAATGCGTATCTATTGCTGGGAATCACCAGTGATGACTTGCCTTTAATGTTGTAACTGTTGAGGAGAAAGTTAAAATACCAGCCAATACCAGCGTAATTCAAGCAGCATCTTAGATGGACTGGTTTTACTCTGTTAATTAGCGCTGTATTACGATGTTGGTCTGTGTTCGGCTCATTGACTAGCACTGCCTTTAGGTCATAGCCGAAGCGCGCTGAATCCTCGTTTCGTGGGCTTAAAATGCTGGAAGGGTTTTACCAATGGTTTAGAAAAATGTGCATGTCAGCTGTGGAACTCTTTATGTTTTGATAATATCAAGTGTTCTGAATCAGGAAATGGATCACAGTATGCATGTTTCATGCTCCTTCATTGAATTTCAAATTGGGGATCACGGGCCCAAAAGCCTGTATTTAAAGGGCTGTTTTTCTGACTGTATGTGATTAAATACTTTCTCCTACAATGAAAGTAATTAAACTGTCAGTGGGTGAGGATGTAAATCTGAGTCCCGCAGACTTTATTGGAAAACTCATGCTTGAAATGCACAAAGCTATACTGTATAAAAACAGTAAAGTGGGATTTTTATTAGAGTCATGATAAAAATAGAGTACTCATTTTAACAACTCAAAAATGCTAAAAACCATTTTAAATGTAAGGCTTCGGCTTGGCGCGTTTCTCTGGCCAGAGCCACGTTGGGGGCTGTGTGCGGAGGTGAACTTGAGCAGGCTCGGGCGGGTTTGGAACTCCCGTATTCTGGTGCACAAACACAATAGACGAGTCTTGGGAAATGATTTTTTTTTTTTTTTCCCTTTTTTTGCAAATATTCTTATCTGCAGGCCCTGCTAATACATTGTGGGACAACAAAGATGAGAACTTGTTTTTCCTGGAGGAAATTCATGTGCCTGTAATCTTCCCGGTAACTTCATAGTAAAAAAAGCTTTGCGTTAATATGGGTTCAAATATTTCATGAAGTCATAGGACTGGTTCATTTGCTTTTTTGGAGTAAAGGCCAAGAAATATTTTTGGAGCTATACAAACTGGCTCTTGTATTGTATTCCAAGGCTATTCTATAAATGGCAGCTGTCCACGGGGAGCGGAGAGGGACTTTGCCTACCATTCAATACTTCAGTCTCTCTTGAGATCTGCTAAATAATCCTTATTAATTTGGTGATGATTGGAAGATGGGTCAACGAAGGTACCAGATGACACAGTGAGGATGACATTGTAACTATCTCCTTTGACTTGAGTTTTAGCCCTGAGTGCAGACCTAGTTTACCCAACTAATTTTCAAGTGGAAAATGCATTTTTCGAGCAACTGAGACTTTCATGAGGGTCTGCGCCGTTCAGACTTAGAGGAAAAGGCTCTGTGTTGGCAAGTCTAGGACTGTTTTGCTCAGTCCACCCCCAAAAGAGCGAGCCGTGCTTGCCAGTCAGAATTAGAGTAGCCGTTGTCTGGGGTTTGGGTGTCCTTGGAGGGGACAGGGAGGTGGCGGTTGGGTTTCCATAAGGGCTGGTTATCTAAGTCGTGGCTGGCACCTTTGTCATCAGGCTAAAATCAAAAGCAGGCGTTTGAGGGCAGGTTCTGAGGGGGTACATGGGCGTCGGAGCTGGTTTAAGCGCGGTGGCCTGGGTTTGCTTCCTGCTGCGGATGGAGAGCCCTGAGGTGGGCAGGTGATGGTGGCCGGGCGACGGTGGCCGGGCTGCCCTTCCCACGCGCACAGCTGCACCCAGCTTCCACTTCCTACTGCTACGCGTACCTCAAGGCGATCCCTTTTATCAGCGTACTGGGCACTTAACGGAAGTCTCTTGTTTCAATCCGAGCCGTTTTGCATTAAAGCTGCTTTTTATTACGTGCTTTTAGATCTCAAAGCCTTTTGATATGGGGCCTGTTGGGCCTTGGGTTTGAGTCTTGCCTCTGGTTAGCGTGCCAGGGCCGACCTTCTCTTCTTAAACCTGGAGCAATTTGTTTTGTTCTTCATGCGATAGAAAGTTTGGAAATGCGGAGTAGGGAGGTTCTTGCTATTAACGAAGAAAGCATGTTAGCTTTGGTGATCACACAAGATTGCGGGGGTTTTCAAAGAAATAAGACCTGAAAACGCAGAACAAAGAAATACCTATTTTTAGCAAACCAATTCGGCTGGTTTGATACCAGGCTCTTTTTTTTTAGTCTTTTGAACATATCATTAATAACAGCAATAAAATCCAATATGCTTTCACCCCCGAACACTTCTCCTCGTGGTAAAGAAGGAACTTATTACTGAAAGGCCCCAAGTTTTGTTCATCCCTAGCAAACAGAGGGCATGGCCCACCTCGGGGCTCTGGACACCAGGTTGCAGTAACGACCCCCTGTGACTCGACAGGTGGTGACAGTGACACCAGGCTGTCCAGCAGTTCCTTTCTGTCCAAAAAACGTAATTCTAACACCTTCAGTCTCCCTTAACTTGTTTCTGAGGGCCAAGAGATACAAACACAATTATTAGCTGTTAATTACCGTAGGTTGGCTGTCTTACTAAATAGCTGTGGTAAAATTCCTGGTGGACTTTGCGGGTTTTTGCGTGTCTCTCATTTGGGGGGTATAACGGAGTTTGGGATTTTTGATTATTTTTCCGATAATGCAATGTGTGTCTTCTGGAAGAATTAGCCATTGTGTTTTAATTCTGCAAGGCATTTGGATATAGTTTATGGAGAAGTAACTCGTACTTAAAAACATGAGTCAAATGAATCTCGGAGACAATGACACGTGTTTGTTTTTGCAGAAGTTGCCTGGATTAACCCTTGCATCCCCTAAAGAAACCTCCTGCGTCCTGCCGCGGTCCCCGCCGCTTTTGAACTTTCCCCGAAGTTACGTAAGTTGGCAGAAGCGCCAGGCTATTATTTGTATTGGGGTAGTTTATAATGCAGATTATGAAAACCCTATTGTGCTAGAACAAAAAGATTTTTCCTTGCCCTCAATAATTTGCAATTTAAATTTGTCGTGAGAACTGTCATGGTTTATCAATGCAATGCGTGGTCAGCGATCGTTTTCAATATGAAAAAGTTAGGCTCTGTAATACACAGGTAGGAAGCAGGTGGTATCAAAAACTATAACGAAACAAAGTTAACTTGTCCAGACTCTGAATCTAAACCTAAATGTTGTATCTGGCCTCTGACAAAGCAAACCCTTTGTGCTCTACAAGCCCCTAAAATTTCAGAAAAATTCAGCTACTGCCATGAACTGAGCAGCTGAGGCTCAAGCCTAGTTAAGTGTCAACACTTCTCTACTTATGACCAGAACCTCCAAGAATTTGGAAGAAAAATAAATGTGCAAGGGGGAGCTAGAATAAAAATGCCGCTGCGCCTGTGATGTACGAGTACTGGTTTGAAAACCAATACGGAGAACAAAGTACAGGGAGTTGGGACAAATGTGCTTTAAATAAGGGTTGAGGATGTGCGACGTACAGTACGTGTAACATCTTGTTCGTGTGCAAGAACAGACTGTGAAAGAAACAGATTTGTGTGGGAGAAGCGACATCAAAAGAACCAGCACTGTAATAGGAAACATTTGCCTTTTGAGGACTATTATTGCTGCTGGTCACTTCTTTTTTTCCTTTTCTTTTTCCTGATTTATTTTCCCCTCCTGCACTATGAGCCAGCAGCGGGAGCAATGCGAGGCAGCATGGGTAGGGTGGGCCAGTTGGGCCACAAGGAGGGGTATGGAGGGCTAGCTGGATCTGCGTGGGCCTTCACAGCTTCCCTCCTGCCCCCTTTACACTGAATTTGCGTCAGCCTTGAAGGTTAGAGATGTATTTGTCGGCAAACCAAAACAAGGCTGGTCAAGTCTTTAGCAGCCTAGTTACTGACGGGGATCACCAGCTTCCATCGAACATCTTGGTGTGTCCTAGGCATCAGTGGGCCAAACTCTTCATGGGGTGAGAGGGGAACTGGAGTTGTAGGAGTGGGACAGAGATACCCAAAAGGCTGCGGGCACAGTGTGGGGGACTTGGTGGGACCAGGAACTGTAGAGAGAGCACCACAGTGGAGCGGGAAGAGGAATGTTCCCCAGCAGGCAGGAGAGGGCAAGGCAGGGCTGGTCCGCCTGCTTGGTGTGGAGACGGTGATGGTTCTCCTGGGCCGTGTCATGGTTATCCTTGTTGCCAACCAAAGGCTCATGCTGAGGAAGAGGGGTTGTGGTATAAGTGCGTGCAGACAGCAAGCCAGCCATGCCACAGCCGCGTCGTACAGCTTGTGCTTTTCGGGGCTTATCAGGTATGTTTTGGAGAGTATCTGAAGTGTTTCAGCCTTGCTTTGCATTAGCAACAAGGAGCCGAGTGCGTATAGGACTTAGGATGAGCGTGAGAGCCAGGATGCACGAGGCGTATCCAACTGCGTTGGGTGCTTCGGACCAGATGGGAGAAGTTAATGGTGATGGGGACGACCACAGGATGGCGTCTCGTGGCTTGCAAAGCGCCGAGCGGTGTTTGATGAGCAGTGGCAATACTGGCTGAAGCGCATCTAAACTGCCTTCGTCCTGCAGCTTCTATCGCTGGAAGTTTCTAATGTTTTCTTTCTTTTCACTCGCAATGTATCCCCTTCATTTCAAACGCTAACTTTCCAGCATGAGGTCTGGACTTCGTTGTACTAATGACCTTCAAACTGATAAAAATTAAAAGGTGAATGCTCTTTGGTTGTAAGACTGACACGATCCCATGCTAGAGGAGACTTTGATCAAAGGTACTGACAACCTGAAATGAATGGAAAGGCCCTACTCACAGCGAGGGAGCTTTTCTAGGAGTATATTGCACATTGGCTGTTTTCCCAGCCCCATGAAGACTTTTAGAAGCGTGCTGTGGCATATTTCAGTTGGCTTCAGGGAACTGCAGTGCACAAGCTGGTTTTTTTTTTTTTCCTGAAGCGCTGATGCTGCCGTGTTCCCCTCAGACCGCACGCAGGCAGCATCTTTCTGTTATCTCTCCACGTGGGCACACACAGACCTGGATCTTGGAGAATTTACAGCGGCTTTGTGACCTGCAAGGGGAACGTCTGCCTGCACGGAGCGGGCGTCTGAGCAGGTAGCTCTGCTTCGCTCTCGTGTCCAGGTGAGCGCTCGGGTGCGGCTGGCTGGAACCTCTCTTGGTGTCTGCTGCTGCTTTTGGTGTAGATTGGGTGATTTACCGCAAACCAAGGTGCCAAAATAAGCAAGCACCAGCCTTGGGCTGAGTGTGGAGAGCTGCCGGCAGGGTCCCGGCGTGGATGTGGGGAGGTCCGACCGCTGCCCTTCCAGCTCTGCCGTCTGACCGGCCTAGCAAGGAGTGGGGGGAAGACGGACGAGCCTGATCTTCTTCCCAAAGCACTTTGAGATCTCTCCATGGCAAGAGCTGGGTACCATCAGCACTGCCGTGGCTGGGAGTTCTGATTTGGGCCCCGGGCCGGCGACCGGCCCTGCTGTGTCCATGCTGCACGTAGTTTTGCCTTGAGTTTGGGAGCGGTTTCTCTGCTCTTTCATAGTTTGCCTTCTCCTTCGCACGTCTCCGACAGGAAGTGCGGATTCAGCAGGCATTGTGTGCCTCAGCAGCCTGCCAGCTGCCTTGCTGAAGCTAATTCACAATTCAAGTCACTCCTGATAAGTTTGCAAACAATGTGCAGTGATTTCTGAGCTAGATAGCAGCTGAGCTGAGCTCCTCCGTTTCCAGCCTGTCAGCGGGACGAAGCCGTGCGCTTACTTTGTAAAGCTCAGGGGTCAAACCTGGGCTTAACTCTTTGTGCTGCTGTGATGTTTCATAAATTTCTTATTTGTTTCAGGATAACTTTAAGTAAGTGTCATCATTATTACTAAAAACCCTCAAGAGAGTGTGTGGAGGCGCAAAGAGGGCATATGGTTAGAGTTGGTTTAATATGAGCTAGGAATTGAACCCAGGACTTCTGACTTGCAGTTTGGTTCTTTGATCACTGGATAATTCTGTTTCCCCCTTTGTAACACACTGGAATAGCCTGGGAATAACTCCAGTGAAAACAAGAGCAACATTTTTTCCTAGGCTAACTTCATGTGGCAGCCACTGAAGGCGTGCGCGGAGGAACTGGCCCAGAGGAAGCGACTCCGCACTCGTGGCTCATCAGCCCCAGCAGGAAACAGCGGGTCAAAGTCAGAAGGAACTTACTGAAAAGCTAACGAGCGAGTGGTGCAGCAAGCATCGAGAGAAAGCGTGGTTCGATAGCCGGCAGAGGAGCTTGGGGTCCTCTGTCTCGTTCCTTATTCCGCTTGCTCTCCGTTGGTTGACATCTGTTTAACCAGAGCGATGCCGAGGTGATGATCTATCAGCTATGTGTTCGTGGGTGAGACCGTGCCCTCTCCCGATCTGCACCCAGCTCTCCCTGGAAAATGGGGTCAGTACAGAAGACGCAGTACTTAATCTTACTCAGTATGTTTTTGTGAAATGAAATCCTCATGACTTGCTATCTCAGCTTGGCAGATACTAGTTTTTTTCGGTCGTGTGCAAGGTCAGTAGTCTCAAATGTAGCAGCCTAGAACTGCAGGATGGGTTTGGCCATTCTGAGCAAAAGTTGTCACAATCCGGTGGCAGAAGTAGGAATATATACTGCTCCAGCCAGCTGCCAGCAGGGCTTTGGTTATGGGTAAGGTTGTGGAAGCTCACCTTGGTGCACTTTCCAAAGGGCACGAGGTCACAGCATAGGCAGACTTCTGTTTTGAAGTATATTTGTCACTGTGCCGTATGTTGGGTTTCTTTTTTTTTTTTTTTTTTACTTCTCCTTTAGTATTGGAATTGGAAATTCAACTTGGAGAAATGTGAAAGCAATTGGGCCTAATCCATTCCTGTTGTTACTCCGTTTGTTTTCACTGGAGTTACTCCAAGGCTGAATTCAGCATATGATGAACAACTTGTTCTCCAAAGTTGGAACTTAGGCGAGAAGGTTTTAGGGATGATCACGCAACTCTGAGGCTCCTTCTCAAACAACTGAAGCTCCCACAAGAGGGACAATATATGGTGAGTTCGGGTTATTGAATTTAGTACAACATTCTAGTAATAAGCCCTCTAGTCATAATAATACATTATTATCCATTAGAACAATTACTTGAATGAAACCCAACTGCTAGCTCACTTAGATCGGATGGAAAAATCCTGGCTGTTGATCTCAATTGCCAGTTAGCTGAACAGATACTAACCACGAGCCAACGACAAATCGTTCTGAGCCTGGTAATCCTCCTCCCGCTTCCCTTTCCTCTCACCTTCTCTGGAACCTGCTCCTCCAGGGTTGCCACTCGTGAAATGTTGCCTGCCCTTCGTGCATTGCCCATTGCCGCTGCAGCCCAGGAATGCCTCCAAAGAGGTTACAAGCTCCAGGTCTGCTTTGCTCAGATGGAAAAAGGAGAGTCCTACAAGCTATGGAGGAGCTGCCCATTCCCAGCTGAGGGCTAGGTGGTGTTTGTGTTTGGTTTTTTGCAGGAGGAGGGGTATTTCTGTTAAGAACTGAGATGAAACTCTTCACAGATCTGCAAGAATGAACCAGTCCTCGCGGCTGGTTAATTTCTCCTGCCTTCCTGTGAGCTGTTGGAGGGGTCATGGCAGACACGAGATCCCCATGGTAAAATTTAGCTTTTCTTTCCTGGAGAAATAACCATTGCTGTCTCTCTGGCTCACTCCGTTTCATTTACTTTCTAAACAACTTAGATCGCAAAGGGCTCCAGGAAGGGTGCAGCATCTTGCAAAGAAAAGGCCTGGATGATTTTCTCCATTTAGGAGAGTCTTGTGAAAGTTGTGCTTCCTGCTCCTGCCCGGAGAAGAGGATTTATAACAGATGCTCCTACGGTCTTCGCTTGTGTGGGGTTTGGAGAGTGGAGGATTCACCGCACTTGATGTACTTGGGAGGCCAGAGTTGTTTTCTGCTGAGCAATGTGAGTCCTGTTTGACCAGTGGAAAACCTCTCTGTCCCAGAGCGGAGCTGAGACTTAGGCGGGAGATCCCCTCCTTGCCTCAGCTCTGCCGTGCTGGGCCGTATCTCCTCAGCAGCTCTGCTGGGGCGCTCTGCAGTGCCACAGCCACAGGACTTCCTTGGTCTTGCTGAGGCTGAGCACTTCCCTGTTGATATCCCTTTGGATATCATCTTCCTCCTCCCCTACTTCGCGTGTGGCCCAGGGAGCGGGCGCTGGCTGCCCTCCCCACTGCTCCTCCTTCCAGACCCTCTCTATTTGCACGATCCAACCTGCCGTTGGGACCACCACAGCTGACCGCCCTGGCCACCGAGGGTGGTGCAGAACACGCTAAGAATAGAAACAGCGTTACAGGAAGGGGCATCTATAGCGTTTATTACACTAATACTAAAACGGAAGAAGCATTCCCCTAACACCTTAGCTGATGCACAGGGTAAAATACTTTCTTCAACAGTTATAGACTTAGTAAGCGGGGAGGAAGAACCCTTCGCTTTTAAAACCAATAAGCAACTTCCAATCTTACTCGCCTTGACTTATTTCTCTCCACAAAAGAAAATGCACCACTAATAAGCTGGTCAGTGTAATGGTCAATGAGATGCTGCTTTGCTTAGAACTGAGGAGGTTTTAGGGAGAAGGCAGAAAATGTGATGTATTCCACACAGCTACTGACCGCAGGGCTCAGTGGAGCAAGCACCAGATAGCCAAGGAAAACAAAAAGAATAGTTAAAATCTTACAAACCACAGCGCAGAGGGATTATCACACCAAACTTTGGTTAAAGTTCACATAGCAAAGAGGATCTCTGTCGTTCTAGGAACTGCAGCTCCTACTGTTTGTCAGACATGCTGGTCCAAGACATAATCACTTCCCCAACTTTCCTTGGTCATCAAGAGCGCTGTAATTTGGACCAAGACGTTTGGAAGACTTCAACACTTAACCAAGCATGTTATTGCCCAGCTTAAGTGCAGGGGAGGAGGGGGTGTGTTTTTCCCTGCTGTGGTTGTGTTTCTGCAAGGCGCTCAAACGCGACATAAATGTCTGGATTTATAGAAAGTGGGTTTGGCAGAGTTCAAAGGTGGGACCTGCTCAGCCTCCTGGTCTGCAAGCCTTGCCTTCTCTGAGAGCCCAGCACCAGGTAAAACTGTAGGCTTGTGCCTCCAGCCCTGTTAAGATCTTATTTTGTCTCCTATTTGGGTTTTTGCTTCACTTCTCTTTAAGTATTTGGCTCCAGGAGCTGGAGCATCTCATCTTTCATTTTGAAACTCTCTGTTCCTTCTAGCTATTGAGCCACCTGGGAACTGCAGACCCTAAGAGTTTGGAAACTAGAAGGTTAAAAAAAAAAAGTCATCAAAACCTGTATTGTCTTAATTCCTGGAAGAGGCGGCTTGTAACTCATGTTCTAGAATGCTGTGGTTAGGTGTTCAGCCTGTTTCTCCTGCAAGCTAAAATTTTTATTTGTTTTGCCCTGTGAAGTATTTGCTGAAGGACTTTCTTCTGTTCCCAGGTTAGCAGGAATGTCCGTGGGCAAAGACTGACTGCTTCTTAAACAACTGAATCAAATCTGGGTAGAGGACATACATAGATAAGCAGCCTGGGGTGGAGAGTTGGTGGGGGTGTTCTGGATGACTTATTCCTCTTCAAGTGACATGATCCCACACTGTACTCGTTTGATTCAGGCACGAACTTTCGCAAAAGAGGGAAGTTTGGGTTCTGGGTTCAGCTGAGAGAGCTGAATATCACTTCCCAGATGGGCGTCCGTGCCCCTCCTTGAACAAAACTGCGGTTCAGTCTTGGCCATCGAGGCACCACTTGATGCTCTCCTTGAGCCCCACGGTCGCTCCCTGTCCCTGAGGGGCTGTGACCTCCCAGTTTGGGGGCTGTTTGTCAGATCTGTCTGCGGAGGCCACTGGAAAAGAAAGCGTTGAGAGGTGCACCTCTGGGCCGGGCCCTGCCCTGGCAAGTGCTGCGGATTTATTTATTTTTTTTCCCCCTTGAACTTTGCAGAAATGCACAGCCGTACTCCAGGACCTTCAAGGGCTGCTTCTCTAATCTCCCCAGAAGGATTACTGCTGCTGGAAATCATGAGGGCTTGGACTAGCTATCAACTTTATCAGGAAAGCTTCTTTCCGGCCAAGCTAGTAAGAGCTTTGCTAAGCGGGAATCTTGGGTTGAAGCTGCTCTTCTCATGTTTCACAGATGGCCTCAATGAATGATTTACTAGGAGAGTAAAAGATTAGCCAGACTCCTCCAACTGCATCTCGAGTCGTATAAAGCACTGGATTTTATTGGGGCCTAGGCAATTCCTAATTCTTTAGCCTCGTTAGACTGTTTTACAGTGACTAATTGCCCTGTGCTCCCTTCCCTGACAATCAGGTGTCTCCTGGTGAGGAACCCACGCTCCTCGCACGAGCCTCACCCGCGGCTTTGGAACAACCACGCCAGTGAAGGCCTCTCCGTACGGTCAGGGACACAAAGACCACAAGATGTTATGCCTCTAGTTGTATTTTATTGGAGAGGTTAAAATGCTTCTGGGAGAGAGATGGTAAAGGGAATACTTAAAATATGCAATGAGGTGTTTCCATAAACTTGTCAAAAGCTTTGCGGGATCTTCCTGCAGAGAAGAGCCATCGCTGGAGAGTTCACATGAACCACGGTGGGGCAGGGCAAAACCTCTTGCTTTAACGTTTTAGATGGTCTCCAGGGCTCGGATGAGCTCTTTGGGGGGAAGGGAGATTACCCCATGTTTGCCTGGTATGGAGTTTCTCACGTTTTTCTCTTTTGTGCTTGGCCGCCAGAACTCTGTCTCTGACGCTCTGTGGCAATTCCTACAGAGTCTGGCTGTTTTAAAGGACTGCAGTATACTGATTTAGATGTCCAAATTGGAAAAGCAGGGTTTAAAGTGGACCCACTTTTTCCTTCAGAGTGAGACTTGTTAAAGATCCTTGTTAAATTATTTACCAGTGGTCTCACAACATCAACAGATCTTTGCATTTAACCATTTGCATGACTTCCATCATGCTTTTCTTCCCTGTCCTCTAAATAAATTAAAAAAAACCAAAACCCAAACAAAACATCTAAAGCTTAAACAACCAAAAAGCTAAAGGGCTTGCAGGGCTGGGTTGCCCATCGCTATCGATATACGAAGCGCACGCACCGTAAAGTGTAAAGCAATATGGGCATGTGCTGATCTCATGTAAACAGTCTTTGGTTTATAGCAGTCCGAGATGAGAGCTCTGAGACTCGCTGGGGGAATCAGCCCCTAGCAGAAATGTTTAAAATATTTGGGTTTGAGCCAAAAGGCTGAGAAAAGAGGTTTTGTGTCTTCCTTTCTCTCTGCTGTGATCTCCTCACATACAACGCTAAAACCTACGTAAGAAATAGGGATGAGAAGAAACAGCCCTGACAGACACGTCCCCAAGGCATCAAAAGAGGTCAAAGGAGCGCAGTCTGCCCCAGACGTACAGGGATAATAAAATTTGCTACTTTTCCGATTTTTGCCTCACCATTTATCTGCATAAATTGGAGCTGAACCTACTCCCCAGCGGTCCCTTTCGGTTGAACCTACGGCACAAAGGAGACAGAAGCAGCCCCTGGAGTCCCCTTGATGAAAGCTCTCCCACCACAGTTCTTCAAGGCTAAAGCTTTGCCACAATTTATAGCAGGATGAGGGATGAGTTAGCAAAAGTACAGGAATGCGAAATTCTGTCCTTTTCTCCGTGAAAGCAGAAATAAACTCTGTGTGTGCGTTTCCAGGATAGAGCATTCTCTGCTGTCGGTTGTGTCTGGTATCAATGACCTGTGCATTGGCATCTGCTGTACGTACAATTTTTCAAGCGTCTCGGTTAGCAGAGCGGATCCTGCATCATTTATTTTGAAATGACTGTGTCCTCCCCACAATGCAACTGACCTGGAGGAACAGAATATTATGACTAAACACCACTTTAAAAGCAAATGTGATCCTTTGACGGCTAAAAGACAGATTTGTCAAGCCTGTGTTTGTGAGAGCAACGCCAAAACTCAGAGGATTACTCACCATGGCAGTTTTTGAAGATATTGAGTCACTCACCCAGATTTTACCCGCAGACAGCCAGGCCGGGGGGTGTCTGGGCTTGCCCAAGTGGGATCTCCCACCAGTGCCCATCCAAGGTCTCGGAGCCCTGCAAGACCTCATCAAAGACTGCGCCTCCACGTCTCATTGCCAAACGGATGGGGCCATTGATAAGGGTCTGAAAAGGCACAGTCAAAAGACGGAGCAATTCACAGGAAGACTTCAGAGTCATGAGAAGAGATTTAAAGTGAATTTCCTTAATTTTTGAATATCGCTCTCATTATTTTTAGATCTATGATCTTTTTTGCCAGAGGCACCGAATGGACGGATCCTGACATCTTACTCTGAAAAGACGGTGACTCCGGCCTCTCGCTGTGCATCCCACCACGGCTGCGTGTTTGGAAGCCTGCGTTGGCAATGGTGGGAGAGCTGTGCAATACACTGCTGTAAAACATTCCTCTTGCAACGTTGTCTTGCTCTTTATTCTGTTCTTCCTGGAAACTCTTATTGCCAGTGCAACAGCGGACCCGCTCCTTAAGGAAGGGCCGTTCTCTGCGTGCCTGCCCTCATCCATAGACTGAAGATACCAAAAAAACCAAACGGGAATTGAAAAAAGTAATGAGCTAAGAAGGAAGTGACGCTGCTAATGAATTTATGAGATTGCCTAAATGCTTATTTCTCACCAGTCTTTATTGGGCTGTGTCAAGATCCTGTCTGAGCGTGGCCTGGAGCGCAGCAGCCCGGCTCGGAGCGGCGGAGACTGGCAAGGGGTAAGGAAGGAAACAGCTGTGATCCCTTTTCGGAGTGTTTGCTCCTATTCGTCCCCTTAGATGTATCCCCATGTAAATAAGCTTTCCTATCACTTTACAAAGCAACTGCTAAGTGGGACGGAAGAGAAGGTATTCTGTAATGTAATAATTTCTGTCTTTTCTCTTTATTTTCCTGCTTGGTCACAGAAAGGAAATCTGGCTGGTTGTTAATTTGAAAGCATTTCTAGTGGTGATGGCATAATAGATATGAAAGTTCACAGGACTCTGGTAAGTACTAATGTATTGAGGCTTTCAGATGAAAAAATGCAAGCTGCCTGTAAAGGATTCCCATTTGTTATGAAAACCCCACGATACCACGGGACAGCTGTTTGCCTGGGACCTGTATCTCAGATGTAAGGAACCAGAACAGACATGTGCTCTGTCGTACAAAGTCCATAACCCCAGAGGCAGGTAAATCATTCTTTATAAGGGAAAAACATCACAGAGAATTAACGTTTTCTATAAAAGAGACTTTTCAGGTTTTGCTCCCTATTCGACATAATCAAAAACATGGCTTAAAATGCATAAATTATGGTCTTTTGTACTCTAGCGCTCCAGCAACTTGCTCTGGAGATGGATTTGGCGCTGCTGCAAGCGTGGCTGGATAGCCGGCGGGGTCTGCTTTGGCAAGGAGTTCTCCCGTTGTCCCACAAGAGCACGAGGGCGCAGCAGGTGGCAAAAGTTTCCCGGGAGAGGTTGTGTCCAGAGTCCTTCTTTACTCCCCTCAAGCCACTCTGTGCTTTGCCTCGTTCCCCGCATCGAATAACTTGGTGAGTTTTCATTCGAAAATCAGGATGAAAAAAAATTGTCCAGGGCTGAAGCTTCACCAAGCAGCTGGAAATGAGGAAAAGCCAGGCTGTGATGCCAAGGTAACACAGGCTCCACACGAAGGGTGAGCTCCTGGCAAATCTCCCCCTGATTGTCCTGGTGTGGTTTTATTTTTCACACGGCATCTTTGCCATGGCTTCAAACACAGCGCCGGGCTTACGTGTGACCAGATTGCTTCGGAGGCCGTCACACAAAGGTCTTTTAACGACACAGAGGTACTGCCATGAAGTTCAGGCAGGAGAAATAATCCCCCCTGAGCTCCCCGTGAGCCTCCCTGTTGGTATATTTTAGCGATGACCCTTTTTAGTTCATTCTGCGTCAGGAAATTCTGCACTGAGCTTCCCGCTGTGCCACGCCGTGCCGGTGGCACAGGGCAAAGCACATCTGTGTGGAAGAGTTTACCTAACATAAATTTCTCTAACTTTGGCAGATCCCAGGAATTCCTCCCATCCTTCCTCCTTCTCTCCACTTTTTGGTTAGTGCTTCAAGTGGATAAGACATCAAATCTTGTAAATAAGGGATGACAAAAATATGCAAATAAAATGGCAAGATTAACCCAATTATGGGCTCAGTGTGTGCAGGCATAGGAAAGTGAATGAATATTGAACGGAGCTTTCAAAACTTTGTTTCTTTGCCAGAGCTCGATCTCCAGACGCTAATTGAGCTGTACTAGTAATGCATTTAAGCGTGTTCCTCTGTTAAGCAGTATATTCCCTACAGAGCGGCTCTGGAGCAGCTGTTAGCTCCAGGCTTTCCGCAGGCTGAGGTCTCCGGGTCAGGAATGCTCCCTCTTCCACCGGCACATCCCCCTGAGCCGCTCCACACGTTGGTGAAATGTCCTCAGGCAAGGCGAGTTCCAGGTTTCAAAGTGCTTTTAGCTCCGTTGGCGACGCAGAGGCTGAGGTCAACTCAGCCGCTTGCTGCTCCTGCCGGAGAGAGCCGTGGTGTCTGGAGGCTCAGCACTGTCCCTTGTCGCATCTTGGCCAAAAATAATGCCGACTTTGCTGCAAGGAGCTATGCTTGGCCGCTGCGTGCTCACCCCAAGTTGCATAAGCCACTGCGCCCATGCATTCAGACGCAGACACCTTATTTTCCTTAAGGTGGTGCAAGGTCTTCCTTTTCCAAGGCGTGAATTCATATAAGTGCAACCCAGGGCTTGCAGAGCACCCATGGGGTGAGACACTGGGGACGGAGGAGGACAACCTTGACTCTGTTGCTGCTAAAGACAGAGATTATTTTTAATGTAAAAGCTATCGTCTCGGGCAGCCTTCATCTCACCAGCGCACAATTTCAGAACGCTTTAAATTAAGTCTGGAGGCTAAAAGTGTGTTAGTCATTGCCCATACATCTTAGGGGAAGCAGCCTCTCTAAAGTTATTGTTAGCATCAGGCATCTGGTTTATGTTTATAATGATTTATTCAATGATGGGAGACAGGTAAGGAACCGTCATGGAAGACAAACTAGAAAAGACTGGGGTTTTCAAAGCTCTGAAGCCATTGTTAAATCAAAGTTGTCTGACTTCAAAAGGAATATATAACTCGATTAGGTTCTTTAAACAATGTACAATGCTCACAAAGTTGGCAGATATTATTAGAGGCAGAGTTGGTAGCACAGCCTGCCCTGGAGGTGGCTTGTCCCTTCTAAGCGCAAGATCCTGTTCTTATGTCATGACTCTGGCTTTTTCTCTTTTTTTTGGAGAAAATTTCAGCCAAGTACTTCAACTGCCTGCGAGAGCCAGGGCAGAGAAGGATACATTGTTTTTTCAGCGTTCGAATAATTCAGGAAATCCTTTCTTTGGAAAGATCTAATGCTTCCATACTTTGAAACAGGGACTTGAAATCCAGTGGGGGAAGATAGGCTTTGTGCTAAAGACGGGTGCGTTGCCATTGCCATAAGGAGCCGACCACGGGTGTTTCAGTTTTATGAGCCTCTGAAAAAGTCTAGTTTGTCTTCGTGCAGCAGGGCTTTGCAAGAGCTTAGCTAAGATTAGAGAAGAGTCTCTGCTCGTGCCTCCTGGTGCCTGGCCCTCACCGGCCTGCACGGGGGGTGGAATTGGTCTTTCTTGGTAAGGACTAGCTCTCGCTAAGAACAGGACGTTGGGAGGGAGAAAAGAAGCCCATCCACTGTGGCTCCCGGCGTGCTGGAGCAGAGATGGGGACTGTGCCTGTGCTGCTGGGATGGGGCAGGTCGGGAAGGGCAGGCCGAGGGGTCATGGATCCATGTCCATTCCATCCCCTCTCCCCAGCCTGACGGAGTGTTGCCTTCCTCTCCGGACAGAAGGCATCGGTAACACAAGCAATAATCCACGTTTCCTCCAGGCGCAGGTGCTGGCAGAGGGTCACAGACCACTGCCACGGCCACCCCAGGTCGTGGTGTGCCCCAAGGGGAGGAGGGCAGCCCCAGGCACTCAGCGGGACGAAGGCAAAAGCTGCATCTGGAGTTCCTCAACTCTTCCTCCAGCTGAACGTATGTTTGTTCATCTCACCCACTTTTTTGGGTAAAGGACGCTGTCCTGGGTTGCAGCTGGTGCACTCAGCAGGTTCAAATCTCCACAGTGGCTACCCCAAGCTGTTGGGCAGGGACTTCTCCATTTTCCTTCTGTAGCACAGAGAGGATACATCGTCGTTATTGCTCGGTCCTCTGCCTTGCTTCAAAGCAACCTGCTTCCCCGCTGCAGAGGCATGGTGCAGGGATGCATGGAGCTGGGCACCCAGAGGAGCCAGCTGCCCCAGCGGGCTGGACATTTCCACTGCCTGTACCTTTCCTGCAGGGTGAAAAACGCGGATACACAACTGTAAGTGCACACAGCCACCTATTTACTTATTTTATTTTTTTTAACTTTTTCCAACACACACCTTCACCCGAGGGATGACCTAGCTGGGGTTTACCAGCCTGCTGAGGAAGGAGTTTAATGAAATGTTCCAGGTTTGGCGGGGGGGGTGGAACTCTGCTCCTGGAGAACTTTTCAGGGCTCTGCTATAAACTCAGCACGCCTGTCCCACCTGGGCAGCGTCACCTCCTGCTGAGGAGGCAGCGGCGATGTGGCCTCCCCATGGGGACAGGCTGTCGGGGGTGACCAGCACCTGTCAGACCCGCAGCCACCCCGAAATGGAAATAAATAACCCACGTTTTGCATCGGCACCATTCACCTGGGGTGAAACCTACCTCCACCGACCGGCCTGTTGCTCCCTGCCCCGGCCAAAGCACCCTGTGACAGACGTCCCTGGCTCGGCGAAGGGCACGGCACACCCCGAGCAGCTCCGAGTGACATGGACGCGGTGTCACACGTACGGTGCGGGGACCAAACCGATGCTCGGCGTGGGAAGTTTGCGGAGCCGCTGGAAGGACGCCAGCAGCCTGTGTCTGCTCGAGTTAGAAAAACGTCCCAGCGCTGGATCCACCCAGCTAGAGCGGGGCTGCTTGGCCAGACGACAAGGCCTGGCTCTCGCTCCAAAGTGGACGGGCGCCAAAGGGGATTTTTAATTTCCAGATGCTTTTAAAATAAAAATAAAGGCTCTGCTGTAAACTGGCTTTGAATGGACGCCTCTCCTTCAGCCAAGTAGTCGACTGATATGGGCTGGATGACTGGGCGATCTGGTGCGCGGCGGGTGCTGGCGAGCCCCGCGCCCGGCCATGGCTCCGGGGCCTGCCGTCAGCCCCCCCTCCCCGCCGCGCTCCCAGCGCCCTCCGGCTCCAGATAAAAATCTTTACGCGCTTTTCGACTTCTTTTTTGTTCTTTTGGGAAGGAGGGGGAAACGCTCCGGGAGAAGACAGCCGGCGATAGCGGAGAGGGAATTAAAAATTTTGTGGGGAATGTTGTCCCGAACACGCTGTGAAGTGCTGCCGGGAGCCGGGCCGGGCTGGTGACAGGGTGACACCGCAGGACCCCTCGCTCTGCACCTTCCTTCGCGTCCGGCCACAGGCACGTTTCTAAGCCGGCCCTGGGCGAAACCCTCTGCCAGCAACTCAAACCCGGTGGCTGCCAATCAGCTTAACGAGACCGGTGAATTGATTTCCAGTGTCCGCAGGGATGTAGCTCCCAAGGCAGGCAGCCAGCTCTGCTCCGGGGCTCTGGGAGCTGGGGCAATTACTCTGTGGCCTCCTGTAGCCCACATTTTACCTGCCCGCTGGGCGTTGGGGCACCCCAAGGTGCAGAGGCGCCTGGTTCACAGAATCCCACCCCTGCAGCGCAGCCGGAGGGTGCTTTGTGAACGCCATGGATGGATGGATGGCTATAGGAACACGAGGGTCTCCGTGCCGATGCTGGTCGGGAAGAGGAGGGGGATGCCCGAGGCCAGCTTGGCAGCAGAGGAGCCGTCAGCTCACCCCCCGCTGCCGCTCATCGCCTCCCCGAACCCAAGCTCACCCCCTCCCCGGCGGCGCTGCCGGTTGCTTTATCAGCACAGATCTTGATTAATTCCTTACGCTGCAGGCATGATTGCCTTTTCTGGCCGGCTGGGTTTCTCTGTGCCGTGTTTTATCCCGTTCCCGGCACCAAGCCGGCATGCGCGGGAGCCAAGCGAGACCAGGGCAGCGGAGCCAGAGACGCCAGCATGGAGGGAGCGTGGGGAGACATGGGGTGACATGGGGACGACCCGGAGCTGCAGCACACATGCAAGCCTGGGAGCTGCTCCCCAGCAGGTGCTCTTGGAAAAAAAGCCGTTTTTCGGCTGTTTCCAGAGCCCGTGTCCTACTGCGGCGGGCGGGCAGTGAGGACGGGCTCATCGCGGGTGACACCAAGGCTGTTTCAGCAGTGCTGGGGCTGGCTGGACTTGCTGGTGGCCATAAGAAAACAGAGCAAGCGTGAACCTGCTCCACTGTACCGGGGCTCACTGTTACCCGCAGAAATGCCTGCAATGGACAGCTTCACTTGCCCATCTCCCTGACCCAGCGGAGGAAACACGGCTATTACTGATGGCCTTCGGGGGACAGAGCCAGCCTGGTGACCCAGCAGGACCACCAAGGGCCAGTCCCTCCTTCCCTCGCTCTTGTAGCTTTTTTTTTCTTGTTGAACTACTCGCACAGAGGCAGCTTCTGCAACCTGTTCCCTGCCTGACTCCCTTTATTCTGCATTTCCTATGGTGATTTTGATCCGGAGCCAAGGCAAGCTGCTTTGCCTGTGCCTGTCTGTACCTGGACGGGGCCACGGTGCAGGAGCACGTCACCCTGCCTCTCACCATCGCCACCCATGAGGCAGCCTGGGGTGGCACTGCAGCCCCCGGCAGGAACCAGCAACATTTTTTGCCCCTGGAGAGCAGGGAGATGTAAGGAGTCATTGCAGATACTTTAGCAGCAGCACCAGCATTTTTGGTGTCGCCGTGGCATCTCCGGCATCACCTTTCTGTTGGCCAAGGTGTCTGCGTGGTCCCGGTGTGACCCAGGACACGTGTCCGCAGGCACGTGGAGAAGGTCACGCTGGGGTGTGCATCACCTCTGCCTCGCAGCATCCTCCGTGGCTCCTCCGCCCGGACATTGTGCAGCTGACACGGAGCAGGGGGTTCTAATCCTTGCTCCTGTTTCGAATGTCGTTCAATTCCTCATGGCATCTCACAAAAGACTGAATGGGCAGCAAGCATAAAGGCAAAATAATCCTTACGCTGGGAATGCCTTTGAACAGCCCTGACCTGGCGCCGCAGGCATCTGCCGGCACGGGGGATGCCACGCAGCTCTCCTGGGTGTCTGGAGTTTTGAAGATGGGAGACAGGATCCTGCCTAAAATATTTGCATCCAGATTAGACTCTCAAATGTCAGAACATGCATCTGCGTTCGCCTGTGTTTCTCGTTTCTTCCTGACTTGACATTCCTGGTCACTGGGTAAAAACCACAACAAATTTGCTTTTTGTTCCCCCGTCTTGTTTAACTTATTAATTACATCTCCTGTTACATTACACTCTGGCCTCAATGGATTAATGTGCGATTCTCCTGAGATACGCATACTGCAGCAGCAGATAGTAGCATATAATCATTTAACATATGAATGCTGTCAAACGGTTTAATCAAATCTGAAATTGCCCGCCTTTGTGCCCTGCGCTAACTCGTTGTGACTGCGGAAAGTGAGCCCGGCTCCCCCAGACAAAGAGCAATTGCAGCCCGGCTCTTTGTCTACCCTCTTTGCATAATTTCCTGAACCCTGCCCCTGTTCCACCTGCTCACTAATGTTAAGCTTATTTATGGATAATTTATATGCAGCCCACTCCGTAAACTTGCCCCGGCAAGGAATTTTTTTGGAGGAACTATGGGAACAAGCCTCTCTCTGGGTATGTTCCCCTCCAGTTTGGAAGACCCGAAGTCCGAACTCTTCATCAGCACTTCCTCAGCCTTCCCTGAAACACCAACTTGCAAAAGCACAAGTGTTCTTGTCCTCGCACCGGCACCCCCGCCATGGACTGCTGGAAATTCAAACGCTCTTTTGGGGGGTGGGGGATAAGTCGCAAATCTTCTTTTTGTTGTGTTTTATTTTTTTTAACGGAGTCGCCCCCAGGACGGCCTGGCGGGGTGGCCACCACTCCAGCTCGCTGGCCAGTTTGGGCACAGGGTGTTTCTGCGGCGTTCATAGCCCTGACCTTGGGGGTCTCGGAGGAAGCGCGCGGTTCCTGGAAAGCATTGTTCCCGCGTTTGTTTGTTCCGCGTCCTCCCAGCAGCCGCTGAGAAGAAGAAGAAAGGGCAGCCTATGGGAGATGGCTCCCATGGAGGAGACCCGGCAGGCAAACAGGGCTGTGCACCCTGCCTAAGCCCCCGCCAGCCTTCCCCGGCACAGCCTGCACGAGCATCCCTGACCATCTCCTGCTGGTCCATGCGTGAGAAGGTGCCAGAGTGTCCATCAGCCCCGAAAGGCTCTCCTGCAAGGAGAACAGGCAGGGCTTTGCTGCCGGGGGGTCTCAAGTATGAGCCCAGTACAAGACAGACATTATGATTCTGGAGCGTGTCCAGAGAAGGGCAACGGAGCTGGTGAGGGGTCTGGAGCACAAGTCCTGTGAGGAGCAGCCGAGGGAGCTGGGGGTGTTCAGCCTGGAGACAAGGAGGCTGAGGGGAGACCTTCTCGCTCTCTGCAACTCCCTGAAAGGAGGGGGGAGCCAGGGGGGGTCGGGCTCTTCTCCCAAGGAACAGGCCATGGGACAAGAGGCAACGGCCTCAAGTTGCGCCAGGGGAGGTTTAGATTGGATATTAGGAAAAATTTCTTCACCAAAAGGGTTGTCAAACATTGGAAGAGGCTGCCCAGGGAAGTGGTTGAATCTCCATCCCTGGAGGTATTTAAAAGACGAGTAGACGTGGTGCTGAGGGACATGGGTTAGTGGTGGTTTTGGCAGTGTTATGTTGATGGTTGGACTTGATGATCTTAAAGTTCCCTTCCAACCTGGACGATTCTATGATTCTCTGACCACGCTTTGAAACACAAATGCGACCTCAGGGCCAGCCGGGCTGGTGCTGGTTGTGTTGCAGGGAAGCCTTTGCCCCTGCTCTCCCCTGGCACTAACTCTTCCAGGCGCCCATCGCCCTCCCGGGATGCCAGGGAGGAGGCTCCCAGCAGCCGCCTCTTTGGCCCGTGCCCAGGGGTCTGTGGGAGCAGCCACCCCCCGTTCGCCCGGAGCAGAGCGAGCCCTCGCAGCCGCCCCACGGGGAGCAGCTATTTCAGGGCAGCGATAATCAGAAGCAGGACTGCCGAGCCGGAGGCGAAGGGGTGTCTCCCCCCACGCTTCTGCCGGGATGGCTGGAAATAACTTGTGCAGCCCCTGCCAGGACCCGAGCCGCCTGCGCTGGGGCCGCCAGTGAGCCCCGGCCACCCGGCCATGCTCCAGCCCATGGGCAGCAGGACCGTCCACTGGCCAGAAGGTGCCGGCCACCCTCGGCCACCCTCGGCTACCCTTGGCCACCCTTGGCCACCTGCGGTGCCAATGTGGGTCAGCCCTGAGGTGGCAGTTGCATCTGGATGTGCTCATTAGCAACTGCCTTTGCAATTAGCCCACCAGTTTCCACCAGCATCTTTGGGAACGAGCCTTGCCCTGGGACGGCTGTCTCGGAGTGGGATGCTTGCCCAGCAGCCACTGTGTGACATTGCTTGCCAGGGCTGATGCTGGGGCGCTGCGAAGCTCTTTTCCACACTAAAATCTCTGAATTTGACGCAAGCAAACGGCTAAACCAGGTGTGAATGGTGCTGCCAGGCAGAGCATTTTGGATGCAGAGGGGTTTTCTACACAGCAGAGCCCAACTGAGACCCCTCCACCCACTGAGCGGTATTTACCACCAGTCCCCCAATTTATTATTGAAGAACCATTTGGTGTTTTTCAACTCAATCTCATCAGCCGTCCCCCCAAAAGCTGGCTTGTTAACATCCCCCATACCTTGAATGCCAATTACTTTTGCTCACAAGGTTTTACAGCCCAGCCAGGAGCCCTGCAAGCAGCAGCATTTGTCCCTGCAAGGGGCTGGGGACCCCCCGGTGCCCCCCAGCCCTTCAGGCACCCGTCTCTGCCTGGGGGCTGTGCAGGGCGAGAGCGGGCAGTTGGGACGTGGCCAGCGTGGCTGTGCCGGTGCCTGCCCGAGCCGGGGAGTATCAGCACGTCCTGGCACGCGACGCGACGCATTGTACCAAAAATAGGACTCCCCCATTGTATTGTTAGGCAAACATCTTCTGCGAGTAAATCAAGCTCCCTGGGATTTTCCAAGCCGACTGCCTGGGATTTCTCAGGGTGATTTCCCTCGGGCTGCTGGGCACATCGAGACCCCAAAGCACAAGGCAGCCCTGGGAAGGGGTGGCCCAGAGGGGGTCTCCCCGCTTGCTGGCCTGCCCCCGCGGGCAGAGGTGATGCCGTGGGTCCCATCGACCTGCCACCAAGGAAATTCAAGTTTCTGGTTCTGCCACCAACGCAAGCAGGGCTGCTGGTCCCCAGGCATCCCTGCCACCACCCCTGGGCCTTCAACACGTCCCCGCGCCAGCTCTGCCAATGCCACAGCTCCTGGGATGCTCGCTCCAGGCAGGCAGAGCCATATGAAAAAAACCCAGCTTGTCTGCTGAGCAAAAGGTCCAGGAGGAGGAAAAATAAACACAGGAAAAACCACAACATTCAAGAACGTCGCTGGATACTTAAATGATGCCAATGTCCTTAAAAGCTGCTTGTGTTTGCAGAAATGCTTCAGAAATGGCATACCTTTTTCATGAAATAAAATATTAGCAAGCAAGATAGCGACACAGATAGTATCTGTCTCTGGCACTCGTAACAGCACCGTCGATGCAGTGACCTCCAGCCACAAAGCTCCCAGGTTCTCAAACAGCACGGTCATACCCACTGAGAGATGGGGAAACTGAGGCATGAGTGTGCACTGCAGATTTTCCCACCAAGCTGGCAGCAGGAGGGAACTGTCCCTGGCTGCTGGCCTGGCACCCCATCCTGACCCTCCTTCCCCATCCCCATCCCAGCTCAACCCACCCCCCCCCACTCCATCCCATCCCAACCCTTTCCATCCCATCCCACACCATCCCACTCCATCCCATCCCAACCCTTTCCATCCCATCCCACACCATCCCACTCCATCCCATCCCAACCCTTTCCATCCCATCCCACACCATCCCACTCCATCCCATCCCAACCCTTTCCATCCCATCCCACACCATCCCACTCCATCCCATCCCAACCCTTTCCATCCCATCCCACACCATCCCACTCCATCCCATCCCAACCCTTTCCATCCCATCCCACACCATCCCACTCCATCCCATCCCAACCCTTTCCATCCCATCCCACACCATCCCACTCCATCCCATCCCAACCCTTTCCATCCCATCCCACACCATCCCACTCCATCCCATCCCAACCCTTTCCATCCCATCCCACACCATCCCACTCCATCCCATCCCAACCCTTTCCATCCCATCCCACACCATCCCACTCCATCCCATCCCAACCCTTTCCATCCCATCCCACACCATCCCACTCCATCCCATCCCAACCCTTTCCATCCCATCCCACACCATCCCACTCCATCCCATCCCAACCCTTTCCATCCCATCCCACACCATCCCACTCCATCCCATCCCAACCCTTTCCATCCCATCCCACACCATCCCACTCCATCCCATCCCAACCCTTTCCATCCCATCCCACACCATCCCACTCCATCCCATCCCAACCCTTTCCATCCCATCCCACACCATCCCACTCCATCCCATCCCAACCCTTTCCATCCCATCCCACACCATCCCACTCCATCCCATCCCAACCCTTTCCATCCCATCCCACACCATCCCACTCAACCCCATCTCATCCCACCCCACTCCATCCCATCCCAACCCTTTCCATCCCATCCCACACCATCCCACTCAATCCCATCTCATCCCATCCCACCCCTTCCCATCCCATCCTATGACTCTCCATCTCCTGGCCACATTGGAAGACAACTCGCCATGCTGGGGACCCTTAGGGACACCCTGCTCCCACCCCAGGTGCTGCACCGGCACCAAGGAAGGGACCCACAGCAGCTTTTGTGTGCTGGGGACTTCTGCAGGGAAAGCCTGGGCTCGATCCAACGTGGCACAACTCCTGTTGAATGTGCCCCAAAAACTTCTGTTTTCCAGTGCAAAAAAGAGATTCTTCATGGTCTTTTTTGTGTAGGGCATGAATGGGAGTAGAGGGGAGCTGGGAAGGACTCTTGTTCCCAGTAATTGCTGGCCTGACATGGACAAACGACTCCTTAAAATATTGCAAAGACTATGAAAACTATTACTGATAAAAGGCAAGAAGCTGGGAAAATGGACTAGGCTGGGCTATTTTTAGAAGCAGTGGCATCTGGACAGCATGAGAATTGCTTCGTACAAATTTAGTACAGCTGATGTTTGAACAAAAAGTTTGCTGGCTGAGCTGAAATCACCCAGCACAGCCACCTAGAGAAACGGCGACCGGCACCAACCAGCGACGCAAACACAGGCAAGAAAAACCCACGGCCAAGCGTCGCTTGGGGCCACCTAAACCGGTGACACGAGGCTCCTGCCCGGCAGCCAGCGCTCGGGGAGGCTCTGGCCGAGGTTTTGCCACGATGCTGCTGACGGTGGTGCGTGGGGACCCGTGTCCCTTGGCAGACATGTCACGCCACGGTGCCACCGCAGCAGCGCCTGTGCCAGCGGCCAGCTGCTCTGCTTCAGGTGGGTTGGGAGGGGGAGGCTGTGCAAAGCGTGTGGCCTAACGAACAGACACCGTCAGCATTTTAAATAACCGCACTATTTAAAAACCAAATGCCGGTGACTCCTGACCTCCGACATTTTTGCCTGCCTGCGTTTCTGCAGCAGCTGGGTTTTGGAGAGGGAGAAGCCCTGCAAGAGCAGTGCCACACACTCACCAGTAAAGCGACACATTCGTCTCGTGTCCAGAGAGCCATTTAAATTGCCGAAGGAAGGCAGACGTCGCCTGGGATGTATTTTCTCTCCACCCATGCAAGAAACCTCTCTCATGTTCTCACTGATACATCCCTCCTCCTTTTATATAGCAACGATTTGGGTTTGAAATCAGCCTCCAGCTGACTGCAGGTGTGACTGAGGGGCCGTTGGCCTGAACCAGCGATGTTTGAAGAACAAGTGGCACATCTCCCCTCTGCAGACTTGTCCCTGGGCAAAGCCCAGAGCAAGGGACGAGGGACGTGGGGAGACCCAGCTGGGCATGGCTGGCGGGGGGTCGGCTCCGGGGGCTGCAGCCCCCCCGTTTGCAGGGCAGCAGGCAGCAGGGCAGCAGGACGGCAAGCGCAGTCATCCCCTGCAGCGTGAGGAACCGGGCGCTGTGGGTGCTGCACGTGGCCCGGGACCCTTTAGCTGCCCACCCCAAGCTCAGATGCCAACCTGGACACCTCTGCGCCTCAAGGAGTTCAAGGTCCCTGCGCAATCCAGCGGCAAAGCCTTTCCATCAACCTGCGTCGTCAGGGCTGATGCTGGGGGTCTGGGGAACAGCAGATTTGTTGCCGTGATCGGTTCATGGGTGTGGGGCCCCGGCTCAATGCATCCCCATCCCCACCAGCTCCATCACCTCCCTGCGTCCCTCCCTGCCTGGCCCACCTCCTTCCCCCCCCGCTGCGGGACGTGGCTCTCAGACAGGCGCTTACCCCGCAGACTGGACCCCCTGCCCTCCCTTCCTCTCTCAACACAGCAGCCCCCGCACCACTACTCCCACTATGGCTGTGAATACAGAGACTGGTCCCAGTCCCGGCAGGGGATTTGCAGGGGCTGCCCGCAGACCCCAGCCAGGGCAGCATGTGCCCCCGAGCCGGGGGTGAAGGGGAGCCCAGCCCTCCCGGTACAGCGACGGCAGCAGAGATGCTCCCAATGGCTGCATCATGATAGCGGTAATGAAAAAGCGCTGGAGTTAAACCCCTGCCATCTGTCTGTGTTTTGCTAACCCACTTCTCCGGTTGGAGCTGGCAGCCCAGCACTCAGCTGGCTATGGACCCTTTCCGAAGGATGCTGGTGGCCGTACGAACCGTCTTGCCATGGCCAAAGGCTATTTCTTACCGGAAAAAGCTCTAGTTGAGTCCTAGACGCGGCGCTTGGACACAGACTGGGCAGCTGTGAGCAGCCGGGAGCCCCTTGGAGCCAGCGCACCAGGGTTTGCAGCCCACCTGCGGCAGAAAGGGCAGGCACGGGGACAAGGGACCAGGAACCGGGGACATGTCTGGGCACAAAACATCCTTTGCACGGCCTGGACACGCAGTGGCCGCAGCATACCCGAGAGACCTGAGGAGTCTGTCCCCTTGCTCGGTGACAGACCGGGGAGACAGAGCAAAGCCGGCACTCCCCTTCCCCACGTTGCGTTCGCTGTGGTTCCTCTTAGTCATTGTTTGCATTTGGACAACCGCTGGGTGCTGGTGAAAACACCCGGAGCCCAGACTCACAGTGTCTCATATATTTCAACACCAATGATTATTCATCCAGTAAGCTCAGACGGGAGCGTGGTATTCATTATTTGCGACTCTTCGGTCTCCTGTTTAAAATGTTCCCAGCCCAGGCGCAGGAACCGCCCTGTGCCCAGACAGCCTGGCACGCACACACGCACCCGCGGCAGAGCTCACCGGCAGCGTCCAGGCCTCTTGGTGGCACCTGGCATGTGAAGGCAACGCAGCTCTGCCCTAAAACCCTCCCCTTCCCCAAAGGAGACTGTTCGCCACAGTGATTACCTCTGTCTCCATTGACAGTCACCATAATAGAGTATTTATTCTCTATCTTCTTCTGTTTACCCTGGAGGACACGATTGTGTCCCAGGGTCAACAACCCAATGACGCCATTCCCTGCGCACTGGGACCCCGTGAGCAGGAGCGATGCTGTCCCAAGGAGATGGCTCTGATGGGGACAGTCCCCGAGGAGGCGCTGGCTCCCGCAGCCGGGCGAGGGAGACTGGGCTGGCTGGGAGGAGAACGTGGCGCTGGTTTTGGGGTGGGGGCTGCTCTGCTGAACATTGTCGTGCACCTCCCTGCCCGCACATGGGGGGAGAGCATGACGATGCAGAGCAAAGCAATGGCGCATGGCTTTTTAGACCCTCCTGTTTTTTCCTATCTGCCCTTCGCAAGGGCAGAGCTGCCACAAGGCAGGCGTGACGTGAGCTGACAGCACGAGGAGACGCATCCGAGAGCAGCCACGGCTCAGCTCTATGTCAGTCACGGGCCTCCGGCATCCCTGCACGCGTGGCACAAAACGCAGGAGCTCGGTCCCCGTGTCTGTCCCGTCCGGCAGGTCCAGTAGAAGGGACTTGCAGCTCGGGAGCTGGGAGCACGAAGAAGAGAAAGGAGGGCAGCAGGTGCCCGTGATGGTGCTGTAATGGAGCTGTCAGCCCAGAGGATGCCCTGAAGAGCCCTGTGTAGGTGAGGCTGTCCGATCTGCCGTCTGCCCTGATTTCGCATCCCTAGGGATGCCCGGTGTGCGGGGAAGAGCGGTGCCACCCGCCCGCCCGGGGCCACGCGCGATGGCAATGCTCAGTCAGCTCTCGAGAGCACATTTGGGCTCCGAGAGGAGACAACAGCAACCCAGCTGAAATGTTACGCTAAAAATAGCCCAGTGTCTGGGTGGAAGCACGCTGTGGTTAGCCGGGGGTTTTGCATCCCTGAGAAAGCCTGTGCTGAGTAGGGTCCCCTCGCTCCCGTTATTGTCCACTTTCCCCCTCTCCCTCCAGAGAGACCCTGGGGATTTACCAGAAAATAAATGGCTTAACACGGGACAACAATGGCTTCTGTGATCCATCTTCATGAAATGTGGTTTGGTAGCTTTGCAAGAATCAAGCCAAGCTGCCAATATAGCCCAGAATAAGCGAGAGGCTGCGATGGGGCTGCGGGGATGGAGAGGCGAAACGCCGGCACCAAGGAGCACAGCCCGGGCCACCTCGGGGCCACCGCAGGACCGGGGCTGCCCGGGACGCAGCCAGGGCCGGGCGACCCCCGGGAGCTGCGGTGCTGCTCAGCTCTGAGGATGCTGCGGAGGGAGGAAAATCGAGAAAGGACAAGTTTGAGAAAGTGCGAGTGTGCAGGCAAAGAGAAGCTCATCTCAGGGTGCTTAATTTGAGCAGAGTCAGGCCACCATGTTCATGGGTGTTTGTCCAGGGGCATCTAGAACTTGCCCTGATTTGACTTGGCTGGTTTGGGCTTTCATGAAATTCCTTCCCGAGCTGCAAAAGCTGAACTGCAGATTAACCAGCGTTTGCTGCTGCGGTCGCTTATGTCAAGTTACGGCACCCGAGGTTATGGCTGAAGCCTGCACCGGACCTCACCTGTGAGGCTTCTCCATGCAGAAACCCCTGGCTTTCCACTGGCCAAAGGGAAAATAAAGATCAAGGTGGATGCAAAGTAGCGTAGCCTAATTTCCCATCCGGACAGCCTCGGTCTCTGCCGGTACCTGCCACCCTCCTCCTGGGACCCCTCCTGCCCCATCGGTGCCCGGTGTTGGACCATCCCCATCGCTCTGGCTCTCCCTGTACCCCAAGCCGCATCCCTGGAGCTGCCTGTAAAGCCCTCGTTACCGAGGCTCATGCAGTGAAACACGAAGGAGGGTGGATTAAGATTTCACAAGCAGCAGTTTGGGTGGTTCCTACCTCTCCAGCACCTGTCTTGGGTGCAAAGGAGGGGTTTCTGTGCGCCACCAAAGGTCGGGCACTCGCCCGGCAGCACGCCTGCAGTTTCGGCACCCGTTGTATCAGAGACTACTGTTTCCTAGGGATGGTGCCTCGCTGTCACAAAATATTATTGCTGGTGGAAAAAGAAGTTTGTTGCTCGCTCAAGACAAATAAATCCTTGACCCTTTACGAGACCTGTGCTGTAGTGGCGCCGTTGACTCCTTGTGAAAGTGTGTGGGTGGGAAAATAGTCTGTGCTGACTCTTCTGCGAGCTCTGGGAGCTCTGCGAGACGTACAGCCTCTCGATAGACGGCTGATAATGCTCAGCTACTCCCCTACTCGCAGCCTGCAAGCCCCTGAAGAAACACTGAGTGCAAGCATGAAATTAGAGTCTCCCACTCATTATTTGGGAAGGACGTGCCTTTCACAGCCAAGTGGCCTCTATTTGCTTGGGGCGGGGGGTGGGGGGGGGATGGAACATGTGCTTATCTCTTAGTTTTGTGATTTATTTCTCGAGATTAATGCATCCAATTGGCTTGCTCCCAAGCTCTCAGTGAAGTCTCTGCTTTCATGGGACTGTCCCGAACCACGCAAAGTTTCACTGCTTGTTTTCTGAAACGGAGAGGAGGATTTTTATCTCAATCATAAAGCAGAATTTGGGGGGTTTGCAGATGTAGGGCAGCCAGCATTGTTTTGATCTGCAAGCAAACGATAGCTTTCTCCGAGTTCAAGCAGGGCTATTAAATCAGCCCTGTGGAGATAGAGCAAACAAAAACAGACGGAGCAAAGGAGTCAGGGGGAATGTTTCTATTCATATAAGAAGGCACGAAAGCAAAGCAGGGGAGGCGAGTTAATGATCAACTCATCTGGGGTGTTTACTTTTACATGCCACTGGGGTAAATAGAGCCATGTCATCCCTCCAGCCTGCTCTTGTTTATAAATATACAATAACATTTACAGCTGAGCCGGCTGGACTCCCCTGGGCCTGGGCTGGAGAAGCCGGATGGGTCTCGTCTCCCACCCCTGCATTGCACAAGCCCTTCTTCTAGAGCTCTGCTGCTGCAAATTCACCTTCCAGCTCTGCTTCTGCATCTGCCTGCGCCGGGGAGGCACAAGCCCATCTCCCAGTGCAGCCCCTTGGCGATGCCCCATTGGAGATGCCGTGTTGGAGATGCCCCGTTAGAGGTGCCTCATTGGAGGTGCCCCATTGGAGGTGCCCCGTTGGAGATGTCACACTGGAGATGACCCGTTGGAGGAGCCCCATTGGAGGTGCCCCGTTGGAGATGTCACACTGGAGATGACCCGTTGGAGGTGCCCCATTGGAGATGTCCCACTGGAGATGCCCTGTTAGAGATGCCCCGTTGGAGGTGCCCCATTGCAGATGTCCCACTGGAGGTGCCCCGTTAGAGATGCCCCATTGGAGATGCCGTGTTGGAGATGCCCCGTTAGAGGTGCCTCATTGGAGGTGCCCCATTGGAGGTGCCCCATTGGAGGTGCCCCGTTGGAGGTGCCCCATTGGAGATGTCCCACTGGAGATGCCCCATTGGAGGTGCCCCATTGGAGATGCCCCATTGGATGTGCCCCGTTGGAGGTGCCCTGCTGAAGTTGTCCCATTGGAGATGCTCCAGCAATGCCTCTCCTACTTGATTCATGTGGATACTTGGAGCTGTCCCTTTGCATTGCTGGGTTTGGAGCTGCAGCAGGTCCCAGAGCCCTGTTGGTGCTTTACAACAGCCTGAGCAGATATGGAGACCAAGAGGCTCATCTTCGTGTCAGCCAGCCTTCCACGATGACAGTCAGAGCAAGGATTTGAAGTCATTGGTGTTACTGACGGCAATTCATAGTTATCCTTCAAAGAGAACATGTTTCGCCTAAAAAAAGAAGTTGCTATAAATGTTATATACATATATAAAGTTCCTGTAAATCCTATAAAATTCCTGAAAATGCCACTATTCAGTGAGACCCAACGGAGGAAGCAGAACAGCAAACAAATACGGGGTGATTTACTGCAGCTGACAACCTAGTGCAACCGTTTTGTCCTGGATCCATTGATCACCAGGGACAAATCTTGATGATCTCCCACTTTTTCAAGCTCCTGCCCTCGCTCTCGGTGCTCACCTGGTTTGCAGTCAGCACGAAGGGCTGGGTGTTTGAAATGTGACCCTCCACAAGGACACGCCACGCAGGGTTTGTCTGCACGCAAATTTGCATCGCCTTAAATACACAGATGCAACTTCCTGTACAGACATGATCGTGGTGGTTTAAAACCAGACTTTTTTGGGGAGGCTTACTTAAAACCCACTCCCAAACAATTTAAATTAGACATATTCTAGTTTAGAGTAAGACGTACTGGTGCTCATACAGGTTTTTTCCCCACCTTAAATGTTGCGTCTGTAGTTTAATCAGTGCAATTCCACGTGTGTCCTTGGATCCATATCATGTGCAAAAAGACGCATTAAATCTAAATTACATTTATATGAATAGTCACTGATTTTTATTATTATTTTGTTAAATAACTGTTGACACTTTTTTGCCTGAAATTGCATAGGAGGCAAGAAGTTCTGGTTCTGTAAATAGTCAGCGTAAATCCCAAGGACTATTCACCCTCATTTTCATTACTAAAACCATAATCCCATAATGACAGAAAGGATCACAGTGGGAATAAATTGGTTTACATGGGAATACGTGTTTGCAGGAAGTTTTTGTTCACAGCGTGCACAGACCTGACAAACACATCTCCCCATTTGCATCTGTCCCCCGAGGGGGACTTGCAGAGCCCTTAAGAAAATTAAAAATAGCCAAACGGGCATCAGTGAGGTTTGTGTTTCTGAGAGGGAAGCAATTCTGGGTTGCTTGACGGTCCTGGCCTACAGAAAGCAAATAACGCCCCGGTTGGCGTGGACGCTGGCTCTTGTCATCGCACTGCTGGCATTTCAGGCTCATATCAAGATTAGCACAGGATAAATACTGGAAAAATGTAATCAGTAGTTATTATGCAATGAAAATGAAAATGCCAAACTCTGCACAGAACCTTATTCACAACAAATTATACAACCAGCTGTAATCAAGGTCATTGCAATCTGAAAGCATTTGCTATTGAAATCCACAACAATATTCAGGCCCCGCTCGTTGCCCAACAGCGGGAAAGCCACAATTGCTCTTGTGTGGCTGGATGCCCCGGGGCGGCGGGGCCGGGCCCGCCGAGGATGCACCCACCAGAGCCCTCTCGCCCGCTGAGGAGCCGCGAGACTCAGCCGCATCAGACCCAACCACGACTCACCCCATTCCGAAACCGCCATTCCCTCCCGCCACCATTCGCTCCGTCCCTTTCCTCTGTCGCAGCTTCGGGCAGATGCGCGCTTTGCTCTGCAGCTTATGTTTTAAGTCCTTGGGACCAAGAAGGTCCTCGGGTCGCTCTTACTTCGTGGACCTCAGCATGGCATCACCCGCACCCACGCCCCGGGGACCAGCCCCCAGGGTTTGGAGCTGGACGTCGGTGCCGGGACCAGCCGGACCCTGCCTGGCTCTGCGCCGCTGGAGCTCAGCTGGGCTCTGGGAAATTGGGCTGGGGCTCAAGCTTTTGCACCGTCCGTGCCATTACCCAGGTTGGAGAGAGCAGCAGGGTTTCCTGAGGGACACCCCCCAGGAAAGCTGCTGGCAAAGGGTCACAAGCAGGGAGGGGGATGCTCTGGAACCTGTCCCTCGGCTCATGGAGGGTTGCAAGAGATGGTTTCGTAGTTAAGGCTTGGGCTGAGGCGCCCGGAGACTCGAGCTCGGCCACCACCAGCCTCCGGGCAGAGCTCTGTGTGTCCCTGCTCCCATTTCCCACCCGCACAACGGGACCATCGCCCTCCCTCGGTGCCGGGATGCTGGTGGGAAAGTCCCCAACGGCAGCTGTGACATGGACCCACCTACGGGCACAGGGACAGGGCACCCCCAATGAAAAGCAGACGAAAATGTACAAAATGCTGGCTATGCTTTCCCAAATAAATGCTGAAGCTTTGCCAGACAAGACCTAGACGTTCTCCCCGTGGCGGCACCAGAAGTAACCATGCAAACTCCCGGGCGCGATTTAATTCTTTCTCTGGAGTGACTAACACCTCTGTTATTCCCATCTGACCTCTGCAGACATCCTGCCACACAATTGTGTTAAACTCTGCGGCGAGGAAGATAACTGGGCCTAAAATTAAAACATCCAGCACGTTTTTAATATTAGCACAGGCAAGGAGGGAATTCCTCCCGGGTGGAATCCACCTCTTCTTGAACGAGCAAGAAAAAACAGCCCTCGGGACTGTACCAACAGTAGTGACGTGCTGGAAATTATTTGTCTTTTTGCTTTGTGAGCCCTGCGATAGCCGGGTTGCATCGCCTGGCCCGGGTAGAGCCTGTTTGGCGCAGGGACCTGCCCTGCTCGGGGCACAGGGCGCTGAAGGAGGTCTCGGCACGGGCATCGCATGGCAAATGCAGCCAGAGACTCATTTGGTGAAGGCAGGCAGGGTGCGGGCACTAAAGATGAGAGCAGACACCCCCACGTGAACAACCTGGTATAAATCAGGTCAGGGAGAACTTGGAGCCCCTTCCAGTCCCTCAAGGGGCTCCAGGAAAGCTGGGGAGGGACTCTGGGTCAGGGAGGGGAGCCATGGGACGAGGGGGAATGGTTTTACACTGAAAGAGGGGAGATTGAGATGAGATCTGAGGAAGAAATTCTTGGCTGTGAGGGCGGTGAGCCCCTGGCCCAGGTTGCCCAGAGCAGCTGTGGCTGCCCCATCCCTGGAGGGGTTCAAGGCCAGGCTGGACGGGGCTTGGAGCAACCTGGGCTGGTGGGAGGTGTCCCTGCCCAGGGCCGGGGGTGGCACCGGTTGGGCTTTAAGGTCCCTTCCAACCCGAACCATTCTGTGAGTCTATGGTTCAATGAAACCAGAGCCCCATGGTAACTTTGGCTCTGGGAGAACAAGAGCCGCAGCACGACAGGCAGCTCCAAGCCACAGCAGGGTTATCACCGGGCCCTTTGGCTACAGTTGGATGGCTGCTCTGTTTTCATTCGGATATAGTTTTCCATCAAAAATAACCCCTTGGATTTTGCCACGATGGCTTTTTTACAGCAAACTCCAGAAGCAAGTCGGGTTCGGAGGTGCTGACAGCTGCCCCGCGGGGCCAGGAGGGCAGCCTGGCTCCCTGGGGCGCAGCAGGTACCCGCTGCCGTGCCCCCAGCCCCAGCGGCGGGCGCGGGTTGGGGCAGGGGGGCTTCGCTCACGCTGGCAGCGTGCGGAGGAGAGGGATGCAGGTTTGGGGGAAGGAAACGTCTGAATTGAAATGTGACCTGACCAGCCTGCAACGTACCTGCAGAGCTCTGGCCGTGCCTTACGTGTCTTACGGAGTGCCCGGGCAGGCTGCGTCCCGAGCACGAGCCTCGTTACTCGTTATCTCACCGTCTCCCTTCTGATAACGTGGCTCGTGGCTCAGGGTGATGCTGATGGAGAGCCCGAGGGATGGAGGCTGCCTGTGCCGCTCCATGCCTTCCCTGTAGGTCCTGTCGGCACTCGCTGACCCTGGGGAGCCCCGTGGCTCTGGGATGGGGTGGCGGGTGTCTCGCCCACAGGGCAGAGCAGCTGCGGGGCCCACACTGGACCAGTGCACACCAGTGCACACCAGTGCAGCCGAAGCCCTCCTTCCCCCAGCTCCCAGGTGGGATTTTTGCACTCTTGTGCTCCCTCTGCTGGTCCTCAGCCCAGCATCGCTCCGGCACCGCACCAGCATCACTCCGGCATCGCTCCAGCATCCCTCTGGCACCACACCGGTACTTCACTGGCATCACTCCGGCATCGCTCCAGCATCCCTCTGGCACCACACCGGTACTTCACTGGCATCACTCCGGCATCGCTCCAGCATCCCTCTGGCACC
>VYZM01013946.1:98324-134570 GCA_013398915.1 Dromas ardeola | reverse complement strand
GTGTCGTCGGCAAACTTGCTGACGGAATGTTTGAAAACATGGCTAAAGCTTAAACTAACATAGACCTGAACTCATAAAATCCCAGAATTCAAAATAGTTCATTCTTTTAATGTACTTTTGACATGGTTTCAGAGGTATCTAATTTGGCTTGTGCATGCACTGGGGCTATGACAGACCGTTTCTAATAAAGAATCCTGATGTCTAGTCTCCCATACCTTTATGTTAAATTAAGAAAGGAATTGTAACCTCTGTTAATTTATTATTGGGGATGAGCAGGGGATGATTTCAAATAAATTCTGCTTTGGCATGCTAATTATTTTAATGGAATTAATCCAGGTGGCTATACAAGCGACTAAAATTGCACAGTGGTCTGAGTCACTCTTTAATGGGTTTAAGTAATGTATGGTTATAATGTAAGCATGCACAGCAGGCAAAGCTTGGAGCTGCTGTGATTCTTAGGTACCTCACAAATCCAGGTGATTAAAATCAGAGATTATGAAAATGCTTGGTCTGAAATTAGAGGGTGGAGCCTAAAAGTAAGTGCAATTTATAGCCGTGTTCTTGCTTATGTACAGATCTTAAGTACTGATTAATTGAGCAGTATATATGCTCTACATACAGAACTCATGATGTAGAACGTGACTGAGGTCAATTCTGTTTTGAGGAACAAGGTCTAATTCAAAAGCAATTTTAATAATTAATATGCAAAGGAAGGTAATAAGGGATTTACCCTCATTACCCATGAAAATTGATTTGCATCTCCTGATAGGTGAGGATATTCAGATATATTAGAGCACAGTTTTCTAATATGATCAAGTGAAAAACTCAAGCAATGCTGGGGAGTAGTACAAACTAACCCTTGCCGTTCTGAGTGAAAAGGTATTTGAGTGCAAAGAAACTGGATCCATAATGCATGTATTTTTTTACCTTTTAGTCAGTGTAAGAAACATCACAGCTGCAATTCTGCAGCATTATTAAGCACTTCAGATATTGTCCTTACCTTATTATTAATAGGAAGAAGGTGTGCCACATGTTTTGAGGAAAAGAATACCTTGACAAGCTTCCTAACTCAAATGTTTAAATTTAAAATCTTCTCTTAAATCTATCAAATCAAATAAGAATGTTTGTACAAGTTATTAATTTTTCCATATGTCGATTTATGACCTGTTTGGTAAGATAACTGTTCTGCATGCCAGCAGGACAGTCTTGAGGGCAAATGAATTGCTTTTTAGTACCTCTGTAACAGAATAATATGAGCCTTTTTCAATTTCCTACAACAACATTTACTGACAAAATGAAATAGACACATTCGAGAGAATATCAAGGGGAAAAAAGTAACTAGGATTTTATTAAGGGTATTTGGTAATATAAAGAAGGCGCATTTATAGTTCATTAATGTAAAAAAGTGATCTAACGGTTAATGGTTGATAAGTGACAAACTCAAAAAATATAGCAATTCTTCAGGGAGGTCAGTGTCAGTGAAATTATCTTGCTGTATCTTCGATTCCAATATAAGGAGAAAAATAACCATTTCTCTATGTTAAAGGGAACAATAGTGGAATCAGGTAGACAATACTGTAGGGCAGGAATTACAGTCAGGAGAGAATATATTTATAATTAACAGACATTGCCAACATCATCAGACAACACTATTTAGGTTTTCTACTCTAGGGAGATGTTGTATTCAGCAGTAATCAACCAAGTTCAGATCTATAGTCAAAGCAGTACTGGGTTCAAAAGCAAGTGAGATATGTTAGACCTTGCCACCAGATCTGATTTTAAGCAAAACCAGAGAGAATCTGAGCAAACTAAACAAGACGTCCAAGAGGAAAAAGGTGGGATTCAGTTCATCCCTTGCAGGTAAATAAGTTTCCCTCAGTTTCAGTATCTGGTGAAGTTTCAAGCAAGTGTCTAGTTCTCCATATAGCTGATCGGAAAGGCTGATGCCTCTAAAGGCTACCAGAGAGTGAGCCTGTCCATTAGCATTTAGGCACCATAGCAACTCACCTCCTTCTGTATGTTTTTCTGCAAGCAGGTATGAGTCAGAGAGATTTTCTCAAAGGCTGGTTAAAGCATTTCTAATAGTATGAAACATTAAATATGTGGAAGATAGTTTATCTGAGAAGCTTCTCTAATTTACTCCAGCAGAGGAAGCATTTGCTGTTATTCCTGAGGATTAAGGTATCTAATCATTTTTGGCCACACAGCAAGTTATGTTTTATGCCAAACAGATTGGACCCAAAATGTTGCTCCCCATAGTCTTAGCCAACTCTCTCCCTTGTAAGCCTGAAATAAAATGGATTTGATGCACAAATTCCTGAGGCGTTCTATTTTTAGTAGAGAGACTGTTTCTCTCATTTCTCCTGTTATCTCTGTCATCAAAATTGAACATTTGATAATTAAAGGTAAAATAACTTGCAGTAAAGATTTTAGTTGCAATTCTGTGGATTCTGTGCATGGCACAATTTCAAAGTGATGATGCATTAGTTAGGCTTCCATATTAACATTTTTCAATTTGTGCCAATTTCTTTAGGTTATTAACTTCTATAATTACATTAGCATTTAATAAAAAAAATAGTTTGGAATATAGGAGGTAGAGAATACTCTTTATTATTAGTTCCACTTGGAAGCCTAAACTCTTTTAAGCCAAGTCATAGGAGCCTACACAGCCAGATGGATTTGAAAATGGTGCTTCTTTCTATTACTTACAGCTCTATTAACGAATTATCAGCTTGACTGGTACTCTACTTGAATACATTTTTTTTTGCTGACAGTTGAGCTATTTATGTAAAGGTAAGATTATTAGAGGATACTCAGCTACATTTCAGAGTATGAAAATGTGGATGTGTTTTTAACTACTGTATCAAAATTTACACACCAGTCATAGCTTCCTCGTTAGACCCACCGATTACAATGGGTGAGATTTATTACGTGGTATGATTAACTTTGATGCTGAAATTTTAGGAGTTCAGCTGGAGGGTAACAGGGAGTGGTACCATTGTCCTACATTAAGTCGAGGGGAAGAGATCTATGCCTCTGAACAGTTCCAGAAAGGAATTAGAAATATGTAATACAGCACTGCTAACTCTGCTTTGGGATGATGATGGTAGAAACACTGGAGCTTGGTCCTTCCCCCAAACTTTTCATATTAGTCTGGGATTCAGATATTCACTAAGGAAATAAAGTAATTGACTTCGCAGCCTTTAATACCAAGGAGACTGAAGCCAAGTTCCAGAAGCAAACCTTAAACAAGTATAAAGCATGACTGGGAGGATATTCTTTAGTCTCGTTGCATTTGGGTCATTGTGCAGCTAAGAATGCAAGACTTCTAGGAGTCATATTCAAATGGACTCTCAATATCCTATCTTAGTAGCACTAAATTATTGTATTTTTAGTCTGAAAGCAGAATTGAAGTAGCTATAAATGTATGACTCCATATTTCTACCCATCCAGAACTGAAACAAGAAATCTTGGTGCAGTACAGGATAAGTTTTATGCATTTGTTGGAGTTTTACTTATTGTGCACCATACACAAAGAAAGACCTATCATCAACATCTGGATTATTTTTCTTTTTCAGTCAGGTGAAATTTTTCTGTTTTATAGAAGATGAGTTACAAGTTACCCTTTGGGATTGAAGTAATATATCTGTATTATCTCCAAGGGATTAGAGAAGCTAGCATGATTTTTAAACCTTATTTTTTGCTAATAAACATTTTTTTATCGTCCAATAAGAAAGCAAAACAAGCCAAACCAAAACCAACCGACTTTGGTTAGAGATAGAAACTATCAACATATTACCATAGTTTTAATATAAAGGAGAAAATTTAGATTTATCAAAAAAAAATTTTCATGTAGTAATGGTGGTTTATTATTCCATCAATCACTTTTATTTTCTTTCAATGAGCCATGAAAAGTTAGATGTTACGCTACCATGAAATTAATATCTTTCAAGTTTCTTATCACATTCTTGCAATATGTGAAATATAGCTTGATCAGGTAGCACCCTGATTAAAAGAATTTTCATAGAAAGGGCAGTGGCTGGTTAAGTCTGTTCTTGCAAAAGCCCAACATTTTGCACAGCCTTCCAAGCAATAGTTTTGCTACGTCTCTGTTCCTACACTAATTTTTTGCATTTGCAGTTCTAGCTCTATGCTATCTGCTTATCTCCTTGTAACTTTTTTCCACGTGTTTTAACTTTAAACAAATAAGGATTCAGAGTTGCTAAAGACATCTGTAATTAGAATTTATATTTACTAATATAACCAGCAATAAAGAAATAGAAACTCTGATCTGTTCAAGCAGATAGAAATTAATACTGGTTATTACTGTCCAGATGTTTCCAGTGTCTGGAAGCATTAAAAAACATTGAGCCAACCTGAATGCTCTGAGATTATGAGTATTTAACTTTGTTAAATTAGCTTGCCTTTTTATTTCACATTCTGAAATGTAACAATGTCATTCAGTTTGCTGAAATATCTATCGAAAAGTAGGTAACAAATGTTTCCTGTTCATTATTTAGTTGAAAAAGGAAAATCCATTAGCTAATCAGGAAAATGCAGAACTACTATGTCTATCAATGTTAGGTTTTTAAAGTTCCAAGTGTACTGTAGTCAAGAGAAAATTTACTGTTTATTTCAGTAGGTCTGGAATACCAGTGTTCATCAAACATACTGGAAACAAACTGTAAAAAAATAATCACCTTAAAAATTTTAAAGAATTCTTAAAAAAATAAGCTAAAGCAATATCCAGGTCAGTTGGCAAGCAAACAGATAGGAAAAAACCAAACACATTTGCAATTACAATTACTTATTTTTATTATAAGTATCATCTAGTCACTTAGATGTGGCTTTACTTTTAGGTGTTGTGCTTGCTCTGTACAGGAAGACAGTTCCTAAGAGCTTGGAAAGCATCATAGTAACATAGCGGATACCTGACCTGTCTGGGGAATTCAGAATATCCTGAGTTTACAGACGTGCTCTCTGTCGCATATGTTTATCAGCAGAAGTAGAAGAACAGCACAGTAAGAGACAGTCCTTGACATTCACTAAATGAATATTCCCCTGGGAGCTGTGTTTTTTTCAGTGGAAAAGCGAGGGACTTTGTGTTTTTTTTGTGGCAGGAAAAGGTGGCAGTTTGTACAGACGTGGTAGGAAGGAAGCAGTTATATATCACTCATGCACTGTATCCTGCTGCCTCCTTAGAATTTTTCTTTCAAGGTTTGCCATACATATACTCATCAAGCTCTTTAAAATAACAAAAAATCCCCAATTCTGTATGTTGCATCTTATGGAGACCTCAATAGTAGATTGCTTTCCTTTGACTGTAAGGCTAAGCAAACAGATATAATCACGGAAGACACACTGAATTCTAGCTGTATCAACGTTTGGTTTTCCTGTTTGGCCCTGCAGCCACACTAGGACTACCCTGGCTTTGCTCCAGTATAGCTTGATCGAGTTGAGAGACAAAAATGTATTGGCACTGTTCCCGTGCCACACGTAATCGCATTTTATAAATATATCCCTCGGTAGCATTAAGTCACAACTCATAATTTGGTAGCTGTGTCCCACTTTTTGGAGGTAAATATTATGCATTTTAAAGGAAAGTGAAAATGATGTATGGAACCTCAAGTCATCATCTGTGTGCAGGATATGCCGCTACAGGGCAGTCAGACTCCTCAGCACACGCCAGGCTGTGCAGACTTGAAAGGCTTATTTAGTGCAGCCTCTGCCGTGGCTCCTCCAAGTCCCTACCCAGAGATCTGAAGAGAAAGCCTCGGGATATTAGAGTCCACTGCTTATCATGTTGGAGAAAAACAACTAAAGGTGCTTGGAAATAACCCTTATATTGACATACAGCCACTGTGGGAAGGTTTCTGCTAAGCCAGCTGGCGTTTAAAGGCTCCAGCTCCTGATAGTTACAAATTGTTGTATTGATCCTCTCTTATGCATGAACTAACTGCAGCTCAAACACTGATAATTTTTTCTCTGTTTTGCGCTTTCACTGTTTCTTACCAGCAAGGGATATTGTTCATGCACAAAGTGCTTAGGTGGGATTTCTTGCTTACCTGAGCATAAAACGCATATGGTTTTGTTCTTATTGTAGTAAGTGAGTTGTTCTGAGTCTTGTTTGGTGAATCAGAAAATCCTGAGGAATGCGTAAAATAAAAAGAAAGTAATGTTCAAGCAGGTGTTCCCAAACCTGGGAAAGTTGTTAATTTTTAGTTTCAATTACAGCTGAATGTTGAGGTTGTTCCTTATTTCAACTGATTTGCCCTAGACCTAATCTGACCTTTTGAAGATTTCTCATGTTTCTGTGTTGTTTGCCTGACACCTGCTGTCTCTGCATTACTGCATTACTAACACAAAAAGTACCTACAATGTTATTTTATTTATTTGTTTGCTTGTTTCTTTAAGTAGCCCTGGGACAACACTTTAGCTTTTCAAGGCATTTTTAGACAATGCAGATGTTTTTTAGCCAGTAAGTTTCATAAGTCCACAAGTGCTGGGGACTGAATTTTCAGGTCTGCTAAAGTTCATTGTCTCAAGGTGTGAAGGATCAGAGTAGAGATCTATGCCTTCTGCCAGCTATCCTGTAGAAGGCATATCCATCTGCAATATGCACCTCCAGTCTCTGTTAGTAGTTAGGGATTCAAGTACTTAATGCTTATACCAATTTGCACAACAAAAGTGAAGGCGTATGTGTGAATGTGTTTTAACTACAGTGTTTTAATGAATTATTGCATGGTACCTAGCAGACATTACTGGCTGTTATCTCAGTCCATCAAATTTTTGAAATAAAGACACGAACCATTCTCTTTAAATAAGGACCCTGAACCTGTGTTCAGAGGTGATTTAAGCTAACTTATTTTGGTTTGAATAGCAGGACATTGCCACTCCTATGGAGATGAGAGGTTGTAGCTGCTGAAAAGGAGTAAGGTGAAGAAGGGGACAGAAAGAAGGCAGCAAACAGCAGCTGAGAAATTCACCTTCTGTTTGAGTCCTTCAGGTACACGAGGAGCTTTTCATGTGTTCTATATTCATGTACAATCAGATTAAAGATTTCCTAGGAAGATAAACCGATAATAGGCATTGCCTATACTTGCCAAACAGTGAATAACACCAGGGCCACTTGAGAAGTACAGATTGTTTTTTTCATGCATGGGGAAGAGGTGACAATTTGTCTTTACAGAAGCAGTCCACAAACGCCTATGAATGCATACGGTGTGAGCTCTATGGCCAGGGTCTAATTCTTGCGTGTATATACCATGTCATGTGAACAGATGTCTGCGAGTCTGTGCAGCCAAGTGGTTATTATGCATTACTAATAAAGTGCATTGAAGTCAGGCTTTCCAGCATCGAACACTTAAAAAGCATTTTCCTAATGTATGGGGTTTTTTTTTCAGTAGTTCATGCAATGGTATAGTGTATTCTAAATATGAAGTCATTAAATGCTAAAAAAGACCCAGAAAATCAAAGACCTTATAAAATAGTTCAGTTCTTTCACTGGATTGAAGTACTGTTACAAAGCAAAACTGGCCTTTAAAGAGAAATTTGTTTATCCCATTTATCCTATGTCACCTGAAAAAAAAAACAAAAAAACCCCCCCAGGCTTTGATTTGAAGGATTTTTTTTTTTCTTCTGTTTTATTGTTTAATTGTTTAATTTTGTTTTGAATTAAACTAAAATTAATTTAATGGAAAGTCAGAATCTCTCCAGGCCCTAAAGCTGTACCGTTGAGTGATGTTCCTATCAGTTCAATCACTGATGAAACCCAGCAATTAATTGACATTCCTGACAAGGATGCTGATTTCATTGAGCAATTGTGGGAAACTATTTTGTGGCTCTGGTCCTTGAGTGAAAACCTCTGGGAAATCAGTCCCAGGAATGGAGTCTCTTAGCTTCCAATATTGCTAAGCTTCAGGAAAGGCCTGTCTGAAATCTGGGAGGTGGTGTCATGTCAACAGAGCTGTGGGTTGCCTCCCTGAGCAGACAGAATCACCGTGAGTTTGTAGCTGCATTTGTCTTGAATTCTGTCCAGACAGGACAACTCAGATCAGAGACATAGGCAAAAAAGAGGGGTGCCTCTCCCTCTTGGGTCTGAGCTGCAAAGAGGAAGAAGAAGAAGCTGTGTGCCTCTCTGGTTGGACTAAGGAGCTTCTGAAAATGGGAGTATAAATGCTGGTCCTTCAGAAACTTAGAGGTGCAAATCAGTGCCACTTGGACAGCTCTTAGATAACAAAGTTCAACTCAGGTCTTGGTCACCAAAGTAGGCAGTTGAAATCTTGTCCTTCCTATTGGTCCTTTTCCTATAAAAAAGTCTTCCTGTTTCGTATGGGTAGTTTTCAGATTGTGAAGTCCTTGGATTCCATGATAACACAGACCTTGTAAATATAGATGTACCGTGGTTAAATGGGAGGTCGTCAAGAAAGGGAATAATTCTCGTGGGGTTCGGTGTCTTCAGAGATTGCATATAGATTTTTTATTGAGGCTCATATATGAAACATTAATACAGATATATTGTTATAAAATTTACCTTTATTTTCTTGATTTAGTATGTGTATCTGTTACTCCTAATGTGTTGTAAAGAGGACTATAAATATTCTTAGTTTTTCTCCCTTGCTACTGCTACAATTGCTCTTTTTGTCCTCCCTCAGAGGTCCCTCTGCCAGAATCAATAACATCCAGATCAATGAAAGAATATTTCTGAAAATGTAAATCTTTCATCTTTATGGTCCTGACTTGCTAATGATTTCTAATGGAGTATTTAACAGGAATGAGAACAGACCTTGATATGAAATGCCAGACAGATAAGTAACAAGAGGGGTTCTGAGCAGGGAAATGTAGAAGGATAATGAAACCTGACAACAATAGAAAACTGTGGACAAAGCTCTGAGGGTGAGAACAAATGAACATGAGTCCCATAGAACAGGGTCACAAGCTGGTACCTGAACCATATGATTTGTTGCCAGGAAATGGAAAGTAATAAGGTTAGGCACAGAAAAATAGAAGGGCTTATAACTTCAGCAGATTGATGTGCTCCAAATATTGAACAGTAGATAGATTAGAGACAGAGTCTATTTATAATGGTATTGCCTTTTTTCTTTTTCTTTTTTCCTGATGAAAAATAACAGCAAACAGTCCAGACACACGATGATGTAGGTGATAAAAGATGCAGTTTTTCCTAGCATTGTAAAACACAGTAGCAAAACTACTATGATCTACTGGGTTTACTCTATTTTTTGTGTGTCATGGAACTAGGTAAAGTGGAAGAGGGGACAAATATAAAAATGGAATAATACAAGGACACAGAGACATTAGCTATTCATAAAGCCAAACAGTATAGGAATGGAATTCAATTTATTTCACATTAGATATGTACAGTGCAGATGTCTACACATGAACTAGCTGATTACATTGCTTTTATAGTGAACGGGAAGAAAGTCACTTAGTGGTGCATGGTTCACCTCATCATTGACTTGTCTAAAATAAACCAGATGAATTGTGCTGTAGAGAGGCCTCCACTGACAGCAGTGCAAACATATAAAATTATATCAGCTTTAGATGTCTATTTCCAAAGACAGGTGAGACGACTCCAATACTATTTTGTTTTTTTTAGGGAAAAATGAGCTTGAGGAGGAAAGCTGGGAATAAAATGATGAGTTATTATTGTAAATCACCTGAAAGTTGTTAACAAAATGAAAGAAGAAGTGGCAGAAATTTAGACTCGGTGCAAAAGACATATGATAACGCTAATTTGTATTAATATTAATCCGATTACCAGAATATTAATCTAATTAATTAATATTAATCTATTAATCTAATTAGCAGTAATATTAATCTATTTAACAGTAAAAAGACCAGCAATAATACCCATAAATTATTTAATAATAAAATTAGTCTACTATTTTGTATCTGCTTTAGAAGCAGTGAAAGGAAAAGTAATCCATATGGAGTTTTCCCTCAAACACACAGAGATTGTATAGACTAATTAAAACACATCCAAATGATAAAATCTCCTCACAGACAAAGCTATTAACAATTAAGAAGATAGTTAAGATCTTGTCAAACGAGTTTTTAATTGACACCAATATGAAAGCACCTTTAAAACTGAAAAAGGTGCCACGGGTTGTAAAACTGACAATGAGAAAGGAAGGGGAGGGGAACTACCAATAAGGAAGAAGCTCAGGAAAAAAAAATAATAAAAAAATTGGTCTCAAAGAGCCTACTGTAACCAGTAGGAAAAATTGGTGGATAGAAACATGTAAATGCAGAAGATACCAACAACAGTTAGACAAGTAATTCTGACAATAAGTGTCAGGGGTTGACAAGGCTGGGGAACTGAACATTAAAAAATCTGAATGTGCATGAGTGCAAGCAACAGTACTTACAAGGTAAGTATTATTTATTATTTGGAACTCAAGTAAACTGGAGAATTTACCTGGGAAAAAGAATTAGATGTGGTAGAAGAGAATTCTATTTAATTCTGGAGAGTTTGGGGAGCCCAATGAGGTAACGCTATTTCTCAGTTCTCATATGTCTACATGCTTCTAAGAAATGGAAGAATTTTGACAATTGTAGCTATACAAATGAGATGAAGAAAAGGGTTACATAGTTCATCGTTCTCTAGCATTCACCCAATCCAACATTATGGCATCTGTTCATCCAGTGCAAAACGACCCAATATTTTCAAGAAAGAATGCAGTGTATTCTAAGAAATGCATGTAAAATAATTTGATATGTGAGTGAAAAAGAAGTAATAATGAAAATGTAGACAGAAAGCTGGAAGTTAAATTTAGAAGACATGAATTTCAAAGTTTAATAACAGGTTGTCTTTCATGACTTCATATGATTGCCTATTTAGGGATCTGAGAAGATCTATGCCAAATCCTTGCAAGATTTACTGCTCTGAGATTATAATAAGAAAGGTCTACAAAATAAGATTGGGAAAAAGTTTGGATAATATAGAGAATACCAGTATAATTATAACAGAGATCAAAATATGAAATAAAAATAATTTTACAGCATTATAACGGTAGATAATACATCCTTAATGTGACAGAAGAAAGAGCCTGAAGAGAAAGACAGGAACCTAGTGTGGGATTTATCTGCACTGTTACACTATTTCTCTTCTCTTGTACCTTGAAACACATGTATTATGTTCTCTTAGCAAAGTTGCTGTTATTAGCCTATAAATGCATCAGAATATACATATAATTTTATGTTTTATTGCCTCAGTCCCTGATATTACCCAGATTCTGCCATGTGATGTTTGATCTTGTTCCATATTACTGTTACATCCCATCTTCACACTATTGACACATTAGCACATACATTTTTTTGCCCTTTGGGGGCATATTCACTGGTGAAAACACTAAAATTTTCCAAAATAGACTGTGAAGAACAGCACAGGGAACCCATCAATACCCAGGCACTTTCAGCACAACCTGTTTGAGCTCCTTTTTGATCAGTTCCTTATCCACTTTACAGTCCAGCTTCTGATTCCCATCTTCTCAATTTCAATCAGGCATTTCCTATGGAATAAAATTCTGAAATCTGGAGGGATTATATCTGTCATGCTTTCCTTGTAAAGTAAATAACTTGTCTGTCAAAGAAAGACACCAGGATCATTGGCATGATCCATTTCCGAAAAAAAAATAAATGCAACTTTTATTCTCATTTGCATTTCTGTCTGTATCGTCTACAGAGTTTTCTATATGGGTAGAATAACTATTGATTGTGAAATGCAGCATGAAAGACTATATCAATAAAGTATAAAAAGAGGAATGAAGAATCTATTTGAAGAAATAAGAGATTTATTTGTAGATAAGTGATTCTGGCACAAACCTCATTCTAGCTTTTGTGTGTCCAGAGTTGCCCCTTGAGAATATCACAGAATTGTTTTGGGAATCCAGTCAAACAATATATCAGAAAAACTGACCTCAGTGCATTTTTTCCAGAGGACAGCAGGCAGTAAACAAGGTTTTCTGAAGCACTAATTTCAGAGCTGACTCTGCCTGTTGGCAAACTGGATTTAACTAGTGGTATCTGGAGACATGTTAATGAATTTCAGATTAACACAAGTGCTAAACCTAATGTTGTAATTAAGAAAGGCCTGCCAATCACTGCCTCTTTTGCACTGGCACAATTCATTCTGTAGATTTCTTTTGCAGCATTATCATCTAGTGAGGGCTGCAATTAATTGCTATATGGATCCTAAAAGAGCAGTTCCTAGGAATGAGAAAAACAACTGTAACAGAAGAATTTTACAGCCCATTCCATTGTGTATATCCTAAGGTTATATAATTTTGTACGCAATTTTCTACTCTAACCTGTCAACTGTCATTCCTGGAAGCAGATCTTCTAAAAAGTAGAACTTCCAAAAAGATTATCTATTTTTAATTAAATTATTCATATTAATTTCTGGGAATATTCAGTCCATTATCAAGAATTATCTCTAACAGACAAGATCTGTGGAATTGCAACAAAGATTTTTATTAGTTTCTAATTATAATCTAGAGCTAGATTTTTACAGGCATGAAAAGATTTGTTTTTATTTACACATATCTTCAGCTATTTAGTTTATTATTCAATCTTACTTCTAAAGAGAAAACATTATACATTTCCATGGCTGAATAAGCATAAGAATCATACATATCATAAGAGTCCCTTGACTACAAGTATAATTTCTTAAATGCCTGAGCCTTTGTTAGATTCTCCAACACGAAGCTATTGAGAGCTGAGCTCCTGAAGCCTTTCCACTGGGCTGACAACAATTAATAGTGTGGGTGTTTCATGGGTCATCTTCCTTTCTCATTCAGGATTGTGTAGTCTGCATTGCAAAGATTCACGCAGACAATGCATGCATAGAATTATAATATCCCTTTGCATTTAGAGATGAGGCTCATGTAACATATTAGGTTGATTTTTCAGATATTCCTCATTTGGTATTTAACAGCGGGAAATGAGGCAGCAAAGGCAGCTCTCTGTGGCTGTTTTACACCTGTCCTGGCCTGGTGGTGCAGTCAAATGGCTGAAAATATTAATGTCGTTGTCATTGATAATTTGCAACTTTCTGAAAGTCTGGGATCACTAGACCTCAGGAACTGCTCACAAAATCACAGAACAGTTGAGGCCTGCCTTCTGGAGATGTCTAGACCAGCCCTCTCTGATCAGCGTAGCCGCAGGTTTCTCAGGTCTGCATACAGTTGAATGTTGCATGTCTCCAGCAATTGAGACTCCACAACCTCTCAGGGCAACTTATTCCACTATTTGGCTGCTTTCACGTTAAAAAAGCTTTTTCTTATGCTTAAACAGAATTTTCTGTGGTTTGGTATGTGCCCATTGCCTCTTGTCCTGTCACCGGACATGACTGAGAAGAGTCTAGCTCCGTCTTCTTTACTTCCCTCCATAAGATATTTATACACACTGACAAGATGAACCTCCCAAGCCTTCCCTTCTCCAAGCTGAAAAGTCCTAGCTCTCTTAGCTTCTCCTTGTATGACAAGTGCTCCAAACCCTTAATCATCTTAGTGGCCCTTTGCTGAACTCACTGCAGTATGTCCATGCCTCTCTTTTACTGGGGAGCCCAGAACTGGACACAGTGCTCCAGCAGTGGTCTCACCAGTGTCCAGGAGAGGGGAAGGCTCACACTCTCAACCTCCTGCTCAGACTCAGCACCTCATCTGCTACCAGCACACTGAGCCTGTTCTGTAGTTGCCTATCAGAGAAGGAGCTTTTCTCCTGTCATTGTAAGTCTCAGGCTTCAACATCCTGGGAGTCTCCATTTCTGAAGCCAATAAGCACAGACTCTTCCTTCCTCTTCTTCAGGCACAGCTCCTCTACTTGGTGATGTGGATGCTCCCCAGCACATGCCTCCTGTGGGCAGGGAGCCCACCATCCGTCAGCCCCAGCCTTGGTAAGAGGCCTGCAGAGATGCATCCTCCCTCCAGAGCTTGGTCTGAGCCTCTGACATGTTGGGGAAGCTGCTCAGGTGTGTGCTGGGGACACACTCTGTAGCACACCACCACCACCACTGCTGAACACATGAACGCTTCCCTCAGCAGCAAAGTTTCTAGCCGGCTTTTGTGCCCCCTCTGCAGAAACTGCTTCTCTGGGAACCGCAGTCTGGGCTTGCCCTTCTGTGCACCTCTCCCAGCACCTGCCGAATGGGTGCTTGACTCTCCCTGCTCAGAGTCAGCTCAAAGCTCAAAGCACCCTTTGATCATGAGCGGCTTCGTTAGAAGCTGCTGGAAGTCACAGACCCCCCCACAGCTGCCTTTCCCTGGCGCAGCAGGCTCCCTGTTGATACTCCAGGAGTTCCTGGAGTCCCTGGCCACCACAGAAGGAGTTCGCAGAAGATCTATAAGCAGAACCCACAAAATGCTGAGCAAGCTGCTGTGTCTGCTGCCTGCCTCTGTTAGCCCTCTTCTGCCCTTGTTCCTTTGACTTTTTTTTACTCCAAGAATAGGTGAAAGAAAAAAATATCTACATTCCTATTTGTAGACGGTTGAAGTTTCTTCTGTGTTGCAGGAACATTTATTAGAGTTTTGCATGCATATGAAGATGATCTAGTAATTATTACCTCACGAAATTGCAGGACATTGTTAAATGGACTTTTATTTACATGGAATGAAACTAGTTCATTCTTCTTCATGATCAGCAGTACCTTTATTGACAAGACTAGGGGGCTTTCTCTATAGGAATAACCAGGTAATATACGTAAACATATTCAGATTTTTACCTATGATATATTCCTGATGAAATGTTGAGACACAGTGGTGTCAGTGTATGGTATTATTGTTGTGCAGTCCTTGAGTATTACAGTGTTATCATGGTAATTTACATTATCTGGTAAATCTTTTAGTGGTCTTGGAGGAAATGAATTTCAAGCTTTTCTTATGGAATATTAAATAATACTAAGTTGGATTCAAAAATCAAGGTTATAACCTTTCATTTAGGCAAGCACTTAAGAATCTCCTTAAAGCATAAAATTGCAGTTAACAAGCAAGTCATCTATTGACTTGCTGAATTTAGTGACACTATCCATATAAAGTTATGCATGTGCCTAACTGCTTTGTTAGCGGTCACCTTAATGGAATTGTAAGTAGCACTCAGCTGGCAGAAATGTAATAAAGATGCATTTTAAGCATAATAATAACTACTCTTGCAAACGAATAGAAATAAATTTGACAATATGAGAAGCTTTCTGGAAGTAATGATCTGAATATCTTTTCTTCCAGGAAGATTTAAGTAACAAAAGATGTATGTATAAACAACAAAGATGAGTTGTAACTGCTAGAGATCATTATACAATTTCAGTTGACAAACATAATTTTTTTTTAAAAGGTGTTATCTGCTCCATATTTACAACTGAAGGATTTTATACAGCAGTAAAAATGTGCATTTTTATTAACTTGCTTGAAGGACTGGGGTTCTGAAATACCAGGCGCTGATCAATAAACAGAATTGTACTCATTTGCTCTTAAAGGACATGAGGTTTCCATAGTCAGAACCATTGAAAGGATGGGATGTGAGCAGAGACCCCAATGAAAGAAGGGAGGAGAAATAACAACATCTGTAAATCACTGTTTCTGCTTTGAGCAGCCTGTCTTCTGGCTCCTTACTGCAAATCCAGCACTAGCAATGCAGTGAAGGCATGACGGCTTCAGAAGTTCTTGAATATTTTGTCAGCCACCGTTATCTGCAGGCTTGAGGAACAGATCTTCTGAAATAGAAGGACATGGGCTCTGTTGTTGGAAGGGAGAACATCAAACTGATATCTTCTCCATAATGCTCAATATTTGCTCTGATTATATAAATACTTAATAACAATGTTAATGGAGAAGTCACTTAAAACCCATTAGAAAAAAAGAAAGATGAAAAAAAAAGGGACATAATTTAATTCAAAATTCCTATCGATTTCAGATGTATGCTTTTTAGCCTTAAGTTTTAATGCAAAACTAAGTCACTACTTGTGCAGACATATATATTTCCCCTGGGCTCACCTCAGACATCAGGGTGTTTGAGTTAGCAGTGTGGTTATGACTGAAATCTGATTCAGAATCACTTTTAAAACTTGTCAGGCAGTTTTCTGCATGTTGTGATGTGAGAAGTGAACCATTTCTGTTTCCATTCCAGATACATAATATTGTGAGTCTCCAAATATTTAAAATGAAAAAAAAAAGGGTTTGCTTTTTGTTTGGTGGTGGTAGTTTTTTTTGGGTTTGTTTGTTTGTTTGGTTGGTTGGTTTGATTTTTTTTTTTGTTTGGTTGCTGGTTTTGGGTTCTTTTTTTTGTCTGTTTTTAATGGAATCAGTATTACAGTACATCTATGATGTGTGAATGTAAGAACTGCCCGTCAGTTTTAATCTTTAGTAGAAACCTGTCAGATGTGGTTTTAGATTCACATTGTTACCCCTCATACCTATATTTAAAATTCAGACACTCATTTCATGATTTTCATTGTTTCAGTCCTTGAGTAAATGCTCTGGTCAAATTTCACCAAAAGTCAAGCATACATGTTAGTTTTACAGGTAGTTCTTAGAGGTATGTTATTATATATTGTACACTGTGACTTAGTCTATAAGCTTTCACTTGTGTAGTGACAGATAATTAGCAATCAGCGTAGGATCATAAAAATAGTATAAAATAGATTTGGGAGTGATTTTGAAGAGTTAGCAGATCTATCCTACTGCCAAAGACAGGATTAACTGTACTGCTGTCACTGCTGACAGATGCTTGTCCAGCCTGTTCTTGAAAAAAACCTGCTGGAGAGATTTCCCATCCCTTGCAAGCAATCCACTGCTTCGCTGCCTTCTGCTAGAGAGTTTTTCCTTAGGTTTGACTGAAGTCTTCATTCTTGCAAATGAAAGTTATTATTCCATGTCTTGGAATAATGATCTTAAATTTTCAGCTTATTTTAAACTCACATCCACAGTGGACAAGAGTAAGAGCTTTTCGCTTTCTTATTATTCCTCCCTTTTTACATTTTTCATATTGTCATATTGTCCCTCAGTCTTTTCTTCTCTGGACTAAGTAGACCTGGTTCCCTTAACCCCTTGCTTTAGGTTTTGTTTTCTTAATCTCTCCTCTGAAGCTTCTCTTGCTGTTCCACATACTTCTAAAAATGCTGTTCTCAAAATTGGATATCATATTCCAGCTGAAACCTTGCTGGTGTTGAATGGGATGAAAGAGTGTTTAAAAATAATCTCTTCATACATCTCAAAATTCCATTTTTGCATAAAATACTGTCATGTTCATCTTGTGGCAGTTAGAGCCACCCTATTGCTCTCAGTATTGCTCTCTACCAGTTATTCCCATTCTGCAATGATGTGGTTAATTTTTCTACCACGAAATGCAGCTCTTGTGCTTATATGAACTGAATTTTCTTCAGACTCCTTCAATTTGTTAAGATCACTTTGGTCTAATGTATTTGCAGCTCTCTCAGCATGGTGTCATCTTCCACATGTAATGGCCATGCTTTTGATTTCTTTATTTAAACAATTAAAGAAAATAATGAATACTCTCAGACCTCTGTGGAACAGTGCTGCAAACTCTTGTCCAGCCTGACAGTGAACTGTTAATAACAACACTCGGTAGTAATTGCATCCAAGCAGTGTTTCCCTACTTTGCTTATCAAAATGTCATGCGAGAAAGCATCAGAAGGCTTTCTAAAGTGAAGCTAGATGACAAAGTGTCTACTTTTCCTCTATCCAAAAGGTCTATTATGCTATCGTGGAAAAAAAATTAGATTATTTTGAGATGGCTTGCTCTTTATGAATCCACTGTCACTGTTACTCATCTTCATATCTTTCTTATATTGTAGGTACTCAGACAGTGTTTGATTATTTGTTCTGCCACTTTTTAGGAGCTGAAATTGAACTAATTGGCCTTGAATTTTGTGGCTTTTCCCTACTTCTCCTACTTTAAGACAAGAACCATGTTTATCTAATTCTTCTTTCTTTTAATTTTTTCTTCCCTCAGTCCTTATTAAGAATACTGCTTCTTAATAAGGAAAAGTGTAATTTATAAAAATTTGATAAGACCATTAAAATCTATGAGAGCAGACATTGTTTAAAGTATATTAATTACAGTAAAACTCCCATTTTATTTGTAGTTGTCCAAATATAGCACATTGCTCTATACGATAAATTATTTGGAAAATCTTAGAATTGTTTTAGAACACTATCATATTTAGGAGAAGCTTAAGAATCACTGAAAATGCAGTAAGAGGGACATACCAGAAGTGCTCAAATCTTGCAATATTGAGAGTGACTTCTAGGGTGTGATTTTTAAAGGGTAGAAACATCCGCTGTTCTCCTAAAATTGATATCAGATTGCTTTTTGTGACCAACAGTTTTGAAAAGGTTCTGTGAGGGAGACTTTCCTTCTCAGTCCTCTACAGAAAATGTCAGTGCTGGTTTGCTTTCCAGCTTCCCTACAGAGAACTTCCAGAGTATTCATATTTTTTTATGGCATCTCATGAAAAAGTGAATATTTATTGAATAAACTGTAGTATTGTATGGAGGAAGTGGTCTCTAAAATTTAATCTTTTGATAGCATTAAGAGAACAAACTGAAAATATTAAAATTATTCATCAGTAATTAAAACGGAAAAAAAGGCAAGGTTGACAGGCATTCTGAAAGTACAGCGAGTTAGCACATGGGTGAAATGATTGGCATCTGTCCAGGGCTGTCTAACTGCATCTCTACAGTGTCAGCTCTCCTCAGGTAACTTTTAAAAACACATTCACTACAAACCTTCAATTGGAAGTTAGTAGAAATGAAAAATGGAATTTCAACCACCATTTTCTTTCCTTGCTGTGGAATAAAACTCCTTTTCAACTGTGATGTTTAATAATATTTTGAGGTAAAGTGATAAAGCTAAATGATGATATGAATGCATTCCATTACAAATCTGTCTAGTTCCTAAAAGAACCCTGACCAATATAATTAACAAATTATTTCTAAATCTCATTTTATTGCGAATTTCCTTATTGGTTGCTCTTCACTATTGTAAATCCTGTGTTGGTAACTTCTCATACTTTTTGCGTTTCGTGTGGTTGGAGAAGAGAAAATGAAATGGAAAAAGAAAAAGATTAAGATTGTTATAGTCACTGTTATAATCAGTTGGTGAGATTGAAATCATTAAAACCAATACCCTTGAACCAATACCAAGAACCACTTTATGTTACATATTCAGAACTTTTCTGGCATGGGAATTTTAATGTAGAAGACCAAACTTTAAGTATGCATGTACATGTGTGAGAACGAGTGACAGAGGGGGAGGTGAAGTGACATTAATCCATCATTTTAAGAAAATTCATGATAACTGAAGAAAGGTAAATGATTATGTTCATAGTGTCATTTTTATCTATCTAGATTGTGTTTGACTAGCATTTCCTGTGAGTGTATAACATCTGAGCTTTTGCAAAGTTTGCAATATGAACTATTATGACTGAGTTCTTTGTGAAACCATCCATGTGAAATGTTTGCTAAGCTGTCACCCTAATATTACTGATGCGCTAGCAAATAGAATTCAGGACTGTTGCAAATAGAATTCAGGACTGTTGCAATCCGCAATAGGTTGTCTTTAAATATTCTGTATTTCTGTATCTCATTTTCCTCCTGACAGTTTTCTCTAAAAGTTATGAACCTTCTATCTCTGCAAAGGGAGGATTAAAAAGAAAACAAAAAGGAAATGAAACCTGGTTTAATTTCAGGGCTGAAAATTGCTTTGGATAGTCTTTGGAGCAACATATTATTCTTAGGTGGATGTTTTAAGAGAGTTTGCTTGTATATTTTCAGACTTTTTGGCAGAACTTATTAAAATAAAGTAACATATTGGATTTCTGTAGGAAGCACTTTAGAACAGGTACACTTTTATTGTTGGGCTGATATCACCATTAATAATTTTCTTAACTGCCTTTTTACGGTGTGCATTTTCACAAGATTTACTGCATTTGTACTCCTAAAAATACTAGTTCGCTGAAAATACACATAGATGAGATTTTTAAGGCTTGTGTCTCAAGCAAAAGTTAAAATGCAAGTTTTTGCGTATACCTTTACTCATCACCAAAATCACAGATGTGAGAGGGAAGCCTGCTGGATTCTTACATGTATTACAGTAATAAAAACCAATTGTTTACTGCCAGTGGTTTAAATTTTATTTGATTCCTTTCTACATACCACATATAAAAGCTGTCTGAAAAAAAAAAAATTGGTCTGGGGGGATTAGGAGCATGTGGTCAGTATGTATGCCATGGCTTAATCTCCCTAAAGGTTTAAAGAACAGCAATAAAAACCAAATCCACTTTCTGCTAAAGCCAACAAATAAACAAGAGTGAATACATCCATACTTTCAAGAGGAGGAATAACTCTATTTTTTCCAATAATAGATGGCTTTGCATACTAATATGAAGACTACTGCCAGCCTGCTGGAGGTGAGGAGGGATTAACATCAATATGTGTTTGGGCATTGCTGAGACTCCAGTGCAGCATGTTCCTAATTGTAGTGCAGCCACTGTCAGACTCATTCTTGCCAGTCAAGGACTGAAGCTTTTTTTTTCCACCTAATTCATACTAAATGGCAGGCTCTTGCAGATATAAGTATAGGAAAAGAGCGCCCTCAACACTGAGTCAGTATCGGACCTGCTTTTAAAAGGCTATTTCAGTCTGCTCACACCAACACATAAGTCTTGTTCTTTCATTGCCATGAAAGCTACTTCTCAGTAAATTTTCTCGTCTGCCTTATGCTTCTTCACCAAAACAGTATTGTCTCTTGTTTCTTTCTTTCTGGCTAGTCAAAACAAACCCACCCTTTGAATGGTTTAAGAGCTACATGATTCAGCTGGATCTTTTGAGAGGAAAAAAAATATATTCATAAACCCTAATACACTAATTATGCACCACATAAACAGGACTGTATTGATACTGCAACATTTCTCCTGATCTCTCTTCTTTAGCTTCTGGGTAGTGTTTTATTTGAAGAATAAACAACCTAAAAACTTCCAGTCTACGTTAGCTTTACTATTATGCTGAGAATAATGAGATGTGGTGGGCTCATAGAAAGCCCACCATAGAAAGCTGTTAGGGTATTAAGGTATCATTGTAGCTTACATCTTTTAAAAAAACCTCATTAATTAGATGTGACTGGTTCAATACAGAGTCTCAAATAGAGAGACATGAATAAGAACCCTAAGGCTCATGTCTTAGAACAGTGTTTTTCTTCCCTTTACAAGACCTTTCAGTTTTTAGGCATGCAATAATAGCCCTTGCCTACGCTTACTATGAAAATATAAGTTCCATTTCCCCAGGATGCTTTGGGACAATTACTGTTCTCAAGTGGGATGTGAAGGGGAGGCTGAGAGAACACTGACAAAACCCTTTTCAATTTCAAAATGCCGCTTTATGGAAACCTAAACTCTTGCAGAAGTGCAGCTGTTTTGACCACAATTTCATCATCAAACCTTCATGTGAACACATCCCAGGGAATGGAGATGGATTAAAATAAGAGAAGGGGATGGGGTGGAAAAAAAACAGGATGAACAGATAAACAGTAACTTTTTGACTGTAATGCATGAGACCCTGGTTCAGGGAAAAGACTTGAACGGGTGACGAATATTTGGGCTGTCGGTCTTGCTTTTTCTAAAAAATCCACAAACCCTTAAAATTGTTTCTATTTTGTGACTGATATAATGCTGGGATCTAAAATACTTTGATAAAATTTGTCTTGTTTCGGTCAGGCCAACAGTCAGAGGTGTTAAACCTCATTGCTATAGTAAAGACTATGCTCAGTTCAGAGCAGCATCAGAATGACCTTAATTCAATTAGCCATTTACACAGTATTTTATTGAAGGCTGTACTCTGTAACAACAACCCTTTTTACTCCTCAAAATACTGTGGCACTGCATTAATGCTACATTGGAAGTCCTAGTACGTTTTTGAAGGTGATCAAAACTCCACATGTGCAGTTTGAACAGTGCTAATGCTCACACTGGCGTGGTAAATCTTCCCATTCCACACCTTGGCCAATCTAAATTAGTAAGTGGAGAATGCAGTTTACCTTCTGAGTTTTACAGAAAATCAGGTTCTAATGAAATATTAATTACTAAACATGTGCTACACTTAATTATGTTTGGGGAACAGAAACAATAAAGTAACTCTTCTTTATTATATAAAAATTTTGAAGGAAAGCAGAAAATATATTTTGTGATGGGGAACTGAAGCTGAGTTCTTGTGAAGCCCCTGGTACAGTTTTCTGGCCTGCTGTATCTTGTTGAGATGCCATATGTCATTTATGTCACACTGCATAAAAGAGCGACAATGATATAAAGGGATATCATCATTGTCTTCAGTTCAGAAATTCAACGTGACAGGAAATGTCTAAAATAAACTTGGGGTGCAGGGAATCGGTTATTTTGCTCCTACTTAGAAAGCATCTTCATTGCTTTTGTGTCAGGGATGTGGATTGCTCAAGAACTCCATTAACATTTTAATGCTCATATGTGACTTACGTTATGCTATCGTAAATCTGTATTTCTCATAACATATTTATAATTTATTCTATTGTCTCTTTGAACATTTATATCCAAATTCTCATTCATCCACACAGGGTTGTGCATTTGCTCACTGCATTTGCACTGCAGTGCAATTGCACTGCATATTAGAAATCTCCATTTGTGCAATGATACTAATACTTGGATGAAAAAATTTACTTCTCAGGGTGAAACTGGTACTTGCAGATCAAACAGAAAACCCTGCTCTGGTAGTAATTCATAAAAATATTTCTTGCATTGCATGGTCTTCTGGGCTTGATTTTTTTTACTTTGCCTCTTTACTTTGCTTCTCTAAAACTGCCTCTTCTCACTTAGAAACAGATACCTGTTCTTTTGCATTTACAGAATTTGCACTTGAGAATCGATGTGTGTTGCTCAGGGGGAATGACATACACGCAGGTTTGCAGGTGCTTGTAAATACTTTATGTTTAAACGCATATGTGCATCCCACAAGGTCTGTGTTCTTAAACACAGAGACTGTTTTTTTGAGCAACCGTTGTCTTTAGAGGCATTTAACAACAGATAACTGCACTTTCAAAGTGGGAAATCGAGAGATTTTTCCCCATCATCATTATGGATTATGAGGTTTAGTAGATTCAGTAGTGAAGAAACAGTTTTTATTACTCATTTTACTGATCTGTTTCCAAGCTAAATATGAACATTTCACCCAAATTTTGCCCTGGGGCTGAAAAACATATAACCTAATTCTGATCACATAAGTCTAAACTTGAAGTGATATTATTCAAGTCAGGAGTGGGATCTAGATCTTCAGGACGCTGTATGTATCACATCTGACCATTTCTCTTCAAGAGACAGTAAATTCATTGCATTTACTCTCCTTCTTGTTTGAGGAAGCCCTTGGGCAGAAATTGTGTGTTGTCAAGGCATAGAGCTAATTAATGTCATTAATTCACCACACAGAAAGTAAAAGCCCAGTGTCACAGATAGGAAATGGGATGTCACAAGAGTAATTACTAAGTATTTTAAAAACCAAACTGAAAGCTCTAATAGCCATTGATTGCATAGATATCATAAGTAATGAAGAAAGGGATATTATGATAAACTGATGTTAAGGATGTCAATGAAGATAATTTTATGAATGATTCACCACCTAGGACTGAGGTTTAAATTCTCCAAATGAGAAATCTCTGAAGAAAACTTAGCCGTTGCACATTTTACTTGATTTTTTCTCAGGCGTGAGACTGTCTTTTATCTCAGCAGCTGCTTGTTGAAAAGTTACACCCACTTTTTACTAACATATGTTTGTACGATAGTATGTTAGTATAAAGCCTTGCTGTTGGCTTGGTGAGGTCACTCTTGCAGTGAGCAGCCCACAGCAGAGGTGTGAAATAGCTGCTGGTGCTGACGACTCTGTCAGAGGGCTTTGTTTAAACTGAGGCGGACATGAAAATGTGTGTAGACTTGCTTCTGAGCTGACACCAGCATAAATCAAAAGTATAGTTATTGAAATCAATATGGTTATACCAACATACTGTCAGTGTTGTTGCTTGTTACAGGATTGTAAGGCCTGACCTTGTCCTATTTCTGCCTCTGATTTCAGTGAGAACGATGCCTCCACAGACCTAATTTACTAGTTTTCTGCCTGATCTATTTATATACTGTTTATGTGGTTACATTTTATTAAAGACTGCCAAGGTCTCCAAGATACACACTTCAATGGAGAAAGGCGTTATGATAATTAATTTACTTTCTTCATCTATGTGATGTTAGCAAAGCACACAGAAGAAGTGGATAAATATTTTTTTCATAGAAATGAGCAGCTTGGATACAGAAATGTGTGAATTGTTATACAATCACTGTAAATTGGCTGTAGTTTCTGATACGCTAATTAATGGCAGTTTTGATAGATGCATTTTTTTACTCTTAGTGCTAAACATTTTAATGACCTAAGATCATATTTTGGATACCAATTCAAGGAATTTACAGTGGTTTAAATTCTGGAAGTCCTTTGGAAAAAGTTGTTGCCGTGTCATTAATTTCTTTCACTATTTTGTAGACTCAGTGATGATATGGGGAATTATTTATGAACCATACTTAGTTCTTTCAAAGTTCTGACAGTTCCCCTGAAAATCTGAGGTTTGATATATTTCTCTGGGCGTCACAGTGAGTTTCAAACTCTGGCAATAAGAGGTCAGAGTCCTCTTATTTCAGTTGTCCTGTTTCCTCCTTACTCCCAATAGGGTCCTCCTTGTTTTCTAAAAGCTGCTTCCTTGCCCAAATAATACTTTGAATGACATTAAAATCAGGATCAATACTTTCAGTTGTGTTTTCTTCCTATCTTCTAAGGTAATGATCTCTTTATATGAATTTTATCTCCCATTAGTAAACTAAAGTGTACTTTGGGATAGTCTGCTTTCCTAAATGCTGAAAATAAGACATCCTGGGAAATTTTAAAGAATGTAAGGTCAATACAGATGATATTTACACAGGCAATTGTGATACAGTTTCTTTATGGGTTGCCATTATGCTTTGGCTCATTCATCTACTGCTACCCAGGGCAGTACCAAATATAGAGGACTGAATTTCACTGAAATGAAAACAAAACAGTATGTGGATAGTATATCTAAGCAGTAATTATTTGCCCATATGATCTAAATGTGAAATAAAACTGAAATGGTAAACTTTTGTATAATGTATATGCTACTATGAATGACTTTTTCCTTTATCCTGTTCAAATACTGGTGTCAGAAAATAAAGCTAGGCAAATCCTCAAGAGGTTGTTTAGTGCATTCTTCTGCTACTGAGCAGGGAAAATGTGTTTAAAAATCTGGCAATTCCACAACCTTTCCCAAGCAGTTAATTTTTTAATCACCAATGTCACAACATGTTTACAAACCATCCCTCTCTTTTCTCTCAGCCTGCCTTTACAGCCTTATACTAGTCAAATCAGATGAACCGATACCTGAAACCCAGGTATTACTCTGGCTGGAATTAGGCCACGTTTTTTAATAAGTATATTTAAGTTGCTTCCCCTGAAAACTCTGGCAAAATCCTATTATTGAATTTTTAACTCTTTGACCTTGTTTCACAAGCCCATTGTGGCATTACTGTTGTTTGGATGTCAAACCTTTTATCACTGCCAGACAGGAGAAGCGTGTTAGAGGCATGCTTAAGACAGAGCCTTGAAAATTTGCTTTTGCATGGAAAATTTTGCTTGAGCCAGAATTAGTTTCTTATTACCCTTAGCAGAGAAACTATGAGAGATGATTAAATATAAAAGTACTAATCAGAATGAGCATAAAGGGGAAGAAAGGATTTTAAGGAAGAATCAAGAACTGACAACTGAAATAAATTTTTAACTTAACTTTGGGAAGTCTAGATTTATCTTCTTATATAACTCAGTGCAATACATTGTTGAAATACACTGCAATTTTTATTTTAGATAGAATATCTTGTTGTAGATATCTCTAGTTATGTGAGATCAAAAGGTAAAACTGCAGCATTCCTTTGCTGGATTCAGGTTACACTTTGTTATACTTAACACTAACAATTCAATTGAGACTTTAAGTATAAATATGAAAACAATTTCATTATGTGCCACGAGCCTTACAAAATTAAATAAAATTAAAAAAAATCCGAGGGGAAAAAAGATCAGAGGCAAGTAAATGTATGCTCTGATAGATTGATCGAGGAGGTACCAAAACCACAGCATTGCTCTTTCTTAAAGCTGCGCTGACTCCTGGGAAGCTGATGTCAAAGCTAATGGAATTCTGTCCTAAGAGAGTGCTGTGCCGATTCTCTTGGTCTCTCTCCTGCTTTATCCCAGTCCTCACATGCATTTACAGAATTGGGTGACGCAGAAAAACAGTGAGATAAGCCTCCAGGGAAACACAGGGAGCAACAGTGTATAGTTCTGTTGACATTATTTCATTGCTTCCTTAAATAGTTGGGTTTATTATACAATTAAATTTGGTACTTGATCCTGTTTAAGAATTAAATATTATTATGTTATGCTTGGTTTTTTTCCATGTCTGCCAAATGGTTAGTATAAAATACGTGTTCACATAGGATGCTGTAATGATTTAAAACCTAATTATGTAGTTATACTCCAACAATCAGAGTTCAATAAAGTGATTAATTCCATGGCCCTTTTTTATAAAGATGACTTGCAATGTGGAAAAATCTCAATAAAATTCTTTGGCAATCACACTTTCCAGCTAAATCTATCTCAATAGTGCCCGGTTGGTGTAATATCTCTTACAGCAATTAATGGAGTACCTGTCTTACTCGTGCTTAGCCTGTTTCAGACTGATTTCTTTGTGTTTGTACACAACCACCCACCATATTTTATAAACTCACATATTTATAATAATTCATTATACATATATATAAAAAATATGTTATTTCATCAGTTTGTGATTTCAAAGCTGTAGCAAATAATTTTCTTTCATTTCTTGCACAGATTGGGAATCCAAATTCCATTAACTAGCCTTCAAACCCTTACCTTTAGATTATTTTTTAAAGTTCTGAAATTTTGTGACAATATTACCCAGATCTTTTTTCTTAGACACGCAACAAGGAAAAGTATCCTGGCAGTCTGCTGACTGGTAGCTCTGAGGTTGGGATAGCTATTTGCTGTAATAGCATATCAGAAAACATTCAGTCCTGAAATACTGTGATGTAAACTTACTTAAAAGCAGCCTGGAAACTAACCTTTGCTTGGATCCTAAAGGACTTAGGATGCTGTGCCTTCTTAATAAGTTATTACAAATGTTTAAGTTATTGCCTTCTTAGGGAAGACATTTTCTGTCCATCTGGAGAAAGCAGATAAAGTGAGACCCATTAAAGCAGTACCCCAGTCTTGACTTTCTTGTTCAGTGGGTCTGACTTTTACATTTGTTACTGCTTTTTATCCAGGAAAGCTATAATTCTTAAACCAGTAAGAAACACTATAGGAAGAAGAAGAGTGAAGTGCAACTTAACATTTTAATTAATGATGCACTAAATCAGAACTTCCCCATACGTATATAATCTCAAAGTGAAACCTGATTTTAATCTACAAATGTGTACAGTAGAAATACAAGGGCATTGAAAAATAGACCTCTGACCACTGGTCCAGTTAGATGAAACAAAACTAGGAAAGTTAAGCGAAGCAGCTGCTGTTGGACATAACTTCAGCTGTTGATTATATTGGCAATAACAACTGACTGGCGATTTGCTGGCAGGGCTGCATTGCCCAGATAATAAACTTCCTATACAAAATAAAATAACTTAAGAAAGTCTGGTCATGCAGCGCTAAATTCATTTGAATAACTTGTCCCTTTTGCTTTCTGCAACTTTTGCATACGTGTACTGAAAAATGCAGCACCAAGTGTTTTTATTTACAATTAGCTTTGTCATCAAGAAAGTTTGTCTTCTGATACAAAAATATGTTCTTGGGCCCAAAATGTCCCTCTTAACTTGAAAAATATCTTTGACTTTCAGAAGCAAAGTAAATATCTGGGGGCAATCCATGAAACTGAAAAAGAAAAATGGGTAGGAACCATGACATCAGAATTTTCCATTAATAATTACCATGACTTGAATTTGTCACATTTTGATAGTGATAGCTACCACTATAGATGATGAAGAAAAGTCTTTAACTGATAAGGAAAATCAGTACATTTGTTCAATTCAAAATACACTCTTGAAATTAAATCGTCTAAAAAGAAATCAGAAAATATCATAATACGTTTGAACCTTATCTTCCTGAATGGAAGATCTTTTCTTATCTGCAGAAAAGAAAATGAATTTGAATAATTCAAATTAGCTGTTTATTTCAAAAGTATATTATGATTAATTTTTATCATTTTCAGTTAGTTTTGTTTTGTCTAGAGAAAAATAGCCATGATGTTTGTCTAAAGAGCATTTTTTTTTAACATTTCGTTATACGCCTTAAACATTTAAGGCGTCAGTTTTGTTTCACCTAATTTTAACTGTGCAAAACTAGACTTTCAGTTTAATTTGCGCCATTTAGACTCCTTCTACAGTTTATCAAAAATCTAGGAATCTTCAGAGGGGCAATTGACCGACTTGTATTAAAAAACAACTTTAGAATAAGATGAATCACACTACCTCTTTCCACTTATAATAATTTAAAATAGCTAAATGAAGTGTGATGAATCGTATCCCTGATGACTGAGTCCATACTCCCTAATTCATCACATACCATACAATTAAAAATGCCTCTTCTAGAGCCCAACAGGCACATATGTGAGTCAGGTTTCTTCAAAGTGGGCTTTTCTTTGCTATTTCTACCATAGGCTGTAATGTATGTTACCCTTTTAATCAATGATCATTAACAACTGATCCTGTTCGCTTTTTCTGGAGAACTTGCAAGTGAATCAGTAGATTATATTTTATGTTTCCTACTACTTTAATTTTCTTTCAATTTAAAATTCTTCACTGACTTTAATTAAACTTGCCCTAGGCTTGGAATCTTACAAAACTTTTTAATGAGCTGACTTCTGAACTTGTCATGATATACTAATAGCCTAATAATATGGGTATATGGCACATTATATATTTAATGATCTAAAATGTGACTTTGAATGATACAAATATATTATCTGGTTAAATAAAATGTTTTATTATATTGACACCTCCCTATTGCAAGTTCAGATAAAGCATGTAAAGCAAAGTTAGTTTATATTTCACGAGAAAATTAAAAAATGAAGGCAAATCTAATCATGCTTGAGGGAGTTTTTGGTTATGCTCTAACAGAATCAAAAGTATCTAAGCGGTCACTTTGGGCATTGACCAGGTATATCTATATTTGCTCCCTTTCAGTTGTTGCTCTTATATTATGCATCAGTGGAATCATTACACTGCATGTTGGTATTGTTAATAGCACTTCTCAAGCAAACAAACTAATGACTCTCTCAACATTTTTGCAGTATGCTGCTTCTACATCTTTGGTATAGAAAGCCCTTTTTTTCTCACTTTACCAGGGCATTAATTAATTAATAATTTTACTTAATGGCTAAATATTAACATTGCTTAATGATTTATTATCTTCTATATGCTTAAGAAAAAAATTACAATAAATAAGCAAATGACCCCTATTATTATTCTGTGAACTTATATTCTGGACCCTACATTAATTTTATTTTTTTTAATACAAAAAAATCGTACACTTAATGGACATTGAATTGTGTCCTAAGGAGTAGGGACCAAGAAAATGGGTAGATAATCATCCTAACCTCAGTTTATGGGGAGAATTTTGGTTAGGAAACAAACATGATTCTGAGTGTATAAGTAGCAGAACGAAAAGTGTAATTAAAATTACTGTCTTTGGCATTTGTGGTATTATCACGGGAAGTCGTTATCCATTTCTAGTATTCATTGTTTAAAAATGGTGCTTCTATATTGCAAAGAAACTAAACAAAGTGTTACAAGACTTAAGCAAGCATTTTTTTTACAATGAGAAACTCGAGAATCTTCAGCTGATGAAAGGTTAAGAGGTCTTTTGATTTCTTTCTTGTCTCATGAAGGAATATACTCTAATAAAGGAGAAAATTTTATTTTAATTTTGCAAGCATGGCGTGGTTTGAAAGCTCAAGCTAGACAAACTGAAACTAGAAATACTCTAATATTTTTAAAGTGTGAGGTTTCTTATATGTCCCTAATGTCAAGGAAGTACTTGGGAAGCAATCAGATAGCAATCAGAATTGTCCCTTGTACTGTCGCTATAAACCTTGGTAAAAAATCTTTCTCTGTCTTTTTTATTAACTTCTTTTATATACTGAGGGGCTGCAAAAAAGCCTTCTCTTTTCCAGGCTGAACAACCCCAAGTCTCTCAGCCTTTATGCACAGCAGAAGTGCTTCAGTCCTCTGATCATTTTTGTGGCCCTCCTCTGCGCATGCTCTAAGAGGTCCATGCCTTTCTTGTACTGGGAACCACAGGACTTGATGCAATACTCCAGATGAGGTATCATAAGAGTGGAGCAGAGGGGAAGAATCATCTCCCTCGACCTACTGGTCATGCTTCATTTTATGCAGCCCAGGATGGAGTTGGCTTTCAGGGCTGCAAGTGCACGTTGCTGGCTCATGTCTAATATTCCATCCATCAGTATCCCCAAGTCCTTCTCTACAGGTCTGTTTTCGATCCATTCATCCCCCTGTCTGTACTGATATCGGAGCTTTTCCTGATCCAGGTGCAGGACCTTGCACTTGGCCTTCATAAGGTTCAAATATGTCCAATTCTCCAACCTGTCAAGGCTGAAAGAACAGAAAAAAAAAAAAGAGAAGGTCTCCACAAGTAAGCAAATGTGGAGAGGAGTTGATCTTCAGGACACATTAGCAGAGTTTGCCAGAAACTGATAGATAAGGCACCTGGAGACGGAACGGGTGGACTGAGAAGGACCTGCCTGCTCAGTGGGAGAGAAGGTGCCTCTTCCTGTGCTTGGTTGGACAAGGTTGGGAGAACTGGTACGTTTCCCCAACACTTGTATTTCTTAGTCAAGATCAGGCTTCTATGTAAGGGACGTGCTCCAATGCATAATTGTAAATTTGAGGCAGGAGTCACATGATCAAATACTCTGGTATTTGTCAAGCAGAAAATCACCCTTCTTTTGGTACTTGGTGTTGCCAGGGCCACTTCTAGAATATCTGAGTTTCCTGCACTATATTAATATGCTGAATGAATGCTTATAGTTCTTACTGTGTTCTATGTTGTTATGCATTTCTTAAGGAATTTTTGTTTCACATGCTTACAGAATGTTCCCTGGTGGCTTATACTTTCAGCAGAAATTTGCTTTAATGGGAGATAATGATATTTTAAATTGGTAGGATTTCACTGCTTTTGTTTTTAAACAACGTATTTTCAGCAGGATATCTCTAGCTAAAAGAAAAGAATGGAGTGCATTTTGTGACATTACATCTCAAGCCTGGAAGATCATTTCAATAGATGCATCTCAGCTAGGAAAATATGCTTCTATTGCTATAAATTAAAAGTGAATTAATTTAACTAGATTAACTCAGTTATGAGCAGATTAAGAAAGATTTAGTCATCCATTTCCTCATTTACATTTATCAGCAGTTGGTGTAAGTCCACAGGAAGTTTGCTGTGTGTAATATAAACGCATTACCATTTCAGTCATTTGTTCTTCAATCCCATTTGTTTTTTTAAGGTAAACAAAGGCAAATGAAAATTTGAGCTTGGAAGTTACTTCCATGTAGCAAAAATGTGAGCACAATAAACTGTCTTCTTACATCTTTCCTTGAGACACCAGAGAGTGTAATTCAAGGAGAATTTACTGTTTGAAATAAGTTAGGAAAACCCAGTTCTTTCTTCCAGTGGGCTTGCATTTCGTCACCTGAATCCTTTCTGAAAATGAGTTTTCAGACTCAGAAATATTCAGCCTGAGATGACAGACATAATCCCTTAATGTTACTTTTTTTTGCATCTACAGCATGGCCAGAGGGATGACAGAAATGTGGAAAGGTGACCCTGCTCTGGCAGGGGGGTTGGACTAGATGATCTCCAGAGGTCCCTTCCAACCCTATGATTCTATGATTCTATGATTCTATGATTCTATGATTCTATGATTCTATGATTCTATGAAAGTGGCCAATTACCTGACTTACTTGGGTAGAAATCTAGGTATGTTTTCATGGTAAAACTTGTGGGCCATCTGTTTTAATACAATACATAAAATTAAATCAAACTACCCCACCATGTTATGACTGAGATGTACAGATATACATGTTCAGCAAGAACAAGAGAAATTTTTTGTTAGTATCTCTCCTGGTACTTTCTCTCTGCCTGATTTATAGGTATTTTCTGGGGAAAAAGAATTCTGAATGATATTTTAAAGCACTACAGGTAAATATCTTGTACTTTTGAAATTATAATGCTTACCATGTGAACAGAAAAGAAAGTAGAGGGTAAACATTAGTAAGAAAAACCCCAAACAATGGGTATTCTAACTAACTAACAGGAAGAATGCTTAAAATGAATGTATTAGTTAACATTTTGTATGTTAGTGATTTGTCACTTTAGTGTCTGATGTGTACTTTGAATTATGTCAACAACAGTCTTGTACAGCAGATTACACTTTGTTCTAAATGTAAAACTTATTTATGGCCAAGATGGTTGACTGTGTCTAAAATATAGTCATGATAAATAGCAAGAAAATTAGGCTGTGTTCACTTCAAGATTATTGAAAGCCCTTTAGGTTAATAAAATGATTCATATGATGAATATGCATTGTGGATATAGCTGAGAAACTTGGGATTTAAAGACATTCTTTTCTTTAAAAATGTCATGAATTTTAGGGTTTATAAATAAAAATAAAATCGTGACACTTGGCATCTTGAACTGCCTGATATTGAGCGAGAGTTCTTAATGGAAAACTGCATCTTCTCTCTGTTCAATAGCTAGGAGAATTGTTTTGATATATTATCTAAACTTTAAACAGTTTTAGCTAATGTTATGTAAAAGAGAAGGAATTTTTGAATAACTTAGTACTTAAAATTTCTTGTTAAAATATTATAACTTCTGCATATTTACATGTGGTGATGAAACAGCAACTTTCATGTTTCTGGAAGGAAACAGTAAATTGAAAAAAGATTTTCATGACTTAACTACACTGAAGTAAGAATTTTGATACTATAGAGATGTAAACATTCACATGTCAGGCTAAAATTTAAGATGAGAGAGAAAATAAAATAATGAAGGGCTTTAAAAGACTACCAGAATAATTTTCTTGGCAATACTCTTTACTGCAGCCTCCTCTTCTCTCTTCCCTCTCACTCAAAGACTTTTGGCTTTAGCCCCATGATTTGTCATTTGCAATATAAATACTTGTACAGAAGGCATTAAGGATGGAAAAAAGATGTTAGATCATTCTGTCCTCTTCTCTGCAACTTTCAATTTAAGAATTGAGATAATTGGTTTGTGTGGGAAAAAAAGTCAATGTGAATCCCAACTGACTACAAAAAAGCTGTGGAGATGTCCAGTATAATTTGAAGTATTTGGGTTTTAAGCCTTTTTTCCAGGAATTAATATTACCCTAAGCACATAGTTAAATTTTCTCCCCTTCTGCTTGTCCTTCCTTTTATAGCTACTTAGAATTTTATGGTAAAATAGACAGTGTTTATTAACTTGTTGTTATTCAATCTGTAGCAAATACTTGTTTCTTTGCCTTCTCCTGAAAGCATGCAAAAAATGCTCACCAAAAATAATGGTTTTCATTTTCAAATTGCAGTAATTTTTTTTTTTTTTTTGTTCGTAGAGAACAAGCGCTCGGAACAAAAGGAACAATATTTTTACCTAGATAAGCTTCTTCTGATATAGACTGTGCTAGGTGTGAAAAAATAGCTGTATTTGACTTTCCTGTTTTGGTGAATTTGAGTCTGTCAGCAAATTGGAGTTGGTGTACAACAATCATGTTTTCCAATTCTGTGGTAGAGTCTACGCTGCCAAATGAGCAAAAGTTCCTTATTAGAAACTAATTTATCACAATTTCTGTGTTCAGACAAATTTCTGATGGAAGATAATGGCTCTTTATCAGTTTCATTTATCCATTAAAATAATGATTGGGAAATTACAACCATTCCGAAATCTACTGTATCTGTGGTATCATAGTAAAATTTTTGATAATTTATCTAGTCCTTGTGTTACTCTTGTCAATGCATTCGCTTCAGCTGTGGTCTACAGCAATCTTTTATCTGGCAAAATATGTGCAGATCAATGAACAGGGATGTTAGTCAGCGCAGTATAGACTTCACATAAGTCTTAGTCATTTCCATGTGTATATCTATATGGATTCACTTTCCTCTTCTCTGCATTGAAACTGAAGTGCATCCTAGTCTCAGTATAAAGCTCTTTTGTCTTTCAAAGCTCCAGGCAAGCGTGTTTTTTCTTTCCCCAGCTATTGACATTACAAGAAAAAATCATTAGCTTATTTGGTAAGCGCTGGAAAGCACAGTCTAAGGAATGTCAGTGTGTCCCTTATTATACCCCCAGATAAATCCACAGGATGTCTTTGAAACTGTACTCAATAACCAAAAGGATGTCTTTGTACAGCTATGCCTGCAGAATCCCTTACGAACATGCAGTAAAATTTAACAAAAAACACCGTTTTGAATTATGAAGCCTAACTAACTAGGATTTATTTGATTGGCCTTTTTGTGAGTGTTACACATTTTTATGTGACTATTTCTGCAACTTAATATTAAATATGCTGACATTAAAAGATAATATCAGAGAATATTTTTTTATTTGAAAAAATTTATTTTAAATTGGTAAAGATGTTTTGTATTTGTGTATTCTGTTGATTATATATTTTCTGCATTTGATATTTCATAGCATATAAGCCAGACACCAAAATAAGAGACACCTGGACTCGGAAAACCAGACCCTTGGGTTTCTCAATTTAGAATAAAATTATGCATTTATGGTTTTCTTAAGCTGAAACAGGATTTGTTAGAGCCACTTCTAATATCTTGCACAACACCAGAAGAGTAAAAATAGCTTCAATTTTTTTTTTTATTTCTTGCAGAAATGTGGCACATGTGACATACTTATTAATATGAAGTGGGTTAATGTAAGAGGTCATAACAAGCAGCTTTAGCGGTTCACAAATACATTAGTTGAGGGCACTTAGGAGACCAGATAAATGGAGTTTCATGCCTTTAAACACCAAAGGTGTATACTAATGTTCTGATAAAATTTCACGCAAAGTGCCTAATGGTGCTAATATTGCTAATAAGTGAATAGAATCATAGAATGGCTTGGGTTGGAAGGGACCTTTAAAGATCATCTTGTTCCAACCCCTCTGCCATGGGAGGGGCTGAAGGTTTAGATGTCGTGTGTAGCTTATTCTGCTTACTCCACGGTTAGCTCAACCTTTTACACTGGTTTGGTCTAGAAATCTAGAGTATGTAAGGATGTGTTTTGTTGGCTTGTTTTCTGAGGTTTTCAACAATTCTGTTTTATTATGAACAAAACCTTACAATGAAATATCTTGCTGTGGTAGGATAGAATAGTCAGCATACTCTGCAGTGGAGGATGCAGTGCATCCAACCTTAAATCAACATGATTTCTTTGTCTTTAAATGTATGCAGTTAGAGTTGAAAGGTATGTTAAAGATCATCTAGTTCCAACCCCTTGCCATAGGCAGGGACACCTCCCACAAGACCAGGTTGCTCAAAGCTCCACCCAGCCTGGTCTTGAACACTTCCAGGGATGGGGCATCCACAACTTCTCTGGGAAACCTGTTCCAGTGTCTCACCACCCTCAGAGGAAAGAATTTCTTACTAATATCTAATCTAAATCTACCCTTTTTCAGTTTAAAACTGTTACCCCTCGTCCTATCACTACACTCCCCATCTTTTCTGTAGGCTCCCTTTAGGCACTGAAAGGCTGCTATAAGGTCTCCCTGGAGCCTTCTCTTCTCCAGGCTGAACAACCCCAACTCTCTCAGCCTGTCTTCGTAGGAGAGGTGCTCCAGCCCTCTGATCATCTTTGTGGCCCTCCTCTGGACTCACTCCAACAGGTCCATGTCCTTCTTATGTCGGGGGCACCAGAGCTGGACACAGTACTCCAGATGGGCTCTCACAAGAGTGGAGTAAAGGGGGAGAATCATCTTCCTCGACCTACTGGCCATGCTTCTTTTGGTGCAGCCCAGGATGTCGTTGGCTTTTTTGTCTGTGAGCACACATTGTCTGCTCATGTTGAGCTTCTC
>VYZM01013946.1:85796-98032 GCA_013398915.1 Dromas ardeola | reverse complement strand
ACATCAAGCCATTGACCACAACACTTTGAGTGTGACCATCCAGCCAATTCCTTATCCATCGAGTGGTACATCCATCAAATCCATGTCTCTCCAATTTAGTGACCAGGATGTCATACGAGACAGTGTCAAATGCTTTGCACAAATACAGGTAGATGGATTTGCTCTTCCTTTTTCTTCATTTGCTCTTCCCTTGTCCACCACCACTGTAACCCTGTCATAGAAGGCCAACAAATTCGTCAGGTGTGATTTCACAGATTTGCCCTTACTGAAGCCATATTGGTTGTCAACAATCACCTCCTTATTTTACATATGCCTTAGCAGAAATTCCAGGAGGATCTGCTCCACGATCTTGCTGTGCACAGAGGTGAGATTGACCAGCCTGTAGTTTCCTGGCTCTTCCTTTGTTCCCTTTTTAATAACGGGGGTTATATTTCCCATTTTACAGTCAGTGGGAACTTCACCTGAACGCCACGACTTCTCAAATATGATGGATAGTGGCTCAGCAGCTTCATCAGTCAGTTCCCTCAGGACCCACGGAATCAACATTAATTGATGTTATCTTAATATAACACCATTTTTTTTAAATTCAGAAGCCTTTTAGATTTTCACTGACAAAAAAATCTATAAAAATTTTCAATAAAAAGCCCCAAAAAATTTCAATTGAAATAGATTTTTTTTATAGATTTCATAATGAAAATATTTTTGTTTAACTCTACTTTTTAAGGTCTGGCATGAAGAGTCATTTTATAGGCCTTATCCTTAAAAATATTTGCTACAGGAACTTTTTAAAAAAAGATAATAAATATCAGAAAATATGAATTTAGCAACAACATGTGCTACGTTCAAATCTGGTTACCTTGTTTATATCATTCTATGAATCTTGGAGACCTTTACAGTTAAAATGTATTGCTAAAGAGTATTATTTTCTCACCATGATATCAAGCAATTCTGATGAAGAGCATTTAATTTTGTACATTAACATGTACTTCCCATGACAATTTAAAGAGAAAGGGTGAAATTTGTTCAGCAGAAGTAAGTGAAAAAAATTCCTTAGATGTCAGTGAAGTTTTTGACCTAGAAGAAAGAAACATTCTATATGAACACTGGGATTATATTTAGATAAGCATAATGTGATTAATTAAATAGGACTTGGGGTCTAATGCCTGAAACGTAACACAGGTGAGATGTATTGCTGCAGGTGGTAAAGACTGTGTTTTCATATATTACCATGCATCATTGGTTAGATTTAGGTCACTGTATTAGGAAATGATCATTATAGACTTAGATGGGTAGTGTGATGCTCTCTTCGTGGTGTTTTGAATCATTATCCTGCTCTTCTAAATGTTGTACATTTCTTCACATTCTCAATCCTGGAACGGATGGTGCACAGGTGGATTTCAGCTTCCATGCCCAGCTTGACTGAAGCAAATTAGAATCTTCTTTTACAGAGCTTATTGTAGCTGTAGGGAACCTGTATAAAAAGGTCTGAAGCCTTTTTAATACATTGGCTTATATTTGTAAAGAAAATCTTCTCAATGACCTGGCAAATATAAATGCCTTTCTGCAAAATACAAGAACAGGAGTTTTGGTTTTATTTTTAACTTTGCTTTAATAGTTTAACGTCTGGACACAAGTCGTAAATATGATACTGTGAATAAACCCTTTTTGGGATAGATTTTTGAAAGGGTTGTGAGCAATCTATCAGAAATTATTAGCTTTGTTTTGCTCAATGAAACATCATTCCTCTTTCATTTAAATAAATCCATTAGAATATCAGCTAGTGGAAATCAGTTTACATGTATGAATTTCAGGAGAACATTTCTCAAGAAACCAACTCATGACTTTGGTGATTTCCTATATTTATACCTGTATTTATTCAAGAACTATTTATGAAGCTGAACTCTGCCCCATGATGTGGTTTTGTTCTTCTGATAGAGAGTCATCCTAAATAAAAAAACAACAAGAAATTAAAGCAGAGCATAAAAGGAATGCAATGATCAGAACAGGATTTTATGATCTTAGGATACAAAATGTAACAGTGAGGAAGAGAGTGATAAAAGAGCAGCAGAAGGCAAAATGTGAAAAATCATCTGACAGGTATGAGAGGCAATCTTGCATAATCATCAGGTGAGACCGTTCCATCTGAACCTTGGCACGTGAATGCATATACTCTGATTGCAAGACGAGAGGTGAAAATTCTCAGTCTGGCACCTGTATACCTGGAGAATTCACACCGATTGCAAGAAAACCTGTAAACCATGCAGAACTGCATATGATGCTTTCAGACGTCAGAGGGCAGGCAGGTAAGAATGCACCACGAGCTTTAGAATTTTGTTGAATGGAAACTGGCACACAGTTGGAGGTAAGTAGCAATATCTGTGGTGAACGGAAACTGGCATACAGTTGGAGGTAAGTAGCAATATCTGTGGTGTTATCAGTTACAGGAGCAGAAAGACTAACTGGTTAATTTGTGTGGCTTGTGCAGAATACCTTTTCCTAGTGGCAACAGGCACCAGTATTTTTTTCTTATGGGGAGTAACTATGATCATGGTACCATGGGCAGAGGTCTCGCTGGATGATTAAAGCTTTGCCTTAGAGCCGTATTATAAGAATTTGACAGAGCTGGCAGGGGCCCAACTACTTCGAAGTCTTTCAGGTAACCAAACAGGAAATGTTAGTAGTCCCAGAGTCAGGGGTGGTAAGGATGCTATGGTAGTAACAGCAGTGGGAACACGCCACACACACACAGAGGAAGCCACGAGAAGAAAAGTGAACAGCCTTTACTATTCTGCTATGCTGCATGTTCTGCACACTACCAGTTAAATATCAAAGGAGGACGGTGCACACCTGTGACCAACCAAACAATGTGTTACTTATAAAGTTTAATCCTTGCCTAGACTACATGTACGAGTTGCAACTGTAAGTAACATCTTTAACATTCAAGGGAAAAGGCAGTGATGAAAAACTAGCAAGGGGTCATGTGTTGCAGTACTGAGGTCAATTCCTGTGCTGGAGACGCCTGTCAGGACTCCCGGACATCCTTTTCTGAAAGAAACCTTGTATTATAGGTAATGTTTCAAAGGTATTCTTTTTAGGAGTCAAATCTGCCTTCCTTTCCCACCTAGGTTCAGTTGCTTGATTTGAGAAGTTAGGGAAATAATGAAGATAATGACTTTTTTTTGGGGAAAAAAAAATATATATATGTATGTACACACACACAGTCTTTTATTTCATTTGGCCTCTTCTTTTCTATAGTTAATTCCTTTAATGGGAGATAATGATGGGCTGTGATAGTATATTTTCATCCAGGGATGTGAGAGGAGAAAAGAAGTCAGCGTCTTTCATAATAGCATGGAACATTATTACGAGACATTTTCAATCAGATCAGCCAGTCAAGAACCAATTAAAACAATTTCACTAGACCTTTTTCTTCTTTACCAAATGCAAGTGTCAACAAAGCCCTTTTAAAGAGTGAAATTTCTGTAAATAGTGACAGAAATAGCACCAAGTAAAGAGATATGCAGCCATAGCAGATCAGATGATACGCAGTGTCTGGTGAGGGTCCTGGCTTGCTCTTAGGTTTCATGAGGTGGAGAGAGGAATTTTGTAGGAAAGAGTGAAAAGGCAGCAAGGATGTATCCCAGGCTGTACAGTGGAAAACAGTGGTAAGGGGATGTTTTAGTTCACTGTGACGGCACCAAAACTATGCCAGCGATGACATGGGGCTTGCTGAACCTGACTCAGCACGGTACTAATGAAGCTGTGCTGGTTGTGGAGGTTGTGCTGCTACTGGCTTCTCTGAAGTAGCTCAGGAGATACCTTCCTGCAGTCTTTCCTGCCTAGATGTGTTGAGAGAATCAGCTATAAGTATGACCTAAAACTTCCTCAGGCTGTAGAAATAGCAAAAAGGCCAGATGCATTTCAAGAAAACAGGATTTTATGTGCATTATTTATTTATTTAGTTTACTAAGATTACAACTACATGCCCCATATAATCAAGTTTATCCTTAAAAGGAACACATCTGAAAGGGCTTCAGGTAACTGTAGGGGTACCATTGGTTTAGGAATCTGAAAAGGCTTTATAATATTTTCCTGAATAAGAAATCACCTTTTTTTTTTCCTCTTATTTTATCGGGATTTTAATGGGTGATAAAGCCATTTTTCTAAGGGTATATGGTATGGGCATGGAAAGCAGCAATATTTGATGGAGTTTTTACTGTAAGAGAAAACAGTTGAAATCTGGCAGGTTGTGGTAACAATAGTATTCTTTCTCTGGTGTAGGATCCTTCCTTGAAACAATTTTTGTAGCTCTTTGGCAGTTTCTGCAAGATCAGCACCTAGCATCTTGCCCTTGTACGGATTTGGGAGGGAATTAGTCTGTAAATCATCTTTTTATTAAATCAGTCAACGTGATTAAAAGCCTCAAATACTGGTCGTGAAGTGTTAGCTGAAGTTTACACAGTGGGATCAACGAGTCATAAATCTTCTGCTCTTTGGACGTAGTGCTACCAGTAGATACATGGATGCAACTGTGACTGAAGCTTGTGCAAGTTGTAATCACTATCTCAGGCTGTGTCCCATTGCACTTGCTCAGGTTATAGTAAGCAGAGATGCCCACTATCACACTTTGGTTTTATTATCTTTTAAATCACACCAAAATTTGGACAAAAAAAATTGCTCTTTTTTTTTTTTTTTTTTTTTTTTTTTTTTTTGTGTCNTTTTTTATAAGGGGATTTGGTCTGCTATGCAGGCTACAGAGGCAAATACTGATTTTCACCCTTACAGGGTACATAAGTCCAACCCTCTTAGAAAGAAATAGCAAAAGGAAACAGGAAACTATACAAGACTTTTTCCAGTTTATGATGTCTGCCAGGTATCTGTTACAATAACAAAATAGTATAGAGGAAACACTAGAATTACTGACATATTTAAAATAACAAACTTGGGCATGACGATAAGTAAGCTGTTATTAGAGACTTCGCAAAGCTTCAAACAGCTGGGAAGACTCTGCTTACATTAAATACCTGAGATAACCCATGGCTATACGAATTCTAGTAACTGCATCAAATCTAGGTACTAAACTTTCCACTATTAATTATTCTTAAATGTTGTAATCTTAGATTTTGGACACCTGTGCATTATCAGATGAGTCTGATAACCCTCCAAGTCAGTCCTAAAAGCTTATTTTCACACATGTTAAATAGCACCAGGAGCAAGATAGTGTTATTTTTGTCTTATTTGTGTGCGTGTCTGTGTGTGTGTCTTTTTTTCAGCATGGTATTGCTGGATTCAGCCCTCTGGACAGGTACGCTTTTTGCCAACTCAAGGCATATGATTTCATCTCAATTCAACAGGTCCTTGCACTCCATGAGCTTCCGATAGGCCTACTGACATTTAAATCAAATAAAAAATACCCTTTGTGATAAGCAGGCAATCAGAAGAGTATAATTGCTATGGTTGGGTATGAGTTGAGAGAAGAACGGTATCTGTTTTGGTTGCCCATGTTTTTTAGGATTTAAACCCAAACCAGCATATTAAATGTTAAAAGCCTTGATAACTGTGGCAAAAGAAAAAAATGTTGATTTATGTTTTTATGTGACTATCATTGTACAGTGATAAACTATATAGATTTATTTTTGAAATTTTGAGCCAAACACATTTACAAAATCTCTTGTTTTTATGATTTTTTTTAAACTTTTATCTTGTTTCCACAATGCAAATCATTTGCAAACCTGATTTAAGTGACTAATTAAACAGCATATATGTCTTCCTTATGACACTGAAGGAAGAAGTCAGCATTGTTTGATGAACATGTTTTTTAGTCATTACATATTTTAGTTATGTACGGAAGATAATTGCAAGATTTGAAGGACGTTTCATGTTAACATTTTTCATTATATCACTTACTATAACTAATTATTCCAATACCATGAGCAAAGATATCTCGAGTCAGGCCCCTAACGCAGTCTTAAAATTCTAAGATTAAAAATACTCTTGGAGCAATTCTTGTGCACCATCTGTTTTTTGAATAGCAGTTTGGCTGCATACGAAAGCTTTCCTCTGTGGCTCTGAGGATTCAGAACTTTTGAAAGCAAGCTAAAAAGATTCTCCCACGTTTACATGAACCTAGTATCTGGGATCCAAAAAGAAGCTTTGTAAGATTAGCCATAAAATTTCAGTAATACTAAAAAAGTTAGTGGTCAGTATTTCTACTTGTAATTTTTGGAATGTGGATTTCTCATAGCAGTAGACAAGATTGAGATGTACAGTCTCAAGCTTTACTGCATTAGCAATATGGCCTGTATTATTCACTAACATTAATACAGAACTGTATCTGTAAAAATGTATTAATGAAGAATACTCATCATCAGTCTCCTTGAATGGAGAGATTAGCCATTCAGAGAATATATTGTTCCTCTCATACAGATTTGTTACTCTATTAAAAAAAATCATGCTCATTTGTCTTCAATAAAAGTAAATTACTTACCCAGATACCAACAGCTTCTAATATGCTCTATGTAAACAGGTGAATCATCTTTTATCCTAGGCAAAGCAGTCAGTGAAAAAAAAACTCAATTATGCTCTTTCATAACAACCACAAAGTTATAAAATTAGTATAGACATTGCTATATAAGTTTCTGAAAAGTTAGCACTGAAAGACGCCATGGACTGACCTCCTGGAAGGTCAGGATGATGTGTACAGTAGGGTCTTTAAAAAGTGGGAAGCGTGGGAGTGAGTACATAGGTTGTTGGTGTATTAAATGACTTCAGTTTCAAATTTAAGTCAGTTCTTCAGTAAGTGCTGTGACCCATAAACTGCTTGCAAAATATTGTAAATTAAAATTACTTCTTTAATGTTTTATAGATATAGCATTAATATGGTCGTATATCTTTGGAGATTAATAGCTCTACAATTACCTGAAATAACCATGGCAACAGAGTAAATTTTCACTGGGCATGAGTTACACACTAATGGTTGCTGTAATTACAAAGAAACATGATAATAAAAACCCAGGAATTATTTGTTATCCTTTGACTTCAATACATTAATTATTGCCATGCAGAGTTGAAGGACTCAGGAATTTCAAGCATTTTTTCCTTGCTGCAACACATCAGTCTTCTCAGTAACTGCTCTGTAGTCTGCCCCCTCTTTTCAGCACAAGTTAATACTTTAATGAATAACATAGTATTTGTTGTGAATTGTATTAGACTGTTTTGCATTCCAGAAACATCAAACAATAAGACATGACAAGGTCACGAGGCTGAAATAACATTGCCTTGGATACTTTGGAAAGTCTAAAGCTGTGATGCAGACAGGGACATCTCTGCTTGATGCCTCTCTCCAAATTTTTTGTGATAATTGAAGCATGACTTGAGGCTCTCTGTGTGTGAATGTGTGCATGGTTCTGTTAGTGAGTTCATTTTCGACGTAGACTGTACAAAAGAAAACTAGTTACAAAATGGGTTATGGATATTTAACAGTTCCTCTTTGGAGCTGTGTCCTCTCTAAGCATCACAGTTTAAGCCCCAGCTGAAGCACTGGAAAGAAGGCCCTTTCTGATCTCTGTCAACTGCTGAAATCAGTATTGGGAAATTCCCTGATACATTTTTAACCTGCTTAATTATTTTAATTATCACACAGTTTATTGCACTCAGGAAACAACAGGAAATATCTTAACGTCAAATAGGGTCTTGTTCAGCAAGATGAACTAGCCTCATGGATGGCTGGTAGTACATTGGTCATACTGAGCTGCGTGTGAAGGAAAATGTTAAGTGGAGCTGTGTTAGACAAGAAAATTACATTTATGTTTCAGTTGTCTGTTAACTAAATGTTAATGGACTGGTATCTGTGTCATAATGACAATCCCAATGAAACAGAGTTAAGAACACAGATGTCTCTTGTTTGAGAAATATTAAATTGTCTGTGAGCTTTCAGAACCTCCTTATAGTCCATGGCTCTTGGCTGTGGGTTTGTATGTTGGTTGGTTTTTTTTTGGTTTTTTTTTTTTTTAAATAAAATACACTTTGTATAAGCCTTAGATGCGAAATTGTTCAGCTCCTTCTTTTTCTTTGTAATCCATTATTGCAACTATGATTATGTGACAAAGTTTTTCCTTTTTTTCTGGTTTTCTATGCACTTTTATTCTAGCAATACATTATTTCTGGAAAAAGATTGAAGGCTTATACATGAAATACTACAATAATTACATGTCAGTATTAACATGATGAATCACATTTTGGTATCTGAGAACTGTGATCATGGTCTAGGTTAGCTAAAGGAATGACTATTACCCTTCCCCTCTGATTCCAAAGTTTCTCTTTATATTTAAAAATATCACGGTGAAAAAGAAGCTGCTGGCAGAGGCTGTGTCAAAACCCAGCCACCAGCTTCGGTACAGGTAGTGACCTTAATGCAGAGTAACTCCATGTAAAGCCCTACTTTGCTGAACAGAGAGCTCATCAGGTGAAGGCTTCAAAAGAATAGCCTGGAGACAGAGGAGCAGAATCACAAATAAAAGCTCTGCTGGAGCTGGGACGGAAGTCCCTGTACTGGGGATGTTGCCTGCTAGCAGGACCATTTACCCCCTTTCCCATTTTGATGCCATTTTAACAATTACTCTGAAGACGGTGGTTACCTTTGCTCACCAGGGTGCTGCCTTGCTCCCCAGGCAGTTATCACCTGTGATAAAGCACTTTTATTTGCCTCCCACCAGCGTCAGGAATCTATTAGTACAGAAGAGCTGCTTGAGAAGCTGAACAAACTCCCCAAACTTCTGTCCATCACCAGCTGGATGTATAGATGGCTCTTCAGATATTCTAGTTTAACTAGTTCCTGAACATGACAGTCTCTGTGTTGATTCCTGTAGTAATGTGCAGCTCTCTTTGATCCACTTCCGTATATAACCCCCACCTCCATTTGGTCAGGGCTTTCACTGAGCTCCACATCTCCTTTCTCTCACATGGTTCAGTACCACAGAGATTGTTCTGGAGTGGAAAGGGAATAAATCTTTCTTTCTGAGACTGTACAGGCACTTGTGAGTTACTGATATTCACTAAAGTTGTTTCTTTATCTGAAACGCTTTATCTTAGTGTCTTTTGACTTCTGAAGTCCGCAGAGGTGTGTATGTGTCTGCTTGGCACATTTTCATCCTGGCTCAGACAGGAGTCTGAAGTGGGAGAGTTGTAACTCATCTCTGCCTTCCCATATTCAGTAAGTGCAAGCTGATAAGAAAAGTCTGGTGTCATCTGAAAGACACTCTGTCAATTGATTGGCTCTTATCTGAAAAGTTTCAGAGTGCTAAAAGCGAGATGTAGAGTAGAAACTATGCTGCAAGTCTATCTTTTAATAGAACTGAGCAGAAGTGCTTATTCCAAAGGAAATAAGCTAATTACCAAAGCAAAAAAAGGAGGAGCCTTATAAAAACAGAATTTCACACAAAACCTTGGCCAGAACTCTTTGAAAGATTAAAACAATAAAGAGAGAGAGAAAATAATTAATATTTACACTTGTGTTTATTGTAATAGGGCCACTGTTGTACAATGGTGTATGAACATAAATCCAGGAAGAGAACAGGGGTTTTTTTTTCTCCTATAATGCACAGTGCCCTAGGTAGGACCTGCCTAGATAGGACCTGACGAACACAGCAGGTGACCCCAGTGGAAGTACTGTGTACTCAGTGACAGAGGTCAGTAGTGCTGAAATAAGTACATTTTTCTGGGACTAGTAAAACAAAAACAAAACCAACAACAATAAAAAAAAAGGGGGGGGAGGAGGTGAAGTGCCACACCACCCTCCCCAAATAATGTCATAAAGCAGGAAAAAATGGAGAAGGTAGAATAAGGAGGGTCCTCAGTGTCTCATGAATAACTGGAGACTGGCTACTGCTGAAGACAGATGCAGACAGGGTGCACCCAAGCTCTCCGTGACATGTAGTTCTCACATATGTGTTGGTGTGTCTTTCTTATATACCCTGAAATAAGCTGATGGCCAGATTTATGGTCAGGTGGAAATTTTTCTGTGCTTCCCAGGAACATATTAATTAGAGTTTTAGGTAACAAAAAACCTGCTAATGCAGAAGTTCTTGAACACTCCTGGATGTCCTCAAATCTCGTCTGGTCTCTTCCAATGGCACTATATAGATACAGCTTCTTGGACGAGTTTATTTACCTGCAAAAACATGAAAATGGAAATAAATGATACAAAGCCCCTTTTAAACTGGGCATCTATTGTATGGTTGTGTTGCTGAGGACTGGTGATTCTGTATATATATATGTTCTGAATAGACTTGAATAGTCTGAATAGACTATTCATTTTGGCAATACTGAAACAAATGACTTGCAGTTATATTTGTGGTAAAGATTCCTCACACTTTCACTCCCACTTACTTCCCACCATATGTGTAAGCTACCTTATTTTCTTTTTTTTCTTGTGGAAAATCATAACCATAAACTGAACATTTTCCCCTCAAGAACATTTGATACTATCCAGTCTTTAATATCATGCAAATGAAACTTTATGCATTTATTTACATTTGTATAGTTGTTACCCCCAAAACCTAACCACCCTCTTATATCTTCCTCTTCTGGTACAAGCTGTTAGCTTGTATTAGTCAATGTCATATCACTTTGCTGCTCCTTTAGTATGTTACTTGGGTAGTATTTATCTTGCAGTTGAATTTTATGTCACACCTTGATTTTTAAGGGATTGAGTTATATGTCCCCATTGCATACAGTATCTGTTCACGGAGTCTGTTGGCTTTTTTTGGCTTACTGGGTTCTTCAGCTGCAGAACTGAACCAATCTTCTCTGGCACACAATGTGTGCCGTAGATTTTGAAATGAAACCTGTCTGTCTGGATTTTCTGAGTACAGAATAAAAACAGGCTGGATTCTTCCAAGCATGCCGGTAGCACTGAGCTTTTGGACTGCATGTAGGGAATGGCAAGATTTTTCTCTCACTCTCTGCCTCCTCTCTTCCCCCCAAATCCCCTCCCTATCTACTCTGATGTCATTGTGTGGACAGGACTGTCCCTTTTCCAGAGGTGAAAGTAACATAGCTAAGGTGGTAGCAGAGGTCCAAAAGGGTTCATTTTCTGTTCCTCAGTAGTTCCTACCCCATCAGAACCTCCTTCTTCACACTCGTTTACATCTCCTACCCCTCCCAGTTAGTCCTGGAGTGGGGAAGTTCATTCACATAGCATTGCCCCACCTCTGGGAGGAGAGGTGAAGGTAGAGGCATAGCCTTGCTGTGCAGAGAAGAAAGGGATCAACCCAGGTTGGGAAGTATAAAACTGCCTTCACAATACTATGTCATCATAGCAGGACTGGTGTCTAGCAATTTAAATTCTTTACCTGGCAAAATATGGATTTTATTCTGTCATGTGGTTGTATTATGGGTATACTTATCATCTGTTACTAGACTCGGGGTGCTGTAAGGAGAGAAGCTAGACTTCTGCCCTTTTATATTCTGGAGTGAGTATCACTTGTTAGAGGATACGAACAAAAGTTTCACCAGTGTAGCACATTTGCTGAGAGTGGCCAATAGCAGATGCTTGGGGAGAGAGCGTAGGGAACAAAGGAAATGTAGAAGAATTTTCCTCCTCTATATTATTCTTGCAATTAGTAGCTGAAGGACTGCATGAACTGGAGTTGCATCTAGGTCACTGCTTTTAATAACCGCTTATAGACATACTAATGAATGATGGGGCAAATCGCTTTTCAATCCTGTGGAAGGATCATTTATTTTATTTTTTACAAGTCCATGGGACCCGATGGGATACACCCACGGGTACTGAGGGAACTGGCGGATGAGGTTGCTAAACCACTCTCTATTATATTCCAAAAGTCATGGCAGTCTGGTGAAGTCCCCACTGACTGGAAAAGGGGAAACATAATCCCCATTTTCAAAAAGGGAAAGAAGGATGAACCAGGGAACTATAGGCCAGTCAGTCTCACCTCCGTGCCTGGTAATATTATGGAGCAGATCCTCCTGGAGGCACTGCTGAGGCAGAAGAATAACGAGGAGGTGATTGGGTACAATCAACATGGCTTCACCAAGGGCAAATCGTGCCTGACAAACCTGGTGGCCTTCTATGAGAAGGTCACAACATCAATAGACAAGGGGAGAGCAACTGACGTCATTTACCTGGACCTGAGCAAAGCCTTTGACACTGTCCCGCACGACATCCTGGTCTCCAAGCTGATAAAATATGGGTTTGATGGATGGACAATTCAGTG
>VYZM01013946.1:44613-75801 GCA_013398915.1 Dromas ardeola | reverse complement strand
CCAGACTGCTAAATTTTTCATTAAGCCTGTAGCTTTTCAGTCCCGTTCTTTCTGCCTGATGTATGTGTACTCCAGGGAGTTCTCTGAAATAGGATTAGATTGGCTGCTACTCAGACTTCTGAAACCGCACCATACTAACCACATTGACCACAAAGCTAACAGGAAAAGATTTATCTAAGGACACCCCTTGTTAACTATCATTAAGAATGGATGTGTTAGGATGTTCTTTGCCTCTCTTTTTTAATCTCTTTTTGTCACCTCCATGAGCTCAAGTGCTGGATACAACTGCTTGTCCAAATTCATGGGTGAGCTCTGTCTAGCGTGTGGAGTCATGAAGCTGTGAAGAGGCCAGCACACTGCTCGCAGTGGGTGTTTCTGCTCCCAGCCTCATGCCACGGCCCTGCTCTCGTCCCACCGCCCCCTGCTCTGCTGCACACCCCCTGCTCACACAGACCAGGGTGCGAGCAGGCACACAGGGATCAGTCCCTCCGTGCACAGTGCAACTGGATTGATTCAGCAAGATGTTTGTCTCCCTAACTTTCACTCCTGTTTCTTGACTTACTCATTTTTTATCTAAAGCCCGGAAGATTTCTAAAGGGACAACTGGGCTTTATTTCTTAAAGTTTGTCAGGGGCTGAGATGCTGGATGCTGGTCTCCGTCAGTGTCTGCAGGCACTGGTACAGTAACAACGAAGAAGGAAGTCATAATAAGGGGGCTACAGTTTATTTTTGTCATTTATATATTCACTAAACTTAGCATGTGTCGATGTACGCAGCATGGGCAACAAATAGGCAGAGCTGAAAGCCACTGTGCAGTGGGAAAACTATGATATAGTTGCCACCACAGAAATATGGTGGGATCATTCGCATAACTGGAGTGCCACAATGGATGGCTATAAACTCTTCAGTAGTGATAGGCAAGGAAGGAGAGGTGGTGGGGTAGCCCTGTATGTTAGGGAATCTTTTGATTGTCTACAGCTTAATGATAGTGATGATAGGGTTGAGTGTTTACGGCTAAGAATCAGGGGGAAGGTCAACAAGGCAGATATCAAGCTGGGAGTCTGTTATAGTCTGCTGCTGCCAGGCGGGAAAGGACATGGGCATGTTAGTCGACAGCCATCTGAACATGAGCCAGCAGTGTGTCCAGGTGGCCAAGAAGGCCAGTAGCATCCCGGCTCATATCAGAAATAGTGTGACCAGCAGGACTAGCAAAGTCATTGTCCCCTTATACTCTGCACTGGGGAGGCCACATCTCGAGTACTGTGTCCAGTTTTGGGCCCCTCACTACAAGAAAGACATTGAGGTACTGGGGCATGTCCAAAGAAGGGCAACAAAGCTGGTGAAGGGTCTAGAGCACAAGACTTCTGAGGAGCAGCTGAGGGAACTGGGGTTGTTTAGTCTGGAGAAAAGGAGGCTGAGGGGAGACCTTATCGCTCTCTACAACTACCTGAAAGGAGGCTGTAGTGAGGTGGGGGTTGGTTTCTTTTCCCAAGTAACAAGTGGTAGGACAAGAGGAAATGGCCTCAAGTTGCACCGGGGGAGGTTTAGATTGGATATTAGGAAAAAGTTCTTCACTAAAAGGGTTATAAAGCATTGGAACAGCCTGCCCAGGGAAGCGGTGGAGTCACCATCCTTGGAGGTATTTAAAGGACGTGTAGATGTGGTGCTTAGGGACATGGTTTAGTTGTGGACTTGGCAGTGGTAGGTTTACTGTTGGATTTGATGATCTTAAAGGTCTTTTCAAACCTAAATGATTCTATGATTCTATGCTGGTAGTTTTGCAACTTGATGATCTGCTGTAGTAAAGCTGTTGCCTCCTCTCACTAGACAAAATATACTAAAAGCAATTAAACTTTGTGAATGATCCAATACTCCAAATCACCATACTGCAAGTTAGGGTAGTGCCTTTGATTACCAATGAATCAGAGGGAATGGAGTGGATGTTTCCATTGATTTCAGTGAAAACATTTGTATTTATTGAAGGCAAAGCAGTATTAAGATGACAGAGCACTTTTTACCCTTCTGTTCTATAAAGGAGATGCTTTTAAAATAAAATACTTTTTGCACTGTATCCTTCTTTCTCCTGCAGTTTCCTCTTAATGAAGAAACATGGAACTATTATTTTTAATGAATCTCTGTCAGATAGATATCCTTTATAGATACTTCTACTCCTGTTTTTACGGATATTTCTTCTTCAAATTGTGTTGTAACATGATGGAGCTATGATGTGTTTATGATTGTGTTCATCCATTCAGCTGGTATTGCATTACAGAAAATTTATAACTTTTATTCATCTATTTATTTTCTATGGCAGAAAAATAAATCATGAAAGTAGCAGGTTTGTAGTACAGTTCAACCTTTGGAACAGCTAATGTAACTAAAATTAGAACATGCCTTGCATTTAAATAACGGAATAAAGAAGTTCCTTTTTTCTTTCTGATATATTTTTTTTCCTTTCTTTTTGTTTTCCTTTTCCTTAGGATGCTCTTTGATATTTTCTCTGTTGGGTTTTGGCTGTGGGTCTCTGTTGTGTGGGCTATGGCTCCTCACACAATGGCCAGCCCTGGTCCTGTCTCTGACCCCAGCTCTCAGAATTCAGGATTCCTCTGCTGGTGTCTCTGGTTCCTCAAAGTTTTCACTGACTCTGCAGGGTCCTTGTGTCTTCCTGTAGTCCTCAGTAACATTAATGCTCTCCTTTAGGCAGACTGACCTTTCAGATTTCCTCTGAAGCAGCTATAGCTTCCAGATATAGGAACTTTATGATTATTGATCAGTACTACTCTTGCAATTCTTACAAAAAAAATGCATGCGTGATAATGCTGAGAGATACAGTATAGAAGTTAAATTAAAAAAGAATCATGATATTCAAAAATTAAATTTTTGTGTGATTCTTGAGTTTGATTAAGGTATCTCAGTCTTTGACAGATGCAAGGAAACTCTGAAAGCAGATATTTAGAAACATCAAATTATAATCTCAAAGAACCTGACCACCTTTTATATAATTATCACTTTGCATGATTCTGACAATTTAAATTTACACCCTTTTTAAAGTCCTTTTACTCTCTAAGGTTGCGTGACTTTAAATGATCTTACTGTGCTGGAAATAACCAGACCCTAAAAATTTTTTGTATCTTTTTGAAGGAAAACCTAATTGCCTTAGGACTTCTGATCATTGACTACATGTTAACTGTCAGGGTTTTCTGTTGTTTGCTTTCCTCATTTACTTTTCTTTACAAGTAGAAGCAGATAACTTATTTTTCAGGAAATTGTGATAGTTAAAATCCTTTCTTCCAAAAAATATTCTGGTTTTCATAATGAATAAAAGTCCAGGAAAAGGTAGCTGTTTGTACAAAAGTTATGTTTTATTCATACTGCAACAGTATTTTGCATACCAGGTCAGACGTAAAAGTTCCCTACAAATGTGTGGGTTTAGCAAATTTGAGCTCTCAACCATGTAATCTCTGTAGGAGGAAAGTTGTTAAAAACAAGCTTGCTTTTCCTGGCACTTATGATTTTAAATCAACTTCCTTTTATGATTAATAATGAATTCCCTCTTAGAAACTATGTTCCGTGTTGCACATGTTGTAATAAGGGCTAGATCGAGATGTTGACTGATAGCCTTTGTCAGTGGCAATAAATAGAAACAGTCCCAGTCATAAAGATTTAACAACAAGTTTCTCAATTTCCTTTCCTTAGGAAACCATTCAGTTTGTGCTGGTTCATTTTTGAGGGACTTTTTTCCCCTCTTCAAAAATGTTATATTTTGAAACCTAAATGCTAGTTGGAAAAAGAAAACTTGAAATGTGTAAGAATTTTAAAATCTAATATTTTGACTTTTTAAAAAATTCTTCTTTTATATATAGTTTAAAGCATTCTCAGTTTTCATTTCAAGCTTATACTTTGTTTTGTATACAAAAATTGTGTTTAAAAATCCTAATCTGAAAAAATACGTAGATTCAAATCCATATTCATCCAAATTAGTAATTTTGGTTGATGTGACTTCAGGCAGACACAATTATTGGTGCTTTCAGAATCAGGTATTTAGCTGATGCAGTTAAAAACTTGAGTGGATATCCATTTATGTGATATTATTCCTTAAGGAAAAAACAAAGCATATCAAAACACTGTATGTTTCAAGTGAAAACAGTGAAATTTTTAAGGCAGAATTAACTTGTTTGTTTTGTTGTTTTTAGTTTTGTTTTTTTTCACCAAAGCACAAGAACTCTGTTGAAAGGCAAGAGAAATTTTACAATAACAGATTTTTAACATTCTTTTAGAAATAATGGGATGCATAAGCTTTCAGATTTATGGAGTGTATGCACTGAGGATATAAATGACTCTGGGGCATTCATTTTTCTGTAATGGTCTTGATTTATGACTAAGAAAACCATAAATTAAAATTATACCCATGTGATGAACTATCAGAGAGACAGCCATAATCATCATCAGCCTTAAGCACAGTGTTTGGTGAACTAGTAAAAATTGGGAACCCCACATCGACAATGAGCTTCCCTTCAGGCAGCCATATCTCAAAAAAGATTTGAATCAGTATTTGATTTCTCCTCTTTTCTAGGATTCTTGTAAATTATGTATCTAATCCTGAAGGAAACTATCAACACAGACATTAGTCAATTCTCTTTGGAAGTAACAGATTCAAAATGCATTAGTTCCGTTTCTTGTGACATGGTAAAAGAAAATGATTCAAGAAGCTTCTGATGTTTTCTCTAACTGCATCCAGCAAATAAGTTTCAAGCTTTGCTGTAGGCCACTGTATTTCATTAAAGAAGCCAGAGACCCTCTTTTTTTCCTGTGGTGGCTATTATATAATCGATAGATGTTTTCAAATTGCTGAACCAAAGCCCAGTGTTTAACAAAAAAACATACTACAGTGAAATACACAGCAGGAGCACTTAGTGCTGTATATGATTGTATCTATAAACAACATATGACAATCATACTGCCTGCAGGGTGTTCTGCCCACATATAATAGGGCAGTAGAGTTCAAACTTATGGTCCATCCATGTTATCTGCGCAAAAATTGTTGATGTTGGGTTAAAAATAAAACTCAATGAGACAAGCAAAAATGTTTTAGATTCTTCTATTCTTCTCAAAGTTATACCGCTTTCTTCCTTTATTCTACACAGGGCTGAAAGTAGAAAGAGACTATTATGTTTTTAGAAAACTACTTTGGTTTTACAAAGCTAGTCCTGATCTTTGCTCTGGTCAATAAGTATGACTCAGGATTTATTCTACTTTACTCTCAGGTTCTGAGATCAATGTGAGACTTGTAGTCACTAAGGACCAATGCTAGAATGAACACATAAGTCAACAGTAGTCTACAGTGGATGCAAATTGCAGACAAGCCAATAAAATACATGAAACATGGAATAAAATTGAGATTTCACGATTTTGAATGATTACAGATTGTATTATTCATAAAAAAATTACTTTGGGATGAGGGGTAAATAAGCTGAATACAGATGTTGAAAAAGCATTAAATGATTTCGAGAGGTACCTGTAGTAGAACAGATGCTATTTCAGACATGACTGAAAATCAGAACAGAACTTTGATTCAAGAGCCACTGACCTTAGATGAACCCAAAAAGAATGACAACTTGTCTTCCTTCTGAAGCTTTTTATTTTGATGGTCCTAATAGTTTGGGTTTGGGTTGGTTTTTTTTTTTTGTTCTGCTTTGTTGTTTTTCTTCTTTTTTTTCTCCACAATGAAACAGACATCTTTTCTGATTCTCTGGAGAAATAAAAGAAAATTGAAAAAAGAGGTCTGCTAAGAAAATATCCTGAACTTGGGTAACCATTTGTTCTTCAATAGAATGAATTGCCAATTAGAATTAGAATTGCCAATGAAACAGCCTCTGCTTGAGAGTTAGGATGAATAGGGATTTTTTCCCACCTTGTCAGGGTGAATGAAAGTCAGGTTTCTCAAATGAAGCATGGGGTTGCAACTGCACGCTTGGCCGTGAATTTGTTACAGTGGATGGTAGATATTTTGTAGTTTTTTGTGATCATCCTTTGTAAGAAGTTATGATTAGAATGAGCTGTTCTTTATATAGCCATAGCCAACAGGACCATGGAGTGTTCTTGTTTTTTTCAAAAAAACAGAAAGGAGGCCTTGCCATGCATGGCCAATAAAATAAATCACTTGTGGTTTAAAATATTATTTTCTCTTTCACAATAAAAACAAGTGTGAGGCGATAGAACAATGAAAAATCAGCTTTTATATGTATTCCTGGAGAGCTCTGCATTCACATATGGGACTTCAAAGCAGGGTTAGCTACTCCCCTGGTATCAGCGAATGTTGTGACTTTTAGCATAGACAAACAGCTGCTGGGCATAGCAGGTAGTTTGGATTATGCATGGCTGGCAGCAAGTCTGCAGTGAATTGCTTTGTGAAGTACCAGTGCGAAACACGGAGTATCAGCATGTTTCTTCCCTAGTCTCTTCCGTCTTTCTCCTCTCCCCCACAGAAATTTATATATGTATTATAATTTGAAGAATGAGCTGCCCTTTAAACCTAGGAGCAATATGTTCATGCTTAAAAGCAAAAATGGTAGATTAAATGACTTTAATTATTGTTCATTTGTGTTACATAATGGAAGTCTTCTACTACTAAATTAAAAATCATTAAATAGAAAACGAAAGAGACATTCAATGGCTATAACATGATGAAAGAGAATAACGAGCAGTTAGCAGAACATTACTATATGATTATTTTTTCTGTTTGCTTTGCTGCAATTTCTCTTCATCTTGCAGTAGCATTAATTTAATTTCTTTAGGATAGTCATCTAATATTTATGCAGGACTTTTCATCCTGATAAATCCCCAAACACTTTCTTTTAAATTATTTAAAGACAGGGAGTTAATTATTTTCCATATTTCCAAAATGGTATCGCTGTTTTTTGTGGTGATATTGTGGTAGAACAGTTTAAGGCAGGGAATGAAGGATGTGTAGCTAATCTCATTCTAACTTCATCTTGCAGTAGACAGGTTTAGTGTCGAGTGGGACAGTAGGATGTGCTAGGAATGACTGGATCAAATAGGGAGGATTACTGCAATGTTTTCAGTAACTCCATGAGTTGAAAGCGAACCCCTTTATGGAAAGCATAGGCATAAAACTAAACAATGGCTTTGGAATGGTTAACTGAGATTTGCATCGCCAGAGGCCGTTGCAGCAAGGAACTCCTAGACTTGTGATGCAATCTATCTGTTCTCTTCCCCAGTGCTATGACCTCGTTAGCGGAACTGTGACTTCACTTCGAAAAGTAGAGTAGCTGGAGAAGCTCCAGCTGCAAGCGGTGATAAAGATCAGCCATCTAAAAGTATGCCTGTAGGGAAAGGGTGAGCAAGCTAGGATTGTTTAGTCTGGAGAAGACTGAATTGAGGGGAGTTATGTTAATCTCTTTCAATACAGAAAAGATTATTCAGGAGAAGAACAAACTATTAGTCATAGTTAATTTGGCTATTAGGAGAAGTAGTGGATTTGAATTACAGTAAGACAGATTTAATGCAGACACGCTAGAAGATTCTAATGATGAGGATAATTAAGTACTGGGCTGCATTGCCTGGAAGGCTGAGCAGCCTCCAGCACTATGAGCTGGTTGGAGCAGGTGAGCTGTACAGACTGATTTGGCATAGCTGATGCAGAGGTGGGGCCAGAGGAGTACTCCCGAGACGTCCTTCATCCATCATTCCTTAAGTATTCTGGCTCCTGTTAGTTTGTTTTGTTTCATTTGCTAGTGATCACCTCAAAGGTAGATTTCCTGTATGCCTTGAGCAAATGTTGGGAGGGATACAGGCAGCTGGACTCCTACACTCTAGGTTTCCTGAGTGAATGCAAGACTGTCTATGTCTTTAGCAAGAACTTGAGAAGAACACTATGACAGATTTATTAGTTTAAGAACTTGATTACTTATTTAGGACCCTCTATTGATTCAGTTTGTGTATCACATTAGTAGGACAGCTTTTCTATGAATCCTTGGAGACCTTTCCATTCACACGCAGGACTCCAGATAGGACGTTTTTTAGAGGAGAGCTGCTTAATGCTTTCCAAAATTATTTATGTTCCTTTATGTCTATAATATGACAGTAGTGATTTCTTTCACCTAGACCTTCTTTCCCTACCATTTCTCAGAGAAGCATTTTCCCTGTAATCAAAGGTAGTACAGCAGCTCTGCCCATACAGTATTTAAAACACATCATTAATTAGCCAAGAAGTAGGAAAAGTATGATCATCAGCATTTCTTATTTACTTTATTCTTATAAATATAAAAAATTGGTTTCTTAAATAAGTATTGCATAAAACTGCAAAAGGCAGTCTAAAGAATTTGGCTGTCATGAGAATACATTGAAATTTTTCTATTTATTTCACCTAGTTGTAATCTTAGTTTTTTATTTGTGCTCAAAATATTTAATACCTGAAATCTGCCCTAGCACTATAGAAGACAGCTAAAGTGATCTCAAGAGACTACCCAGCCCTTGCATAAAGTTAGCATCTTCTATACTTACATTACTCAAAGGATGAAGACTTTACAGACTCTGAAGACATTCTCTTGCATTTTTAACTACCCTTATCACTCTGAAGTGTCTTATAAATACCTGACTTTACTCCTCATTGCTATAATTTAAGCCTGCTGCTTCTTATTTTTTTCAGTATACATTGAGCACATCCTCATCTTTTTCATGTATTTGAGGACTGTATTTTTACCCCCTAGGCTGTGTTATTTCTTTGGGCTATACAACCTGAATTTGTTGAATTTAGTCACATACATCATATTTTTCTAGATACACTTCTGATGTTTGCTGATTTCCTCTAGTATCCCCATTTGATTCTCCTTCAAACTGAAACACGATGATCCAGCCTTCACAAAGTGCTCTGGCTGAAACCTCACTAGTGCAGAGTACAGGAGAAACACCATTTCATGTATTCATGAGTGCAGACTAAGGGGGAAAGATTATTTTACCTATATGCGTTTCTCAAGATGGCATTTGCCCCTTTGGCAACTGTATGACACTGGTTCAACGTATTATAATCCACTAGAATCCCGAGATGTCTTATTCTGAAGGTCTGCTATCTCTCTGTCCTTCCTGACCCATAACGTGCTACCTGTGAGTTGCCCCTTTTAAACTACACGCTCCTTTTTTACAGAGTCTCTGCAGTAGCATTTGGAATAAGTGTCCTGACCTTCAGCATAGCTTCAACCTTTTCCAGTGTTATACATGCCCAGATTTGATCACCATATACTGGGTTTTGTCATCCAAACTGCATTGAGTTGTTAATACAAGTATTGAATAAGAGCAGACTAAGAATAGACCTTTCCAGGCTCCACCCTGTACCATCCCTTCCATTCTGACAATGAATCAATGACAAATTTTATCTTCCCACAACTTTCTCGTATAATTTGCACCTAGCCCTTAGGGGCTAGATCTGTTTCAATAGGTTGCTTATGACTGAGAGTGTAATTTGAGATGGTGTCAAAAATCTTTCTAATGTTAAGATAAATGACACCTACCTGCTTGCCTCTCATCCATGATGCCTGTTACCCTCTCACTGAAGGAAATGTGACAGCTCATTGTTGACAGCTCCCTTTTGGCTGTTATTCATCTTGTTTGGGTTTTTTGTGTTTTTTTTTTTTTTCCTCTGTGTTTTTGAAGTGTGTTTGTTTATTTATTAATTATTTCAGGATTTTTCTGGGAATTCAAGTTAAACTGAGCGAGTGATAATTCCCTGGCTGCTTCTTTCCCTTCCTTTTCTAGCCATAAACACTAGGTTTCCCATTTTCGGGTTCTCCATACTTCCCCATAAAGTCTCAAGAGCTTTCTATCTCCTCAGTCAGTTCTTTAAGTATAGTACAATAAATTTCAATATGTTCATTCCATATGAAAACCCCTGACTTCCTGAAGTACTCGCATTTTGAATGTGTTCATCTTTCTTTCTTTAGTAACAAGGATTTTTTTTTCCCCCCACTTTTTTTCTGACTAAATGTGCTGTGTGATATTTTCTCTAGTTTAAACTTCTTCCACATGCTTGTTTTGTGCCTGCCAGATCACTAAGTCTCTCCACAGAATTTTCAATTTAATTATTGACTCTTCATTCTAAGCAGCAGCATAGACTTGGCAGACAGCACTCTTCCCCCACTGCGGAAAATCTCAGTATAAAACACAGTCTATTTGCTGCCAGTTCTGAACTAGTTCAGACTTTCAGACTTTTTAGGTGTGATTTTGTTACCTGGCTGGAACTGCGTTTAAAGGGCCAGTGTGATTTTCTTTTGTTTATGTAGTGCTGAAAATTCAAAATTATTATCGTGGAAAGATCTGACTGTTCACTAAGAGGAGCTGGCAAAGAAGATATGAGCTATTATAGTGGAAAACCACCTTAATGTAACATCAAAACGTACGTCTCAGTGTTTAGGATTTTGCAGTGCTTCAGGGTAGATTGTACTACATGTATTAACAGCTTTTTTTCCTAAAACCAGGTTGGACAAATATGTCAGGAATGGTTTAGGTATATTGTCTCCATTCTTGAGACAGGAAAATAAACCCGATCCCTGCGTTTCAACTGAGCTTGTCTGTTGCTCTGTCACAGTCAATTAAGGTACAAGGTTGCTGAGGTGAGGACAACTTTGCTCAAAATTTCAAGTGCTTCACTTTGCTGAAACACTGTTTTCAAACTGAGAAACACAGGATCACAGGTTATACTAGCTCTGTTTTCTGTTATTCTTTGAGAGGTCAGCGATAAAGTTACTGCCTTTGTGCTTTTGTGCCTTTCTGTCTCGCTGCCACTTATGCTGCGATGGAAATATATGCAAAATTGTCCTGCTTTCTTCTTTTAGTTCCCTCCTTAAAAATCTTTTTGCTACAATTTCCTCAAAAAGCACCTGTTTGGAAGTATGCTTTGGCTGATAACTATCATGCTGCTCAGTGTTGCCTTAGTGTTTTTAGGATGTTTTTTTCTGTATTCTGCTGATACTCTGCTCTCCTTTATCTTATGGTTTGGTTGTGAATTCTTTAGGATTGAGACCCTCATTTTTTCTTGCAGATTTGTTTAGCCCTTACTGCAACTGAGGTCTTGGTCTGTGAGCAGCATGGGAATAAGAAGAGTATGTTATTTGTGTGTTGATATTATTTTGTAGAAAAGCTTGTGCAGATTGGAATTTAGAGGCATTCATTCTTCAGTTTCTTATGCACAACATCTTTTGCACTGATCAAGAAATAGGAAATAGACAAACCATTTAGAAATAATAGTGCAGGATTGAAACTAAAATGAACCCAGCAACATCTTTTTTCATACTGAACTGAGGCTTTTTATGGTTTGCTAATATCTAGTTTTAAAATAATGAAATACTAAAGATAACAAAAAGGGTGACAGGTCATGTCCCTAAGTAATATTAAATATATATAGGGGTCATAACTCTACCGAAGTTCTGGGACTGATTCAGATCTGCTGAAGGTCTATCCCAGTACATTTTTTTGCAGGCCATCATGAAAGTGTTTGAGGACAACAGCTTCTTGTTTTGATAAACTCATCTTTAAACCAATGGAATGATTAAAAGCATGTAATGGTGACTATTTTTTCATTAAACAATGGGACTTACTAAATGAATTAGTCTTGAAATTAAAGAAAATACATATAAAACTCCCTTAAAGTCAAATGGCAGCTGTGCTTAACCCCTTGTGTTCCTTCTGTTTACTGTGAGCTGTGAAGTGAGGGAGAAACTGAGCACCATTGGGAACGAAAGGCATCTGACACAGATTGGAGGGAAATATAGTAGGTATGGAACACCAGACTTGGGACAGGCCAACTAAAACTTTAACTTAGATAACTGTAAATAAAAGCAACAAATTTGGGAGGGAGCATGTTTTTTATGGGTTTTAAAAGCTTCATCAAGAAATGCAACTAATCCATTAAACTCATGATCCCATGGACCTTGGGCAGAACTGAGAAGACTCCCCAAGGACAAGGAAATTGACATTACGAATGTCTTTCCCAGAACTAGGCTCCTTCTCTTTCTTGAAGCATTACATTTTTTGAAGTATGGTTGCAGGCTATTTCTACGTGATCAACTGCGGGAAGAAAAAAATACTTCCAAGCCTTATGGTTCAAATGGCCTTCGTACTAGAGCTCGTCAAAACCTATCATTTGACCAAAAAGGGGTAATGGTGGAAGCTTTCCTCTCAAAAAAGCACTTTCTTAAAGAGAAATCTAATTCTGACAAGGTGGTTTATTTTAATTTGAGGGTTTTTGAACATGCTTGATTATAAGCAAAGTTATGGCACAGTCTGCTTTTTGTAGCATATAATGACTTCAATCCCCATGTGTACATCATAAATTACATATAAAAATGCTCATTAAAATCTCTCCAAGTGCATGTCAGGTACACGTAAGGGCAGTGAGGACCCCTAGGTGAGGATAACCAGTAGGCATTGTCTACGTGAAAATGGTCTGCATAAAGAATAACTTTGCAAACCTGATTTGCAGTCTTACCCATCGATGATTCCCTGTTTAAGGCTTCCACAGTATGCTCCTCAATGTAAGCATTCAGCAGCCATGAATTATATGACTTAAGTAGTGAGGTTGGTTTCTTTGAGGTAAAATTACAGTCTCAGCACACTAAATAACATACTTCTACTGATAAAGCAAAGCTGAAATTTAACCTTTTCTGTTATTGAGCATAAGCAACTTTGTATTTGTTTCCACTCTTATTTTCTGTTTGCATGTACTACTTCAGAGCATCCTTTCCTTTAATATTTTGCCCTAGCTGAGAATGACTTGTTAATATGGCCAGAACATTAAAAACACATTGTCTTAGCTTTAGTAATTCCAGAGATTTGTGATATTGTAGTTCTGGGAAACCGGAGATGACAAGAAAGATTTTGTCATGCCAAGGAAGCACAAAATTGTTACGATGTTTCTGGTATTCTTTGAAAAAGTATTGCTCAGTTTTAAAAGTAAAAATCATTTTAATCAAGCTTTCTAAAATATAAGTATTTGCTTGGCAAAAAAACCTTCCAGATCTGAGAGATGGAGATCAGTTATATCCCTACTTAAACTTCTTGCCCACATTTTAAACTTACTTAAATGTCTCCATGGCTCCTGTCTTCACGACAGCTTCCCGCCAGCCAATTGCAAAGTTGAGATTCAAGCAGGTTAAATGATTTGCCCAAGGTCACCAAGAAAGTGAGACTGTATTAGAGCCACACAGGCCAACTCTAAGTTTTGAGACTATAGTTGTTTAACCGTTCTGCTTTCAAATAATATGAATATCACCTTCCTTCCTGTAGTCCTAGACATTTTAAATCATACATGCATATAAATAATTATACACACATGTATGTAAGTAGGTATTCAAATTTAAATGACAGTAAATTTAACTGTCTTTGTTTTTCCTTTAGGGATCTGTGAGATAGTGACGGTAAGTGGTGTGACTAGGAGGAACTTTGGGCAGGTGGATTCACAGTTAGGAGAAATCAGCTTCCATCTGGGCTGTAACAACAACCTGTGCTTCTGTTCCTAAAGAAAAAAAGAAAAAAATATTTTCCTTGTAGTATTTCAGACTGGTCCTGTAATGGTCATTGCATCTGATCAGGCTTCTCAGACTCTTCACAATGATACTCGACTGCATTAATTTTCAACCAATATGTGGTGAAACCAAACATATGAGCCCCATGCTCTTTGCAAACCTCTGGGAATGTCTATGCCTGAGATTCCAGAAAATGACATCTCAGTTTTTAGGAAAACATCTGTATGGGGTGAATGAAGTAAATCATTTACAGCAATTATGACAGATTTGGTAATGATAGTGATTTTATCCTGCCATTGACAATCTGGATTCATTATGGATTTGTTTGATTTTGTTTTTTAATTTAAAACTGTGGTTTTTGTCCTTGACTTATTTCCCTCCTGCACATGCTTGATTAAATATTTGTAAGTTTAGACTCTAAGTATACCCAGCTTTTCTCTAGAGGGATAAAATCTCTCCTGCAGACTGAATGCAATGATCATTATATTTAGGCTCATAATGAATTCACTTTAGTTGAACCAGTTTCAGTTTAATTTTGGTTTTTGATGCTTCAGATGACTTGATTGGACAAGGTACATTAGAGACTTGAACTTTTACTGTGAGAATAGATGCATTAGACAATTTAAAAAGCTAAATATTAGACTAAATTGCCTTAATTCACTCACTTGCTATGCTCCTCTGATGAACCTTTTTGTCAGAAGAGAAAAGCTTCCAGGAACTAGAGATAAAAATAAGAACAACTCCTAGTGACAGCTGGAGGTGATATTTCAGTTCTTTCTAATTTTTATAACTAAGAATCAGAATATCTGTTAAAAGCCGTATGAATTTATATGTAAGAGCCTTGATGATTCTGAAAGTCTTGGGTAACTGACTACAAAATAAGATGTTTGTCTGCTCCCATGACTCTGGTAGAATGCACTACTTGCCAGTACTCTGTCCAGATCTTGTATAATTCCATTCGTTACAACAATATCATTAAACACATATTTTTCATTATTTTTAATAAATATCTAGCTCTGAGATAATATTTCCAAAATGAAAATTCCCTCAAGTGATAATATAACATAATCAGAAGCATTAAAATAATATCCACCAGTGTCTTTGGTATAAATTCTCTGAAGGCTCTCCAAGTGCCTTTATATTGTCACTGGTTGCTCAATTATGTGAGCAAGTGATAAATTTTTCCATGATCATTAAGAATGGAAACCAGAGTTGTTTTGTCCACATAAATGGTTCAGAAATGATATGTGACCTATTAACAGCATTTTTGATCAGTCTCCTCCGGTTGCTGAGGGCATTGCTAAATGAATGAGTTGCTTGATTATTGGAAGATGATAAGAATGTGCCAGGAATGTGAATGTGTTACTTGTACTGTGACATGTAAATCTCATCTTGTTTTAGCCCAGTCCTCACAACATTAATTTTTAGCTTTATTATTAGATATTAAAGGAAATTTTATTTGTAATGTTCATGAAGGAGAGAGGTGTTTACTTGATTTTGATATGAAATGGCATTTTTTCTGTATTTTAATGGTTTAGTGAACTGTGAATCTTAGTGCTGGAAATTAAAGCCAATTGCAGCTCCATCAGGCACATATCTCATATAGAGATGATTTTTATGTCTATTTAAATAGCAATGAAGCCATTCTCTTTTTGTATCGTGGTGCATTTCATAGCAAATGAGTACATGTCTTACAGACACGCTGTCATACTCTTCCTGATGTTTTCACTCTGATAAGTATTGGAATAGTCGAAAATGGAACCTTATCTTAGAGGAATATGAGGTGTTTCATGATAGCACATCAATCTATCAGACACTTTCCAAATTCAGAGAAGCTACTCCAATAAAAGTAATAATAATGTTTAAACTATTATTAATAATAGATATAGAGCTAGGCTATTCCAGTTCATCTGACCTAGGTAATGAATTCAGATACATTTAGCAATGAACTTTGCCTTGTCATGTACTATACTGTAGTGAACAGCAGCTAGAAGATGTCACATGAAAACAAAGGTGATAAAATAAGTCTTCTAGAAACTACGTTTACATAAGGCTACTTAATAATCTGATACTCACCCAGCCTGAGCAGGATCTGCGTAGTATAAAGAGTGCTGCAGACCCAGATATTTTGATCAGTTAGGGCTGAAGAGATGCAGAACTTTTTCGTTCTTTTTCAATGTCAAAAAAGCGCCTTCTTTTCTGTCTGTCTTTTGTCTGGGTTTGACTTCTTTGTCAGTTTCTTTCCCCCACAAGAATTTTGTTTAAAATTGTGTGCCTAAAGTTAAGCTCCGCTGAAGTTAGTTTTGTAACTTTTGAACTTCTAGATCACTTTGGGGCAGGTTTCCCGAAGTATTTAGGTTGTGAAAACTGCAGATGGAAGCATAGTGGAATTTTCAAAAGCACTTAAACAGATAAGGCACTTAGCTCCCATTTAAAGTAATTAGCTGGATTGAACAAGTTCCCCTTGGCACTTCTGAAAGTTCCACTGCTAAGTGTTTATGTCTACATAAAAAAATATGATTTTCAAAAAAGGCTGAGCATCCAGCAATTCCCTCTAAAGTTTATGACTATTACAGGTTTTCAGTAGTTCTGAAAATTAGACAATGTTGCTGGGTCTATGTTCACAAATGATCCTCCTTCGCTTTCTTGTTTCGTAATAGTTTCTACTATCATTTATTGTCTAAAGTTAATCTCAGAGAAGAAGTGGGATCAATAGCACTACAACCTAAGGATAGAAAAATAATGACACGGGTGAATCTTCTGCATGGATTTGAGAAGCCATTTCCTTTGGTACATATGTCCAGTCACTGAAAAACTGATAGAGTTTTAAGGCCATTGTTGTAATTATTTCTTGTACTGAATTTCCTTATTATATTTATATTATGCAAAATCATAGCTCAAAAAATACATACAAGCAAAGACTGCTGCAGGTTATGGATAACTGGAAATGAACTAGATGACCAGAAGCAGCATGTCTTTAATTGCTGCATATACAGATACCCTTAGCAGACCTGTTCAGATGTAATAAAAGCAAGCAGTGCTCACTCTGAGGTATAGTTTCACCTGCCCTTTACTCTGCCTCTATTACAGTAGTGTCTAAGTAGTAGTCTGAGGGTGTACACACATTAGCATTTTGGTTTCAATCAAAAGTCTGCTTTTGAAATGAATCTGCTAATTATTCCCACTTAGCACACTTACTCATTGTGGAGTGGGTCTCAGGCTATGTGAACTGGACTGCTTTTGGCTGAAATGAAAACAGAAGATGCTTTTCAGAAGGACACCTAACCTTCCCTAATCATTATGGGGAGATTATAATCTCTTTTATGAAGAAAGACTGAGGGAATTGGGTCTATTTTGTCTGGAAAAAAGACGGCTGAGGGGTGACCTTATCAATGCTTATAAATACTTAAAGGGTGGGTGTCAGGAGGATGGGGCCAGGCTCTTTTCAGTGGTGCCCAGTGACAGGACAAGAGGTAAAGGGCACAAACTTGAGTGTAGGAAGTTCCACCTAAACACGAGGAGGAACTTCTTTACTTTGAGGGTGGCAGAGCACTGAACAGGCTGCCCAGGGAGGTGGTGGAGTCTCCATCTCTGGAGACATTCAAAACCCGCCTGGACGCGTTCCTGTGCAACCTGCTCTAAGGTGGCCCTGCTCTGGCAGGGGGGGTGGACTAGATGATCTCCAGAGGTCCCTTCCAACCCTATGATTCTATGATTCTATGATTACTGGGTGTTCAGCCCACTGAACTACATCAAAATTAGTCCAATATAACCTTCCCTCCCAGACTCTAATTTCAAATACTGACCAATGTATCAAGTCCTCAAAGCCAATACCTTTGCGCCACAGGTCAGTTCTTACTGTGCTGCATTACTTGTTAATGTGGTTATAAACTGAGTTGTCAGGATAGTTGTGTTCATGGTAGAATCCCATCTTTGCACCCACTTCCAATGGGTGAAAATCCCATCTTTGCACCCACTTCCACTTACAATGCCAGAATTTTCTCAGCTCTGCAAATATTTTAAAGGGGATCTCCAATTTCAAACATAGGCCAATATTTCTTGGGAATGTTTCTTGTTAGACAAGAAATGAAATAAAAAACTGATGAGCAAGAGCTCATTTTTGTTAAGAGCTTTTTCAGAAATGTAGGTCAACCTAAATGCAACTGTGTTTTATCCAAAAACAGTAATCCAGACAAGACAGATTGTAAGACATAACTTTTATACCTTGGAAAGTGCACCTGCACCAGCCATTCGTTCTGGTTATTTGCTACATTGATTTAGATTTTTTTTATGCTTTAAAAGTCCATTCTTGTTTGAATCATTCCATTACTAAAGACTAATCTGGCTTATATTCATAATTTATTTTTTTTTTAAAAAGAGAAGACTCAAGTTTTTTTAGCCAGCGAGTTTTCCAATGTTCATAACCCTATATTGCCATGCTGGAAATGATATCGTGTAGTTTATGTGTCAGATATACTAGAATGAAAAAAACAATATGAATCTTTACCAATGACCTTCAGAAACACAAATTTATTAACAGTTGTTGCCACTGGGATGCATAACCTGAGGCATTCTAATGTGTTGCCAACCAGGAAGAGTTTTTAAATATGTTTTTAGCCAATTAAATCACCATCAAGACAAAAGTATGAGAAATCATAAGTAGCTGTAAATAAAAGTTTTTTTCTTTTTTCTTTTATTAAGGTGGAAAGTCTGAAAGACAAAGGAATTCTGTGTACCTATCTAAGCCGTGGATTCACAATACAGTAAATGTGGTTTTAGGATGCTTAATGCCAGATAAGAAACACTGTAGCCTCAGGGTATTAAATGCTTATCTGGTATAAACTCACTTTGCTCGTTCAAAGGTGTTAAAAATATTGGACACCTTAGCTTTATCCTGTCAGGATTTCTGCCAAATGAGATATTGCCTGTCCATGCCATTCTAAATGTACGCTGGATCAGGTGTTGTGTACTCTCCTGGTGATTCTGTATTGTGTGCTATAATCTGGCAAATATGCAGTACTGTTCTTTTTTGAGTCATCCCAAACTTATCCACAGATCTGGATTAATGACCATGGCCTCCTGTTGCCCCCATTATCATAGTATCTGACTAAATCACAAGCTTTGATGTATTTATTCTCCTAAAAACACTATGAAGAAGAATATGCCTTTGCTATCACACTGATTTCATCGTAACATGTTTTCTCTCTTGTCTAGTAGATGAAACAGTAGGGGTTATGCAGGCTTTGAGAATTTCAGTGATTAAAACCAGGAGATTGTAACAGAGGTGAATATTTTCTTAGGGTGTCAAGTGCCCTGCTAGGGCTCTATCAAAGCTGTTTCATTCAACTGGGCTATTCTTATGGTTTTTAGGAAGCTAATTACTTAAATGATTTCCTTTTATATAGTCACCAGATGCTGCATTTTGTGTAATTATCACAGTCCTTGTTATAAAATATGGTGAACTTCTGGAGGTTCAGGACTGATCCAAACCCCACTCTTGAGTGACTCTAGGGATTCTCAGAGCTGGTTGTAGGAGTTAGTTTTGTGTCTCCTTGTTACTGCGTGGTGCCTTTTTTGCCCCTTTGAGTGGTGAATAATAGCAAAGTCCTACACTGTGAAGAAGAGTGGACAGGGGAGACAAAGGGCCTGGTTGCCTGTTGGTGCTTTATTCACCCTGTGTGGTGTTATAACCGGTGCTCTGGCTCTCTGAGGAAGGCAAATGAGGCCAGCAATGTTACGTTGTGATTTTTCTTTCAAATCTGTTGGAAAATTGCTGGAAAAATAAACTGTTAAGGCCAAAATTATCCCTCTTGATAAGCTGTCCTCATTCTGTCCTCCTCCAGAAGGAACTGAAAACATTCCTGAAGCGTGAAGTTTTGTTACTGCTGTTTCACTTATAAATAAAGCCTCCAAATGAATCAAAAGTGCTAAGTACTTAATAGGCAAGAGCAAGGCAGGTCCTTTGTCCTTGCGTGCTTACTACCTGACAAAGGAGTGAAAGGTGGAGCATGGGAGCAACACAAAGTTATTCTGGTGCCAACGAAGTAGCTCTTTGCTACACGCACTGCTCTGGTTCCCTCAGCGTGACCTCTGCCAGAACATGGTTTTGCCAAGGGTGGGATAAGGAGAGCTGGGACCAAACTGAGTGATAATTTTAAGCAGGTGATGCTTTAAATCCATGGGTTTCCTGTTCAGATTTTATTTGGAGGGCATGCAGGAAGAACAGATATGTGGATGAAAAAAAAGTATATTTTGTTAATGTGCTGCTGTGGAGAAATATGGGATTCCCAAAACAGGACTGCATTGTGTGCATCTGTTCTGTACTACAAAAAGATCCTTGGACTTTTTAAATTGGGAGGACTGAAGTAGTAGCCATGACATCTTTTCCCATTATTATTCAGAAACCAGTATATATTCATTTTTATCTTCTAGAAATGTAAACAACACACTTGTGCATTTCAAGACTTGGAAAGTGGAAAAATATAAAATAACCACATTCGTGGAAGAGGTGGCATCACGGATCTTTCTTCTGACACTTTTTGTTCTGCCAGAGACAATGCAAGGAGATTTTAATCTATTTCTTTACCGTACCAGAAACTTATCTGAAACTCACATAGTCTTATTCTGTAATTAAATGTTTGAGAACTACTGGTATTTATATTTACATGTGATTAACTTTTAAAGCACTGTGTACAGGGCTTTTTGCTTTTAAACTAGCCTGGAATCAATAAATATCTTTAGCGATGTCAGTTTGGTCAGCAGCAAAGAGGTAGATAGAAACTAATGACACTCATCAAGCCTGTGGCATGAATGATTTATTGGGCACAATCATTTAACACTTTTATAAAGTCAATACAAGGGAAAGAAACAGGTTTCTTATTATGGTAAACTGTATTTGTACTGTCAGCATGTAGTGATTTATGACAAACCTGTGGCCAGGATTAGGATATTATAAATGGGGGAAAATAGAAGGCTCATTAATTTTTTATACCCACAGGTAGAAGACATGCAGTGGGCTAATAGACAGCACACTCATCCAGCGTCTGTCTGCAGCCTGCCCTGTAAAGCCGGGGAAAGAAAGAAAACCGTGAAGGGCGTGCCCTGCTGCTGGCACTGCGAACGCTGTGAGGGGTACCATTACCAGGTGGATGAATTCAACTGTGAACTGTGCCCCATCAATAAGAGACCGAACGCCAACCGTACGGATTGCCAGCTTATCCCTATAATCAAACTGGAGTGGCATTCTCCTTGGGCCATCGTGCCCGTCTTCATAGCTATTCTCGGTATAATTGCCACCACCTTTGTGATTGTGACATTTGTCCGGTACAACGACACACCGATCGTCAGGGCCTCTGGACGGGAGCTCAGTTATGTGCTCTTGACTGGGATTTTTCTCTGTTACTCCATTACTTTTTTAATGATCGCGACTCCTGATACAGTGGTCTGCTCGTTTCGAAGGATCTTTTTAGGACTCGGCATGTGTTTCAGCTATGCTGCCTTGCTTACCAAAACAAACCGAATTCACAGAATATTTGAACAAGGTAAAAAATCTGTCACAGCTCCCAAATTTATTAGTCCAGCTTCCCAGTTGGTGATCACTTTCAGCCTCATATCCATGCAGCTTATTGGAGTCTTCATCTGGTTTGCTATCGATCCACCACATATCATCGTAGACTATGGGGAGCAGAGGACACTTGAACCAGAAAATGCCAGGGGAGTTCTCAAATGTGACATTTCAGATCTTTCTCTCATTTGTTCCCTTGGATACAGTATTCTCTTGATGGTCACATGCACTGTTTACGCTATTAAAACAAGAGGGGTTCCAGAGACCTTCAATGAAGCCAAACCCATTGGATTTACTATGTACACAACCTGCATAATTTGGTTAGCTTTTATTCCAATCTTTTTTGGTACGGCCCAATCAGCAGAGAAGGTAAGTGATGATAAATTTACAAATCAAATACTATCTTTTTTCTTCTTTCATCTCGCCATACTTATAGCACTATAATATTTTCACTCTTACAAATGAGTAATTTTGAATGATAATTGCAAACTCTCAGAATTCACAGATTATAAAATATATGATTCAAAAGGTAGATTTCCTATATTTTAACATGAGAAACTGAATGTGATTGTGGTGTGGTTGGCATAACAATGTTGACATTTTCTCAGTATATCCTTATATGACTGTTTCTTCTAACATTTATTATTACCCTTCAGTGATGCTCTAGCCTGTTACATGAAGCACTATAAATCTTTGTTATCATCCACAGATCTGGTAGAAATGGTTGCATTTCAAAAGTCTAAGATCAACTTACATTTGTCAAAAATAATGAAGAGGAATGCCTGGGCAGAATGAGAAGAATTACTTTTCTCTCTGGTTGGCACATATAACATTTTTTTTTTAAAAAAAAAAAGGAGTGAAAGAAGTGTATGTAAAATCATATACAGCGTAATTCATTATTATCTCAGAACAAAAAGATAACTTTTTCCTCATTTTTAATCTGAAATTAAATGTTGTATACTTGGATATCTGTTATTCCTTGTTCAATTGGCATGGATCTTTGCTGATATCAGTCATGGTGAGCAGTACGAAATATGTCAGACAGTTAACTCTCCTTCTCTCAGTTCTAATGGGAAGGTAGAGGTAAATGTTGACTCTGTGTGCTTTTATCTAGCTGATAGTGGTGAAAATGACAAGTTACGTAGGAAGGGGCAATAATACCAGCATCAAACTTCAAAACTGCAAATCTGCGAGATTTGGAAAAATCTTAAAAATTAGAAATGAAAGTCATCAGTCTTTTACATAAACTCTTTCCCCTTTTCTTCTAGCAGGTGCTTTTTACAATGATTTAAAATATACATTTTAATTTAATTTGAAAAGTCAACATGTGTCCACTTACAATTGTGCAGAGGTGTGACCTGTCTCTGGTTTAGAGGGCACTCTTGCCTGCAGATTAAAGAACATAGCTTAATAAAATAACTGCTAATTCAAGCAGGGGAATTGTATGGGGGAGAGAGCGTGGCAGAAAAACATTTTCCTCACTAAAAATTGAAGTAACAGGCTTGCTGAATTGGATCAGGCTTGATTTCCATGGCCTTCTGGATTGTCAGGGAAAGAGAATACCAAGCTAATGGCATATCATAGATACAGTAAGTAAAGATAAAAAATCCTGTTTGATATAAGAAAATGTGTTTAGATGAATTGTATTTAAATTCTGACTTTTTTGTATGTGTAGGCTTAAGTCAGAATAATATTTTGTTGTACAAACATGTGGTACTGTTCTGTTTTAACAGGTTGGGCCAGCCAGTTTTATGGCAAGTACCTATAACAAAAGAAATGTATTTCTGAGTATTGAAACACAGAAAATATTACTTGGCTGGCAACTATGCAGTGAGTTTTGATTTACACCGTTGGTTCACCTTAGCTTGTAGTAAAAGATGATTTGGTTTTGACCTCTAAAACCAAGATTAACGAACACCTCTTTTGCATTTCTTTCATGAAACCCGACACTGAACACACAAATTATGCGAAATCACACAGCTTCTAACACTAACTTTCACTTGTTAGTTGCCTTGTTTTCTAAATGATTTGTTATTCTTCAGATAGTGACTTTCAGGAAGAAAAAAAATAACTAATATGCTAACACAGTAGCTCTGTAGTTCAAATAATTCTTTTCACAGGGTTTCTACTTTTTGCTGCAAATAAAAACATGTCTCTACAAAGTCTTATGGACATCATCGTAATAGTTCATGTATTCATACTATTAAATTGCTTATCTAAATAGGACAAAAATATATCTTAGTGCACACATATATACATTGTCTGAATAAACTCAAAGTTGCTTACAGGTTTCTCAGTTAATGTATAACACCAAAAGACGCATTTTAAAAACAAGTTAACACATTATAGAATATCTTATTTGCAACTTGGTATTATGATCTATTTTGAGGATGGAAGAAATGAAGGCGAAAGTAAACTTAAACAGACTTTTGTTAGGTGCTTACTCACTTTGTAGTTGATTTTAGAATCCTGAAATTATTTTTTTTTTTATGTCTTGAGCTTGTTCAGAGAGAATGGAGCAATAAGCTGGGGAATTTGAAATACTATTTAAAAGCAATGGTCCTTTTTTGAACTGTTGACAGTAATAAAATTAACATAGCATTAAGTACAAGCCAGGTGTACTTCCAACTGGCAATTCTTTGAACTACTAGCTTTAGACACCCTTCTGTTTGAATAAAGAGTAGTTAAAACTTCTCCAGAATTTTTTGAGGAACTTCTGTTTTCCTAAACATTAGTAGTGCTTACAACAATAGCAGAAGTCATTATGAATTTTTTTGAAAGAGGGGTTATATTTACTTAATTAACTATTCCTTGAACACAAATCAGACAGAAAGACTATTGAGAAGCTTTTGTTTTTATTTCACTGTCAAAATATTTCCACTGATAAACAAAAAAAATAGGACCATTAATGCTAAAAATGGGTGACTAGATCCAAAACTCATAGATCATCATGGAAGGGTTATCTTTACATTTAGTGGCCTTGGGATCAATTCCCAAAAGTGTAAATTTGATAAGAGATTCTGGATAGAACCTAGAGAAGTATAAGCCTGTACAGTTGGTATAAATCCATAAATTGAGTGTTGGTGTCCATCAAACTTCAAATATGTGTGATGAAGGGCATATACATACTCATAAGTACTTTTCTGCAGACAGACTGAATCTTTCTGGTATGTTCTTACTGTGAAGCACAGGATGGGAAACTCCTCTCTCTCCACTGCGCATATGAGGAACCTTGAGTCTCTTGCTGAGTAATACAGCTGAGTTAAATGCTTGAATTTGCATGGTGTGACACATCCACAAGAGAAAACATGGTAAAAGTTAAGGTAACTTGACAAGAGTCAGTGGGAATATATTGATTTATAGTCTTGACATTTGTAACATTTTTAAGACCTCAATGTCTTTTTTGTGGTGAGGGGCCCAAAACTGGACACAGCACTCAAGGTGGAGCCTCACCAGTGCCGAGTACAGGGGGACGATCACTTCCCTAGTTCTACTCACCACAGTGTTCCTGATACAGGCCAGGATGCTGTTGGCCTTCTTGACCACCTGGGCACACTGCTGGCTTGTATTCAGCCGGCTGCCAACCAACACCCCCAGATCCTTTTCTACCAGGCATCTTTCCAGCCACTCTTCCCCAAATCTGTAGCGCTGCATGGGGTTGTTGTGACCCAAGTGCAGGACCCGGCACTTGGCGTTGTTGAACCTCATACCATTAGCCTCAGCCCATCGATATTATTTCAGTTTACATGTAAGTTTAAAATTAATACAAAATCAAGAAAACTTCTATATGATATTCAAGAAATTAAAAATAATCTGTATCTATGGACAATTAACAAAAGGTTAAAATACCAATCCAAAATAACCTTGCATAACCCAAATTTGGTGGATTTTATGGAACTCCATGTTTATTGTTTGTCCTTAATCTCAAGCAGCAGAATATAAAACTCCTGTGTTATTAAACATGCCATTTTTAGATTGTCATTTCTACAGATGTTCTGCAAAGAACAATAACAGCATTGACTTTAAGTCCTGTGTAGGTTTCTTTGCGTCTAATTCCTGATTTTGTCCATTCATGGTCAAGCCTGTTTTGACAGCTGCTGCTTTACGAAAGGAACTTGCTACAAATAGTTAAATTATTCCAGTGTGTCATTGAACTGAATGAAAAATATATCCCTAAAACATAAAACACCAATTTTCTAACACTTGCGTAAATGTCAGTGGGGTGCTTTTGAGGCAAAGGAGTGAAATTCTGCAAGAATGTGTTCTGTGAATATAGCCCTCATCTATGTCATGCACGTGTAGGTGGCAAAACACTGGAAGTACTGGGATCATCTGGAATGGAGATGTCTGAAATGTCATGATGACTGGAATGCCACAGAAAAAAAGACTGAATTTACCTGAGTGATTAAAAGAGACGTTTGATGAACCTCTGGTTAAAATTAAGTTACAACAGCAGACAGCACAAAAACCAGCCGAGGACAGATGGCTGTCTAAAGTACAACAGTACAACACTATCTGATAAACTGAACTTTTAAAATTTCCTTCCTTTTACCACTTTTGACAGGTGGATGAATCATGTTCAGTCACAGATAATAAAGACATCATTTATTATATTAACCTGAAAATACTCTGTTTTGAATGAGAAGATGAATACTTGTTCCCTATACTGTGAAAGAAAAGAGGTTACACTTTCTGGAAAAGAAAGAGGACCATAGGAAATGCTAAAGGATTTCTTCCTTCCCCTCCTACCAGAAGCAATTGCAAAGTGTAGTAAGGCAGATAAATTTTAACGTATTTCTAATTATTCTGACAAGTTTGATCTCTCTTTTCGTAACTGCAATAGAGGCGAAACAAGTTGTGATGTATCGTAGAAATCTTCCCATAAATTATTATCCTTATGATCTTATTATTCCATCTGTTTGCATCCTGGATTTACTGATCATGTGGATCTTATGCTTATATCCAGCTGCTCGTTAGTAACATTAAAAGAAGGTAGAAACAATTCTAAGAGTATCCCAATATTAATTTGACTTGTAAACTTGTACTGTAGTTGTCAAGAGGAGGATATTCAGTTCTCAGTGGGAGGGAGAGGTAGTTCCATCAGTCTAGTAAGATATGTTCTTTAGCTTAAAAAACAACTACTAGTGAAAATTCAGGTAGAGAACCCTTATTTCACCCACATTTCTAAAAAATTTATACAAATCACCTTTTGTGTATGTGTGTGAGTGTGTGTATGTTATGAATTCTTGGATAAATATATTCCTGTGACTGCAAGAAAACAAAGCATCTTAATGATGCCTCAGACTTTTCTTCACCTCAAAGCACTCTCTTCTGATCCTGATCATATTCAGAGTTCTAGCTCTGCAGGTAGTCCATGCAATACACATCACAGGAAAAAGTCCAGAAAGACAATTTATTATGTTAGAATTTCTTCCATTTTATCAATAATCTTTGGCTTGATTAAACTAGAATCTTTAGTGCCAACACTGTGCATAGCACGACGATTAATCTGAGGGATATTTCAAACAGTTTCTAATTTTCATTATTATGGGATCCAAAGTTAGAAGACTGCTGAAGCGATACGTCCCACATTCAGCAGTTTATCATCATTCAAAACTCAATTTCTGTGCTATTGCTGATTTTTTAAGAATCTTTAGAATATGCAAAGGCCTGCAGGATTATAACAAAACTACCAGTACTTGAATTTTTGCATTTTTTGGAACATAGAAAACTAGATAAAATTCACCATATCTCTCTAACTGGGAAGTGTATGTTAAGAACGGAGAAGCTTTTTGTAATGTTTTCTCATTTCATGTTTTTCCAAATGTAAATATTTAATGAGCTAAATTATTTCTAAATTTGATCATTTCCTAGGATTTGCGACCTAATCCTTTGTAGAGGTTAGGACTTCGTTGTTTTGCTGTAGAAGCAGAGTGGGAAAGAGACGCGAACAAGAGTACGACTGAATTGCAATTTATTGCCCAATCTTCCCGTGCTCCCTTTTCCTCTGTGACGAAAGTTCCTCACTCCTTGCTTATCCCTAAAACAGTATATTTCCCTCCAGCTGTTGAAGATATTCAGTGCAGTGCAGGTCATGGACATTGCTGGGTCCACCCGTTGGCTGAATAAATAATGGTTGCAGCAGCCCCACAAATCTGTTCTTCCCCCTCCAGCCTTCTATAAGCCGGTGCGAGAGGACAAAGAAGTGGTTGTAGTTCTCCGATGTGGCTGCGTAAACTGCAAAAGATGCCCCTAATGAGAAACCAATTAAATGTAGAGATCCTCTTTTCTTTCAAGAGTCACTTTGTGAGAACCTATTCCAAAAGTTGGCTTTTATGAAAAAGCTTCCCTGTTCCCACTAGAATCACAAGCGAAAATTATGAAAAACGTTTATTAGCTAATACATGAGATAACAAATATGTATTTGGTGATTTAAAATATTGTGAGCATTTAGAAAGCTTTTTTCAGTTTCAACCTTTCCTATCTTTTTGAGTTTAAATTGAATTTTGGAAGCAAATCAGTTCTGATATTGAAAGAGGATAATTTCACAACTTTTAAACTGTTTACACTTTCTTGAACTGAAAATGTCTGAACTGAAAGTTAACTGTAATGCCAGACTTGCATATAAAAAACTATTTATCAAAGCATTTCTGACCAGCTTTCAGGCCAAGTACTGACTTTCTTATAAGTTAAACTATACTATAGTATAATTATCTAATCTGCATTAGATTAACTAAGAAATCAGAAGGGATTACTGTAGTTAACCAAGTCAGTCTCTTGTGCAAAAAGGTCTTGAGCTCTGTTCACTTAGATGCTGCTCAGCCTCATTTGGGTAATTTAAGATCGTAGCATTCTTTGTGGGGTAGACTTCTGCTCCCTTGTTTTGCTGCTTTGCTCCAGAAGTAAACGATGGGAGGGAAAAGAGGCAAGGCTCCCAAGTTCTTTCAAGTTGTTTTGAAGTGAAATGCATCTGCAAAGGTTTGCTGAAACTTCCTTGGACTGAAGAGAAAAAGTCCCTCTTCTTCTGCCTGCTTATGACATGCAGGTGTGACCTGCCTACTTAAAGTGCATGAAAGCTAGAGGGAAGATTTCTTTCAGACTGTGCTATCCACTCAACGAAATCTGGTGGAGGGCTGAATGCAGCTACTTTTTAAAATTCTAGCCCGTTTAGATTTTTTGTTATTCAGCATAGTGTGTACCGAAGTTTCAGCAAGTGTTCTTCTTGCCAAATGGAGGACTTTATGCAAAGTTAATGCATACATAATTTTAAAGGCTGAACTCTATTGTTTTAAGATATGCCTACAGTCTTTAGGTTGCAATTTCATTTCTCTGTTTACTTTAATATTAATTAAGCTACTAGCGTTTAAAGTATGTACGCTGAGCACTGATTTTAATTATAAAGTTATTAAGAGATGTCAGGAAGAGAGAAAACGCCAGTTTCTCTAAGAAAGAAGGGGATTATTTAATAAAATACAAAGCCATTTTTTTCAGTTCCGTTTCAGACACTCATGTGTGCACCTGAAGGTTGTATACCCTGTTCTTTTCTGCATGGTTTCACGTCTGTTCCAGTATGAGCATTGAGCTGGCATACCTAGTTGCGTACATTGAAGAGTTGTGCACATTGAAGAGTTGTGCACCTGTCACATAACGGAAAACACCAGGGTTTTTGCTTGTCTGACATGTTTGCTTCTGGCCTCGTGATGAATGATAGCTTCAGGGTCTTTGGGAAAGGAGGAGACAGGAAAGACCTGCCAGAAAAATGAAATTATCCTGTTATCTGCTTGCTGCCTTATCCTGGGGAATGTCAGAGAGTTGGTAAGAGGTATGCAAAGAAGGAATGCTAGGCAGGGAATTTTAAGTAGACCTTTTTGGCTACTGCTGTCTTCTGTGATAAGTACCTAATTTTAACTGAGAAGCAGAGACAATTTTGTGAAGCACAGATAGCTAAATAACTTTGCCATCTTCATCTAATTTAGAAAAGAATAATCTGTAATCACAGAGGACAGTTTGTGAAAGACCACAAATGTTTCACAGAGATAATCTGGAAGAAAAAAAAAGGTCTTATCTACTGTATTTCTGGAAATCAGATTCACCTGATAAAAATGTTGATCTTTTGGCTCTCATTTGTTCAGTGCCAAAAATCTTGTTGTCTTCAACACGTGCAGGTAAAGAGAAATCCTTCCAGTTGTATTAGACGATCTTTGCACAGTAAGAAAGAGATTGCTGGTTGGCATTAAGATGCTATAAATTGTCACGATTGTGTTTCATCTACAAGTGTAACTGGGAGATGGGGTCCTCTATGTCATTATTATGCACAGGACAGTATCAGAGCCACTGATAGTTTTGCATGAAAAGTAGATAATACATCTTAGAACTTAATCATGCTGTCAACTGCTTCATGCCCTGATGGTCACACGCTGACAACTGGTGCCCAGCCACTCTGCATCTGAAGAGGACCACAAACATTAAAAGCAAGCATATTTCTTTTGACCAATTGCAAGCCTCTCTGTATGTGACAAGAATGGATTTGGGGATTCAAGGGATGTACATAAAATGTTGCATCCTTTTAAAAAAAAATGGACTGGGGCAAATGCAGCTCCTACATCTTGTTTTGTATTCAATACAGTCCATTACTCTGCATTCAAAATGAAGGGATATGTGGCAATTTTTGGACTCAGGTGCCTAATAAAAAGCTCATCCTCACAGAAGTATATGTGCCTATAAACTCATTCAGTTTTCTATTTCAGACTTAAATCTGGTCTCAGGTTGAGACCAGAGCAGGCTGATGTGTTGCTGACCAATGGATCTTTCAGTGAGTAGCTCCAGTGCTGCTCTGTAGCCTGACGGTACCTCAATCCTTTCAGACATTGCTTCAAAACAATGAAGTGACTTGCACTTTATAACGTCTTAGGTTCCCGAGGCATTGGAAGAACTGGTTTAATTTGGATAAAGCAAAACTAATGGTAACACAAACAGTATAGAAAATATCTTTAAGCAAATCTATCACTTACTGAAAATGGAATTGAATATGTTTGTAAATATACAGAAAGAGGGATTTTTTTTCAGTTAAGAATATGATAGAACAACATACTGGGAAAAATATATCTATGGGTAATAGAAAGCTAATTGTGACTATCTTTTACACTTTTAGTCATGTTAGGAAAAATAGAAAAAATTTAAATAGAAGACTGTTTAGAAACACTGTTGGAGCTCTTTCTGGGATGGTCTTGTGAGACTTCTTGTACTTGCTAGCTCCTGCCAATTTGGAAGCAGTACAAAAATAGCCTTTGTTGTAGCTTTAACGGTGCTTTTACTTTATTTAAAAGAAGTAAATATGCATGTGAAAGACAGAAGAAACAAATCAACAAGGCTTTTATCTTAGCTTTGAGTAGATATTCAGTTTCTCATCTTTCTTATATCCTACTACATTCCACATTCCACATATCCTACTATATTCCACTTTTGCATAGGTTTCATAACACTATCAAGATTTTGATCTTACAAATATGATAAAATGCTGGGGATGGGTAAATTGCCATGCATAGTCTGAGCCGCAATAACAATGCATGTACAAGCTCATCACATACCACATATCACAGAATCACAGAACGGTAGGGGTTGGAAGGGACCTCTGGAGATCATCTAGTCCAACCCCCCTGCCAGAGCAGGGTCACCTAGAGCAGGCTGGACAGGAACACATCCAGGTGGGTTTTGAATATCGCCAGAGAAAAAGACTCCACCACCTCTCTGGGCAGCCTGTTCCAGTGCTCTGCCACCGCAAAGTAAAGAAGTTTTTCCTCATGTCGAGACAGAATTTCCTGTATTTCAGTTAATGCCCATTGCCCTTTGTCCTGTTGCTGGGCACCTTTGAAAAGAGACTGGGCCCATCCACTTGACACCTGCCCTTTAGATATTTATAAGCATTGATGAGGTCCCCTCTCAGTCTTCTCCAGGATAAACAGAACCAGGTCTTTCAACCTTTCTGCATAGGAGAGATGATCTCCAGTCATCTTTGTAGCCCTCTGCTGGGATCTGTCCTGTAGTTCCTTGTCTTTCTTGAGCTGGGGAGCCCAGAACTGGACACAGTAC
>VYZM01013946.1:7406-41722 GCA_013398915.1 Dromas ardeola | reverse complement strand
CTTACTCACTTTCTTTCTTTCTTTCTCTCTTTCTTTCTTTCTCTCTTTCTTATCTGACTACATCCAGCATTCTCAAATCTATCCAAGTTTTAGTTCCTTTGTTTAGGGCTCCATTTCTGAAAGATTCAGGTAAAGCCACAATCCAGTCCCAGTAAATGGAAGTTTTGCCAATGATGTCAAGAACCCTTTGATGTCATCGCCCCAACTGCTGCTAACTTTAATCCTTCCTCTATACGTAGCCCATCTATTTTCCAAGCTGTTAGAAACTTTTCTAAAGGGATCTGTGTAAGTTACAATATATGACTTAACTTTACCTTGAGTTGACTATCCTGTACTTTTGTGTATTTTTAATAAACATCCAAACCAGGAAAAATGCTAAATACATTATGTCCTTAAACAGTGTCATACATTGCTTTACTGATACAGTAGAAGTTTGTAAGCATGTAGGCATAGATGTAGAAAAGAGAAATATGTGGTGTGCTTCCTCCTGTCTCCCAGAAAGGGATGTAAGAAGCAGACCTCTTTTACTGACTGTTTCCTTTATTGGCCTTTCTCTTTGTTCCCATGAAGATCTGTATGGTACTTGGGCAGGTTTCATGCTGGACTGTGGGCTAGAGGGAAGCACTTTTAACTGGCGTTGCTCCAGCTGCACTTGCTTTGAAAACGTGGTTCAGAGCCAGGCATTTTAGTATCACAGCCAGGCGTTTTAGCATTTGATTATATCCATCTTCTCTCAAGGTGACCAGAATATACAAAAAAAAATCAAAACTGCAGTTGAACAGGCCTCTTCTGCGTGACATAAGTTAATGTGGTTTCTATACCCGTCTGTTGGAAAAAGTTTTTGTATTTCAAAACACTGACAATAGGCTGAAGATCTACTCTGGATGGATTTTTTTTTTTTAATTGCAACCAACATTTTTAAGTGCTGTCAGTTTCATGTTACAGAATGTGAACACGAAGAACACTGTTTGACTCTAAGTGTAAGTAGTAATTTCAGTCTCCTATACATGACTGAAATAAAAGCTTTTGTAAAATTATGCCAGACTTTTTATCCACAAATGAGGAGGATTAAGCCTGATTTTAATTGTGGCAAGCGAATACTAACACAAGTTCTTTGGACCTCTTTGCCCATGGATGAACACACATATTCTTCTTAATGTTAAAGAAGTTGTGCACACACACTGACAAAAGACTAGACCCCTGTGGTTCCAAAATGAAACCGTGGGCACCTCTCCAACACATGTAATGCCTCAGAGTCAATGCCAAGACCTATTTTTACAGCGGTTAGTGCTACCATGCTGTTTAAAATGACAGAGTATAAGCAAGTAACTTAAATCTAACCTGTCAGGTTAGCCAGCAGTGATGTGTTTCAGAGCACCAGTGTGCTTATTTACTCTGTGATTTATTTATTTTTATTTTTGTATTCTAGCTTTTTAGCTCTGATAAACAACATTCTCTTCTTCCTATAAAGCCATCCACTTGGGTGAAGGATATTTCACAGAGACCCCACACTCTATGCCTTATTAACTTCTTGTTGAAACCACTTTTTCAATATATTCACAATTCATATCTTTCATTCTCTCTTTTCTCCTTAACCAAGGCCTCTCTCTTATTTTGAAAAATCACACACTCTTTCCCTAGAGGTATAAATGTGTATGTTTGCTTATTCAGATGATGACTGCATTTTGCTCACAATCTAATTAAAGTGTGTGAGCGATATCTGTGTTAAAAAAAAGAAAGAGAAAAAGAAAAGAAAAAAAATCTCTTGCTTCCTAAAATCTTAGGGTACCTAGATTTGTCAAAGAACATTAAGGAAACTAGACTACATGTAATTTTCAAAGATGGGTCTGGTTGTCCTGTTTTTTCACTTACACAAGTCACTCCCTGTTGCAGTCCATTAAAAATCCACTTGTCTGCAGTTTCAGAGATCACGTCTGCTTATTTCAGATGAATAAACAGCTATCTACTAGGAGATGTAGGTATTTCACAGATATGGAACAAATGATGAAGAAACATTTTAACAAACAGTGGGATGGTTGTGTTTAGTGAGCAGATCTGGAGAGCGGGCTTGAGAGAAGCTTAAGAAAAGGAGTTGGTTGTTTGGAAAAGCTGGAATTCTAAAATTTGAATATGCACAAAATATTCTGCTGTAAATCCAGCCACACAGCACTTGATTTCCTAACCCTGACAATATCATATAGTAGTTATATGCAGTTCATGAGAAGTCCAGCCCCTTAATGCTGTGTTTATCTTTTGTTGCAATATGCACAAAAGACATCCTTCCTCATCTTTGTTACATATATTCAGTTGTCCTCTAAGATTACTGAACAACTTTGAGAAGAAACAAAACAACCAGTAGCTGTTCTGGAAAGTTTATAGAGACAAGTTTCTGTTTTCACTGAACAAACTTAATGGATTTCCTTTCTGTGTAATGAGGATGAATGACTAGCTAAAGATTGTCGTAAGAGTTCTTCTAGGATTGTGCATAGGGAGAAAATTTTAATAATGGCTTACCTTATTTCTATGTTCTGCTTTAAATATGCAGATGAGGAGAAACTAGCTGTCAGTAGATGGGGAATTACGTGTGGGAATATTGAATGAAATCTCAGCAAATGATATTTAGGTCACTTATAATGTTGATTAAGGTGGATAGGACATTTGGTGGAATCATTGTCCTGAAAGTTTACCATTTGGACAGACTTTCACATGATCACTGTATGGAAAACATTGCTGCTTCATACGTAGATCCTGATTATTTTTCACAACATTGGAGGGTGCCAGGTCAGTGGTTGTCAGCTCTGTTCCCAGTGTTTCTACAAGTCCATGCCTGAAGCTCTACTTTCAACTTAGAGTTTAATTAGAATTTTTCTGCGTGGATTTAAGGCATATAAGCCACTTTCTTGAGTTCAAGTGTGGGTTAATCCATGTATTTGAAGACATAGTTACATACCCAAGGCATGCAGGGGAGTTATATAGCAAACATTACTTACAGCTACATTTGATGCTGTGATCCAACCAGCCATTACTACATGGTCACCATGAGTAATGTACATCAAGAACTGGAATGGAATGGAATAGAATAATTTCAGTTGGAAGGGACCTACAATGGTCCAATTGCCTGACTGCTTCAGGGCCAAAATCAAATGTACACTTCTGGTTGTAATTGATTTGGTACCCTGAAGTCCAATGGAACAGGTCACCACATCAACTGAAAAAAAGATTTTATTCATTAGTAAGAAGTGTGGAATTCGTTTTGGTTATGTACTATTTCATATCACACAGGACATTTCAAAGGAGTTGCAGCACTGCTATGTGAACAATGAAGCCTTCATACAGCTATGTTGCTTACTGCAAGGCCAGGTGGAATTTAATTTTCTGAGCTTGGGCTACCTTTACAGAAATACAGATGCCAGAAGATGAACTACAGACCTCCCACCACTGGTAATGTGGAAGAGCAAATCTAAATTAGTGAGCACAGCACCCTAAGTCCTACCATCCCTTTTCAAGATCAGTATAAAACTGTCCACAGTAGGACTCCAAGGTGGTAAACAACCTCTCTGGGAAATGTTGTGTCCTCTGGGATGCAGAGGTGTTGATCACTTGGGTCAGAGACCTGAACTTTGTATAAGACATTGTCCAAATATTAGTGTGAAATCTTTGTAGAGAAAGGAAATATTCTTTATTAAAAATGGGAAAAAATCATCAACAACAAAAACAAAAAAGAAATTTAAAAGAAAAATCAAGGAAGATCTCTGACATACAAGACTTGGCTATGTCTTCAGTGGCTATGTCTTCAGCACAATGGCTATATCCTTATGACAGGGCACCTAAAAATACATGTCTTCTGGGTCTCATGTTGTGCATCTGTGGACCTGAGACATAATTTTTACCTTTTTGTGCACTTTTTTTCAGTTCAAAGTGACTGAAATAATTTGAGGGCATACAGAATTCGAGATAACTTTTTGTAACAGAAATCTTACCCTGTAATGTGGGTCCTTCACCATGGGAGCATGTAGAATTTGTGAATTTATTTCACGCTTGGATAGTAACTTTATAAAATGGAGAGTGGCGTATTTGCCAAAGTTTTGTCCATAATGTCTTTGGAAATGGTCATTGGTTTTACCCCTGAACTACTCCCGAGTGTTGTCTCTGAGAATGATACCCTGTAAAGGAGCTAATTGTGCCAAGGAACCTACTAGCAAAAGACCGATTAGGGAGAGAAAGCTGGGATTCTAGTTTCAGTGAATCTTTAATTGTTCATTCATATAGAGAAGTTCTATGTGAAGGTATGGCAAAATGTAACTCCAGGATGCTCAGTAGCAAGGTTATGAAGCTACTATTTTGGGAAATATAAGCCAAAGTCCCTCCATTCTCAAGAACAGTTACAAGGTAAAACGACAATATCTAACAACAGTTATGAGGTAAAAGGATGCCACCATCTGTTCTGTCTCTGGTATCTCTATTTGATTTAATTTGCTTTTCTTTCTGAAAAGAAAATATATGATTCAGTGATAAATAAAGTATTTATTAATAAAAAATGGTGTACATTATTGACTTTGTTTTTTTCTATGAGCAAAACCAAAATGAATGTATTTGGTTCAGTCCCAACCAATTTTTAAATAATGGCTAATTTGCCAAACCAGAGGAAAAAAAAAAATGTCATTGATTTAACTTCACTATTTTACACCCTTCCTTTATGGCAGTGCTGTACATAATATTCTACAGTAGCCTTAGGGGAAACACAGCCTTCAGCTACTATTACTTGTAAATGGAAACTGATGACTAACATAGAAAAAATGCACAGCTCCTTTCCCAGGAGATAAAGGACATCTCAGGATATCTCCACTGAAATTATTGTTGTCCTTGAAGCTGTTAGTGACATTAAAAAGTATGACAATAATCTTTTTTATTGGCGATTCCATGCAGAATTCAGTGCAGTCCTCCCCAAATACACCGACAGTCGAGGCAGCTACTTTGCCTGACAGTTGCAAGCCGTTATACACCTACATTCCCAAACAGTTAGATATAAATTGATGATCAAAAAGTCCAGATGTACTGGAACACAAAAACACAGAATGGGTCCTCAGCTGTGGTGAACTTTGTAGGGTTTCTACTGCGGTAGGAACTTTTGTTTATCCGAGGGATAAGTATTCTACTTTTTTAATATATACACTACCTGAAAACAGAGGTGTGAGAGGCTAAATTTGGAGTTCCAATACCCATCACTGTGGCGTTTTATACACCCACAAAAGTGTAGAGGTAGGTCCAAAACCGACAAATAATTTTGTAGATACACATATAAGCCTGCATGCAGATCTGTCAGAGACCAAGAATCTAAAAGTATTCAAAAGGAATTCTATGATAATGATAGCAATAGTGTATTGGCAGCATTTACTAATGCTTGAAACAATTTTGTAAGGGGATAAAATATCATATTTAAGGGTTTAATGGTGTCTCTAATGATCAATTATGAAGATAAGAACTTCATGAGAGTAGATTTTCCTGCAACTAGGTCTCTTTTATACCTTCCTCTAAAGCACCTTGCTTTGGCCACACTCTAAAACAAGGTATTTGACCACATGAATCACCCTTCTAATCTGATCTGGTAACTTCTAAGTTCTTAAACACTTAGAAAGCTAAGTATTTTTCATTTTATATTATATATTTTTTAAAAATAAAATAGCTATTTGTAGTAGAAGCTAATAGAACTGGGTGGTTTGGTTTTTTTGTCACCAGTTTTTCCTTTTTATTAGCTTACCTTTATCTGGCACTTCCTTAGCGTTTCTGAGCTCCTGAAAAACTTTTATGATGTTCAGGCTTTTGAATTTTGTTCTTCATCTGTTTTTTGAAGCTCTGCTTTATGTGAGAGATCTGGTCAGTCATTCCATGCAAAAAATAGGACAGTAAAACCAAACAACCCCCCCACCCCACCCAGCCCCAACTTTAGGTAGCTGTAGTTATGAAAAAGAATAACATTCCTTCATTTATAATCATATCTTCATTTTTTCATGTCTTCATTATGGAAAGTTTGAAATTTGTATTCTCTGCAGCTAGGAAAATGTGCATGTGCACACATGCTGTGATTTTCCACTTGCATAGCAACAGTATACTTTTTAAGTGGAGATACCAAATGCTTGTGTCACTCAATTATTTGTGATTACTCCAAGATGCTTTCATCTGATAATGCAAACCAAAGTGTTTAATATCTTTCAAATGCATAATGTATGACTTTTCATCCTAGTGGAAGCTTTTAGGTTTTATGCAGTTGGTGAAATTTCCTAATCTGACATAATTGTTGTGGCACCAACAGTTTAAAAAGTACCTCTTCTTTTAGAGGAGGCTCCTAATCTACAGGGTGCCTGTGTTGATGGGAAAGTACTGTGTGGCTTGTGGACAGACTGCTTAGTTACTGCTTTGGAAGTAAAATGGGGCCAGGTGGCCTCCCTCACTTGGCCTTTCTTCTGGACATGTCTACCTCACAGTGTCCGACTGCATCCTGACACTGCATCAGGATGGCCTGAGTGGTTGACGTGTGGAGAATCTGTAGTCAACCCACAAGCAGAACATAATATGTGCATCGATAACTAACAGAACGGCATAATGTTTTGGATCAAACTAGGGATTTTTTTCTACTGTAATTTATGAACACTCCAATGGAGGATGAATAGATTCCATTGCCATGTTGACCGATCAATTAAAATTCTTTGCAGTTACATGTTTTACACATTTCCATAGTTGAGTTTCAGAAAATGAGGGTTCTCTCATGACTGAAGTGCTTTTAAATCGGCTTTGTAGAACATTTCCACTTAAATTCTAGTAAGCTGACAAGCCCTTTAAAAAAAAAACCAAACAAACATAAGATGTATAATTACTGTAACAAAACCACTTTGCAGTATATTTCAACAAAAAAGGTAAATGTGATAAAAAAATCTGCTTACTGGTCATATGGGTATTTGTATGGAGTTTGTGGATAGAGCTCAATGAATAAAGGAATACATGATCTTAGCGAGCTTAATGTAAAGGAGCTGGACAATTCAGTTTCCTTATTCCAATATTTGTTCTCCAGACAGATAAGCTGGGATTTATTTGACAGTACACAGACATGTAGTATATGTGAACCTTGTCACCCTAGCTTTCTAGTCAGTATGCTGAATTCCAAGACCATGGTCTTACTAGAAACCACATTTAGAAAAATCATAGAAATGTCAGTGTCCACCTGTCAATGACTGTCTGTCGCCTTTTCACATTTACAAGCACAGTATTTATCAAATGCGTCTCTGAACATGCAATGTATGGAAACTTTAAAATATAAAAGGAATGTTTCTGTAGCACAGATGCTAGTCTTTTGTATGTGCTAAAATGGTTAATACATAGTAATTACCCAGGATTTAAAAAAAACCCAAACAACATAAAATAAATGAGTCCTTACACTCATAGCACTTCAGTGATCTGAACTGGTGACTTTTAAGCAAGCGAACACTTACTCTATCATATAACAATTTTTTTATATGTCTTAGCTATGTCAATTTTTCAACTTTTGCCAGCCATAAGCATCAACACTGTAGCTTCCACTTTTTATACAGAACATTACTGTGGTTGATGATTTCTCTCGCAGAGGAATGCATTTTACATGAAAGAATTAGCATTAAAGAGTATTTCAATTTTTTCCTCTTCTTTGATTTTCAGAAGGTATATGATTCAATATGACTTCCAGAAGACATATTAATGTCTTTGCATGTCTCTGATAGTCTGTATTACCTTGCTATGATAAGATAAGTATTTTGGTAGTTTATCCCACCCGCAGTTTCAGTCAATCATATTTTCACACATATAATCTGTCCCTTTAAAATCCTGTTTTTATTAGCAGATCCTTTAACAACTTGTAACTTCTGATAGTCTGTAGCTGTGAGTTATCTTTGACTTTTTAGTATTGACAAGAAAGGAAAATGAAAAATGTATGAAACTCGTGGAAGAACTGTGGTGGCAGAAATATGAGTAAGCTTTGGGAGAACACTGGCAGGATACTTTGTTGGCAGAGGGGGAGTGTGGTAAACTTCTAGTTTTGTTACCCATGAATTCAGAGAAGCCTGACTTCTGCAGAGTCATCGGGTTTTTAAGGGATGAAAATTAGGATACTTTTCACCCCCCAAAATGCTTTGGCAGGAAACCCTCACAGGATGCTACTCATAGGAAAAGAACTTCAAGAAAGGTTTTCACTGAGAAAAAAGGAGACAGTTGTGATTTTTAAAGTACACTGAGATTCACGATTGAGACTTTAAAGAGTTTTATGATAGCATAGCATGACACTTCTGTTGTAACTTTGAGATTCAAAATGTTCCTGAGATATACTTTGCCTTTACTGCTTTGTTTAAAGTGATTTCAAAGTTCAGTTAATAGGAACAAATTGGTACGACCTTTTATATTCACACTTTCTTGAGTCAGGTAATCAGTTTCACCAAAAGCTGTACTGTTTTCCAAGATTACAAATAATAAATTTCAGAGTGGTCATATATAACTTTATAATCCTTAAATAAAGGGGCACATGTATTACCTTAGTAGTTATGTAGCCATATGTATAGTTTAGCCTTGTTTTGTACTTCTATTTGTCTGATTTTTAGTTTTCTTCTTTTGAATAGCAGGGAAAATATGACTGGATGTAGACAGAGTAATTGCTTGGGGAGGGGGCATTGTTTGTAGAATCAGTTATAAAGTATTAGCAACCTAAAACATAAACCCACGAATATAATGAGTACATTCCTTTACTCTGGACTCAACTGAATACTTTTTTTTCTGTTTCATGGGACTGTTTGTAAGTGATAAAGATCATCTGATATAATATGATATAAATTCAAGTCTTAAATTTTGGAAGAAGGCCTTAAATATATTATGTTGATATGAAATTTATGAATCAACTCTGACAATAGCTTAGGAACAAAGACTTTTCCAAGCATTTGATTGCTATATAAATTGTGTCAATAATATATGAAAGGAAGGTCTTTTCATCCACTTACAAACTACATTTTGCCTTGTAAGAATGAATTGATACAGAGATATATTAGCATAGTATTACCTATGGAAAACATCTTAAAGTATGGATTACCTTAGATCGCCTCTGTTCTAAGAAACTCCCTTTAGACACTCATAAAAATAGTATTAAGGAGTATATTGTTTACTCACAATTGCAGAGGTAAGATTTACCGGCTTCAGTATCTGCTAATGGTGCAGCTTGATTTTGCTTGGATCAGAATACAAATGCAACACACTGTCTGACCAGCAGTCCAATTTTTTTCCAGAAGGCAGTGCATGTCACCTAATTTCAAGGACATTGGTTGAGTTGTATTGGCTTCACATCTGGCAGCAAAACTACAGGGTTTTCTTAATTTCTTCTACCCTTTTGGTAGCAATACTATATATACCCTTGTAATGGGGAACACTAATCAATATGATGAAGGAAGGAAAGAAGGATGGTAATGACTTCACCTGTGCTTCATTTGAAGCTGGCCATCATGCAACCTGGTGAAAACAGTATAGACATGAATATTCATCATTTAAAGAAACAACTTTAAATACTGCATCTGAAATGCTATTTTTGAGGGGATGTCATAGAATCATAGAATCGTCTAAGTTGGAAGGGACATTTAAGATCATCAAGTCCAACCATTAACCTAACACTGCCAAGTCCACCACTAAACCATGTCCCTAAGCACCACATCTACACGTCCTATAAATACCTCCAGGGATGGTGATCCAACCACTTCCTGGGCAGCCTGTTCCAATGCTCGATAACCCTTTTGGTGAAGAAATTTTTCCTAATATCCATCCTAAACCTCCCCTGGCACAAATTGAGGCCATTCGCTCTTGTCCTATTGCTTTTTATTTGAGAGGAGACCAGCCCCCCCCTTGCTACAACTTCCTTTCAGGTAGTTGTAGAGAGCGATAAGGTCTCCCCTCAGCCTCCTTTTCTCCAGACTAAACAACCCCAGTTCCCTCAGCCAGTCCTCAGAAGTCTTGTGCTCTAAACCCTTCACCAGCTTTGTTGCCCTTCTTTGGACACACTCCAGCACCTCAGTGTCTTTCCTATAGTGAGGTGTCCAAAACTGAACACAGTATTTGAGGTGTAGCCTCACTGGTACTGATCATTTCCCTAGTCCTGCTGGCCACACTATTTCTGATATGAGCCGGGATGCTACTGGCCTTCTTGGCCGCCTGGGCATACTGCTGACTCCTATTCAGACAGCTGTCGACCAACAACCCCAGGCCCTTTTCAGGAAAGCCAGGAAAGACAGGAGCTTTTCCAGCCACTCTTCCCAAAGCCTGTAGGACTGCTTGGGGTTGTTTTGACACATGTGCAGGACCTAGTACCTGGCCTTGTTGAATCTCATACCATTGGCCTCAGTCCATCAATCCAGCCTGTCCAGATCCCTCTGTAGGCCCTTCCTACCCTCAAGCAGATCAACACTCCCACCCAACTGGGTGTCATCTGCAAACTTACTGAAGATGCACTCCATCCCCTCCTCCAGATGGTTGATAAAGGTATTAAACAGAACTGGCCCCAGTACTGAGCCCTGGGGAACACCACTTGTGGCCGGCTGCCAACTGGATTTAACTCCATTCACCACAACTCTTTGGGCCCGGACATCCAGCCAGCCACTTGCCATCATATGTTGGCAAGTGAGATTACAACAAGATGGTCTATCATTAAAGAAAATCTCCTTCAGCTTTGTATAGTTCATGTGTTGCAAACATACACAGACAGAATGCTTGTTAAAAAATCCCCTAATTTGCTGAAATAGTTGCATAGGATAATGCTCATGTGGAGAATTGAATCTCTCAAACAGAATGGTCTATCACTGTCTGGGTCCTTGCAGTGGCATCGTCAACTTGTTTGGATGAGATTCCCTGAATGGTTTTTATGCTGAGTTCACCTCTCCAGCAAATGCATGAACTTTTTCTATTATCATCCTGAACTATGTACAAAGCATTCCCTAAATTCTTTACCTATTTATCTATTTGCAAAAGACTGTCCTGCATTACCCTTTCTGCTTCTATAGGAATAACATACAAATGGTGCCTATCAATTACCCTGTGGCAGCAGGACCTGCTCACAGAATCTCCTGTGCTGTCCAAAATCCCTACCTAGAGAACTTCCGTAACAGTTAGCCAAATGCATTGTTATTCAGTCAGTCACTTTGTCTCAAGTGAGTCTATTGACTCAAATTAGTCCATTGTTTGATCAGCACTGAGAATAGCAAGGCTGATTTTGGACTACCCAGGGAACTGACAACTAAGTATGCTGCATGTGCACAAAAACACAGCCCTGCTTACTGAGCTACATCACGATTATATGTAAAGTACTAACCTGAATTTCACCCTCATGTAACAACTTTAACTTGAATTCCATAGTTCTTGCTGCACATACTAAATCTTTTCTAACTTTTGGGTTTAGCCACTCTCTGTGAAATGCATGTAAATAAGCCACTGAAAGCAAAAATGGAGCAACACACTGCAGCTAATGCTTACATAACGTGTGTTGTGTTGAAAATCCTCAGATTCATTTTCCTGCCCTGCTGGGCCAAGATGAAGAAGCACATATGGTGAGGAAAGCCACTTGCTGTTGGGAGACCTCCGCATTCCCTCTGCACAGGGAGGAACAATTTAGCCTCATCCCTCACTCTCTTCTGCTAATCTGGCACAAATCAAATGCAAGAGACAGACCGTGAATGTGGATAAGTGAGAAGATGCAATTTCCTGTCTCATGTGGCTAAACGTTTCTTGTTAAGTGTCAGGTTTAGAGCGGAGTAAACAGTGGAATAATATATTTATGATTCTGTTTATGCGATTTGACTTGTGATTCAGTAAGCACTTCTCCCTGTTTTCTTACATTTCTGTTACATCTACAAAAACTGGAGTTTGACTTGGAGCATACACATGGAGACTAAATGGGCTTTCAACCCCTCTGACATAGCTACCTCTTTGTAGATTTTACATTTTCATGGAAGTGGAGGAAGGCTATCAGTAATATAGGTGAGAAAAGGAAATTACTGCAAAATATCTGCATTTGTCAAGAAAAATATATGCAACACAACATCAAATGAGGAAAAACACAGGTCATGTATGTATGAACAACAGAAAAATTACTTGTGAAGAGAAAGATTGTATACCACCTCTTTCCTCAACAGCATGGTACAAGACCTCGTCTTTTGAGGGCAAATACCCCATGGAAACTTTTTATAGCCCTCAAACATGCCTTGGACATATCCAAGGAGTGAAAGCCAGGGGCTGCCAGTCATCAGGGTGAGCAGCACTGGCAAACAAAGGCCGAGAAAGGTGGCAGAAATAGCAACTAATTGGTAAGAAAATGGCAAGAGAAAGGGTCTGCAAAATTCATATCTGATTTAGATTTCACTCTGCCTTTTGCCTTTGGAAGGCAGGAACACAGCTAATATAAGCTCTAGGGTTCATATTCACAGCCAAAAATAAACCTCATGCAAAAAGCAAAAAATGCTGTTGGGGTGGTGGTGGGGAGGCTGTGGGGAAGGACAGGAAATTATTTTTAATGTCCTAAATGTTCCTGTAATGACTGTCTCCTATTATATCCCTCATTCTAACATACTCTTAGCCTTCCTACCTGAATAGTCTCAGGGCATTAATAACTATTTCATTCAGGGCTCCTGTTGGCAAAAATTAGGTCATCCAATCAGGGAAGGCAGTGAAGGCAGGATACTATGCTAGTGATGTAGGCAACCTGTCAGATAATAAAAATCTAAAAATGCTTTCAGAGATAAAGGCAAAAGAGGTTACAAGATAGGACACAGGGAAATAAAGGAAGTGGCCTGAGCTAAGGGTTTATTCTAAAAGGCTCAGCAGGGAGTCAGTGGTTAGGATCACTCTTGGCTATCAGAGGATTTGTGTAGCTAGGAAATAACAGGGCTTGCCTTTTCATATTTGTTTTATCATGCACTATATTATTTTGCCTCTTAGTGAAGCTCAATAGATGGAATATGATGGGTTTATTAGCTGTGTTACACCAATAATATATTTTAGTTAGAGTTGTCATGGGTCATCTGTTACTTCCATTCAAAATATTTCCTTGTAGTATTATAACCTGTCACAAATGCAATTTACACAAACCACTACTACATAAAAACAAGAGTGTGCTAAATTTGACTGAACTGTTCCTACTCCAGGCCAGATTATTTATACAGCTGTAAAGCTAAATAATGAGTAAAATAACATCATACATCTCATTGTACCATGTTTATTCTTTGTTTGCTATTCATGTTGATTTGAAAAGCATGAAAGAAACGTTCCCTTCCTTTCGGAAAATGAATTTGTAGATGTCTGCAATACAGGTCAGATTTACTAACCACTGATAAAACAACACCACCAATTTAATTCTCCAGGTTTATAGGAATGAGAAAAGGAAATACAGTAAAATATGACAGGCTAATAGAGGAATTGGTGAGGTTCTGCTGGACAGAATGAAGTATGCACAGTATATGTGGTTGTATATCAAAAGTACTAAGAGTTTGCTTTTGACCAGCCTTAATCATGTTAATTCCATCACAAATTTAAAAAAAAAAAAAAAAAAAGAATAGTTTGGCATCCAGTTTCAGCCAACTTTCATGTAGAAGTGGAGGTCTACATGGAGAGCTAGAGAAGACAGGAACAAGCTGTAGTGTGAACTCCACCTTATAAAACTTTATAAAATATAATCCCTCCATTGCAGAATAAATCTGTGAATATTCCAACATAGAAAACACTTCAGATTAAAACTGTTACTTCTTGGAGTCTCTGGTCAAAGAGCTAGAAGAAACATTTCCAATGAACTGTTCATTTCTAATCAAATCAAACAGAAGTCTATGGTCCTCAAGGGTACTTTTTTAATCTTTGGGTACATTTTAGTAAGTTAAATACCTTACAGATGGAAATCATGGTCATCTGTCATTTTGATCATTAATAGTAGCATTCTTATGCCATGTCTACAAAGACTTGCCAACAAAGATAGCAGAGTGGAAACTAAAAAAAAACACCTCCACACTCACATACCAAAGCTGACTAACATAGTTACACTGGCAAATCCCCAATGTGTGGTTGTGCCAATAGAGGAAAACTAATGTTAGTTTTGCATCTGTCATTCAGGGAGGTGATGTAACTGTGCTGGCAGGAGAGCATCTCTTCTTGGCATACATCAAGGGGCTTTGACAGCATGGGCCCAGCAGATTGGCTAGTGGCAGAGACTTTTTAGTTTAGACAAGCATTAAATTTTGCATTGAAAAACTGGGTGATCTGGCAAGGTAAAGCATTTATTTTGGAATAGCCCAAGAAAATAGTTAAGGGAATCAACGAGGTTGGCTCTTTTGTCTGGCCACCATTTTGCAGGCTGCAGACTGTATTCCAGCACATTGAATCATGTTCACTGAAAGGGAAGCAAATAGATATCTCATTAGTTTAAAAGAACAAGGAGTATTGGTTCCTTTATTTAGATGCATTGGAACCATAACTAACAAATCTAGTGATGGTTCCTAATATTTTTTAATGAAAGAAAATTGGTATTTAGTAACTAGCAATTGTGCAGTCATATTCCTTTTGGCATGCAACTGTTCTCTCTCATTTTATTATACAATTACAGGTATTAATTACAGTTTAAAAGCAGAAAAAACAGAAGTGTCCTTTTTTAATTCATTTTTAAGAATGGGAAGGAAAACTACCTTTTAGTTCTTTCACTTAATTGAGTTGGTTTTCCTCCAGAGATGGAATGTCCTATTTAATCATTACAGCAGATGTGCAACAACAATCTGAATATATGGGAATGTAAACCAAAGGGATTTTCTGTTTAAAACATTGGCAACACCTTCAAAATATGCAAGCTGTTGAGTTCTGGGTTGGCTTTGAGTACTGGAAACACAGTACTGAAGAAAAGGCTTTACTTTATATTAATAATTAACATTTATAAAACACCTTGAGGAATAGAACCCCTTAATTTGTATAAAATAGTCAAGTAAAATATACCATATAAAATACAGACTATTAATTGAGCTGACCTGAATCCCATGTGCTTTACACAGGTTTCATCATATTTTATCATTTCACTTTGAATACTAATTTGTTATTGATATCATTATTATTTAGGCTATTTAAAGATCCATAATGTGCAAATTGGAGCACATTAATGCAAATTAAAGCAAATTAAAATATGATCCCTGTCTCAGTCTTCTTTACTTGGTTCAAGAAGACAGAACAAGGAAGGTCAAGATGTCAAGAGTATACCACAGAGACACAGAGAAAAAATATTAATAAAATCATTACATAATTCAGTAACATCTTTCAATTATTGTTACAGATAATTCAGCAACACTTCTTAATTATTACTACTACTATTTTAAGACTTGAGATATAACATTTCCTAATTAGCCCTACTAGGTTTGTGATGACATCTTTTCTTCCCCCATTTTCCTGTGAGTAACTTGGTAGTACTCAATTTTAAGAGCAACTTTAAAAGCTGAAAAACGTTTAGGTATATATGCAGGCAGGTTCATCTCACTTTGGTCCCTGGGAAAATCATGGAGCAAGCCCCCTTGGAACACATTTCTGGGCACATGAAGAAGAAGAAGAAGGTTACTAGGAACAGTCAACTTGTCTGACCAACCTGAGTGCTTTCTGTGATGGGACATCTGAGTTTGTGGATGATGGGAGAGGTGGGAATGTCATTTACCTTGATTTTAGCAAGGTTTTTGGCACTGAGTCCAGCAATATTTTGGTACGCAAGTTAAGATGTTACAGCTTGTGTGGGTGTAAAACCAAATAGATGAGTAAGTTTGGATGATGGGACTCTGAGGGTCATGGGTATAGGTCATACTCTATCTGGAGGCCAGTGACAAGGGGTCTGTTCTGGGACCTGTCTTGTTTAACATCTTTACCAATGACCAGTTGAAAATGATTTGCACTCTCATGAAGTTTGTAGATGGTACCAAATTGTCTTTTAATAGTTAATATGCTAATATGCTAAAGGAGAGGGCTGTTATCCTGAGGCACCTAGACAGGATGGAGGAATAGGCCAACAGGAACTTCATAAAATTCAATCAGGAGAAACGCAAAATTTCACACCTGGAAAGGTAGAGCCTTTGCAATAATACAGGCTTGAAACTGACTGCCTGGGGAGCAGCTCTGTGGAGAAGGCCATGGAGGCCTTGCAGAGAGCAAACTGAGCATAAGCTAACAGTGCCACGGTTGCAAACAGCGCCATCAGCCTTCTGGGCTGTATTAACAAAAGCAGACAAAGAGATTGATGGAAGGAATTATCCCTTTCTACTTAGCTCTCATTAAGCCACATCTGAAATACTGTCCTCCCAGTACAAGACACACATCAATAAATTGGAGCAAGTTCAGCACAAGATCACCATGATGGCTGATGGCTGGAGCACTTGCTCTGTGAGGAGAGACTGATGCAGCTGGGCTTGTTCAGCCTGAAGCAGAGACAGCTGACAGAAACCTGATTCTTCAGTTGAACGGATTTGAATTTTTGTAAGTTTTTGTGGATTTTCAGTTTGAGAAAAATTCTGTTGCAAAAACTTTTTTGATCTGGGACAAAAACTTTTTCGTCCTGAGAATGCTCACATGAGGGTTGAGACATTTCCCTCTCAGCTGGCACCATTGTATAACACAGTAGATCAAAGAGTACTGCAGCTGTTGAGAAGTTAAGACATGATTTTGCATCATCTCTTCATGGCTTAGGCCAACATGTTCTCAAGTTTGGAGTTCAAATTTGAACAGTAGGAAACTGAAATCTTTTGGCAGCTATGCCTCACATTCTGATTGAATCTAGGTCTGTTCTGTCCTTATAGACAGTATCTTTTCAGGCTGACAACAAATCCCTTCTTCTTTTGTGGCAGATGATAACAGTGACTATATAGGAAGTAACCCAGATCTCTGAAGATAAGTGCACTGGCTTGTCTTTTCTGTATAGTGTTACCAAGCAAGAGCAGATGGATATGTGAACATCCCAGTGTGCCAGATTCACCTTGTATGATTAACTTCATTTAGGAGAGTAACATAAATGTTTGTGTCACTCATAGTTCCCCTGGGTATTATCAGCCAAGGCATACTAGAATCAGCCCTGAATCTGACACAAGCCCACCTTGGTGGTGGTTCTGCAGTGAAATTTAGACACATCTACTGCTGCATACCTTTTACACATAAGTTCCTACCTTCTGGTATTTCCCTCAGAAAAATTAACATGTTAGGTTTTATTTCAGGATTAAAATTCTTGACAGTTAGGAATGACAGAAGGAAAGCAGAGGTCAAACGCTGATATCAGAGAGAGTCTAATCCTGAATCTAGTAAAGATGCAGTATTACCTATGGATGACATTGCAGCTGGTGAGGGTGCAAATACAGACATAATTGTCAATAATGATATATAAGATTTGTGGAAGGACTGCACTGTTTTACTATCCAGGAGAAGCTAATTGGAACCTCACCAGAAAGGTTTGCAGTAGAATTAAAAAAATATATAATAAAATAAGGTGGCTCAATAGTTCAAAGAAGTGAGATAACCCCTGAACACAGAAAGAGCAAAAAGAAGGTGAAAAGTAGAAGGAGGGTTCGTATGTATGCGTGAGGGGGATTGGAAGGGGGGTATATATGTCATCACTGCTCTACGTTATTGCACTTCTGAGATGCCCTCCTGAGATGCCCTCCTGAGATACCTCAGAGATGATCCTTCAAGATATCTTCATACTGCACATTTCTGTGGGAGTCATCAAAACCCTGCCTTGCCATGAGAATCCTCCAGGTAGACAAAGAAGACATTTAAAGCTTATCCGAGTTCGCACATAAAGATAGTGCTTGTGTCAGGCCTATGCCATAAATATGTGGTCACCTGCTGAAGAAACTGAGCAGAGTCTGTGGGTCAAAGAGAAACTTCAAAGATAAATTAGGAGTTTGGGGAATAGGTAGCTAAGCCACATTAAAACCACTCTGTGGTTTTCCTCATGAATTCTGGTATAAGTAAACACCTTGGTAATGAAATTGATGTCATTGTTTTGGAGGTTGAGAATCACTGTGGTATGATACCTCTCTAGGTATCTGGACCCCTGGCTAGTGCCAAGTCAGACGTTTTCTGCCCATGTTTTTGACATTGCAGTTTTCCCATTTCATTCCTCACTCAGGAAAGTTTCCATACAAAGGAAATTCAGGCATGCACTTCAGGTGGGAGCTGTAGGACTCTGAACAGATACTGGTTTAGATGATGAAGCATCAAGACTCCATACCATCATATGACCTTATATGTAAAATAAGGATACATGCATCCAAAAGAAATAAGGCAATTTGGGTCACAGTACATGCAGCTGTATTGAACCACGTAGCGGAATGGAAGAATTGGGCTTGAAAATAAGTATGGTTAGTCTGAAATGATATACCGATGATGTGCTTTGTCAGATGATGGGTTGAACATGGCACAGGATGCATATGGGGTCATAAAACAGTCTTACCTGTGTCTTCAGGAACAACTGTGTGTGTAGTTGGAACAAGTCTTATGGCGCTAAATGGATGTCCTGGTGCAAAACTTTCTTCAGATTAAGAATATGCCCCTGCTTCTCTTTTCATACATGGCCCTTATTTGATAGATGAAACTCTGTGCTGGGCATAAGGATCTGCTTTATCTGATAGATGGAGCTATTGAATAAGAAGATACCAGTGTTGTGATGAAAATGTGTCAAAACACGGGTCATAGGGAGACAAAAGGGCAAACTAAAGTCATTACACTTCACAAGGCTATGCTGTTGATGTAATTCAATGGGAGAAATGAAGATACTTTTACCCTGACATACCTTTTTTCCTCTTGGTAAATATGCACCTGGACAAACTTGGAATAATGGTGAGTTTTTACCACTTCTGCTCCCCAGGGAGAACATGGGGAGTCCATAATAACAGCGCTTATAGAAACCAGACAAGCTTTTGCATAGCTGTCCTGGTTTTGACTGGGATAGAGTTAATTTTCTTCATAGTAGCTGCTGTGTTTTGGATTTAATATGAGAAGAATTTTGATAACACATGCTGTTTTAGTTGTTGCTAAGTAATGCTTATATCAAGGACCCATAGAAGCTGAGAGGGAGCACAGACAGGACAAGCTGGCCAAAGGAATATTCCATAGAATAGATGTAATGCTCAGTATATAAATGGGGGTTGGCCAGGATCAGGGATCCACAGTTGCTGCTTGGGACAAGCTGGGCAACCGATCATTGGGTGGTGACAGCAATTGTGTTGCATCACTTTATTTTGTATTTTCTCTTTCATTACTGTTCTATTAAACTGTCTTTATGTCAACCCATTTTCTCCCTACCTTTCGGGGGATGTGTGGGGGGAGGAGGAGTGAGTGAACAGCTGCACAGTCCTAGTTGCCAGCTGGGGTTAAACCACAACAATAGCCTACAAGAGGTAGTAGTTCTTCCCTTTCTCTTCTGAATTGGTGTACTCAGGTCATTTGAGATGGTAAGTGCACAGACACTGAGGGAAAAGAGTTGAGATTTTGCATGCATGCACTAATCTGAGTGCAGAGAAAGACTGCCAAAGTGAAATTTAGAACATGCAAAGTCACTTAAATAGAAACCAATAAAAACATTGTTAGTAGCCAGCACAAATTAATCTGTCCAGGTTTATACAACAATCATGTCCCATCACAGAGGGACATGAAATGTCCCGAAGTAAAGTTCTGCTTGCTAAATTGCTAGTACTCTCACGGTTTCTATGGAATCAGTGTCTTCTGCTATTTGATGCATTTTTGACAATCCTTATGTAAAATTTGATAATAAAGTCTGTGGAGCAGGGACAGTTTCTCTGTGTTTTGTGTTTGTATGTATTGCCTAATATTTTTTATTTTGCTACTGTTCATATTAGACTTTTGCCTAAGATGATAATTTTCAATATGCACCAGATTCCTTTGTGTGTGGTCGGTGGGTGACCATCATTTCAACAGCAGTGTGGGTTATACTTACATGGGAAAAAATACAAAGTAAAATGTATGTTAGAGACACCTCTCTGTATTCCTGCAACGTCCAACATTTTATAAGTTAACTTCTTTTAAGGTGTTTCTTCTCCCATAGTTTCTGCTCTGTCGTTAAACGTTCCCAGGTTGTTGTCTCCACCCTTGGAAATCCCTGTCCTCTCCTTCTGTTTTGGTTAACCTTGATTATGATTTTTTGGTCTAGATTACAAAGCAGTAGAGGCTCTTTCAAAGGTCTTATTTCAAAAGTCTTATTTTGAAAAGTTCTATTTTGAGAGTCCTTTTAGAGTGGACTTTGAAAGGGCTGTGGGTTAGGGGCAACACAGAACGTATCATGTATAGCATGAAAAATACCCTCTGCACTGTAGCTAGGAACCTGGAGCCTGGTTCTAAAATACAGTTCAGGTTAGTGGGGGTTTCATCCTGTTCCAGAGCTAGGCAGGGAATTCACAATGGTCTCTGCAATGAATGAAATCTAATGGAAAAACTCTACTGGAGCAGTCCCACAATGAATTCCAGAACAAAAAATCAGAGTGAAACCAAGGCGAGTAAATGCTCAAGTGAAACTTGTAGAGATTAGTAGTAACAGGGAGGAAATAGTTTTGTAATGTACATATTTTTAAGTCTAATTTTCACCAATTACACTGCAGTTTAGTTAATTTCTTTTTCTAAAAGATCAGAGAGAAAATTAATGAAAAAAAATTTACTAGTTTATATATTTTTGTCAATTCACCGCTTGGAGTAATTCAGTGTAAATTCATTGAAGTCAAGGGGGCAACGATCAATGGATTCATCTTGCTGTCATTAAACTTATTCTGATATAAGGAATGGACTCAGCAAACATTTCTAGATAAGGCTAGTACTTGAGTGCAGCCATTGTAAGATTCCTGTTCACAAATTGCAATCGAAATGCGTGCTAAGGGCTGAAGGGACTTGTTTGGTTGTTTGTTTTTCTTTTTGTCATTCCATTTTAGCTGCTTCCTTGCTCATTACATTGTTCCCATTAGCATAATGTATTGGTTGTGTTTGCACAGCTTTTCCTGCCAAAGGCTGCCCTGCAGTTGTACAGCCATTGGGGTAACCAGCTGCTACTTATTTAAGCCTCCATCATTTTGTATGACAGAGTAACTTAATTATGCCCTGCTCGAAGATGCTAAATAAAATTATCTTCTGAACAAGTGTACTTCACTTAATATTTGTCTCTATCTGGTACTTGAACTCTGACACTTAAGCCATGTGCACTAAAAAAATAAGCATATTTTAAAACTGACCCTAGTAGCAAGTTAATTATTAGAGAGTTAGATGTTTTATAGTATCTCTAGAACACAGTTATCGCTATAGCTCAGGTATATTGCGTATTTAAAAGACTTCAGAAAACAGAAACTAAAATGCAGTTAATAGCATAATAAACCAGCAATTAAGTTCAACATTTTTCTAAGTTTTGTGAATATGGGAAATAGATCTTCAGTCCATATTGGTCATTTTAAGAAGATAGGATTGTTATACTCTACGAATTTCAAATCTGGACAAGAAAAAACATTGCTATCTACTCAACAATATATTTTAGTTGTAAGAATGTGTCAGTCAACAGCAACGGTCTCTCTGTGCTATAGCAAACCATTTAGTTTTTACTTTAAACCTGGAGCATGAATTAAATCCAAGCCATACATTTTTCCTTTTCCTGGTAACATCTTTCCTTAATTCTCTATAAGGCAGCTTGCTTTCTTTCCCTTTTTCATCATTAGACAATTATGCATATGAAAGTGACAATTTTGGGGTTGCCAACTGGCTCCTTGAGTTTTTAGTGCTCCAAAATGTCAGCTTCCATATTTTCAAATGGATTATAATTGAAGATGTGCCAATCTACATGAATTTATTTTGAATAGTTGTCCACCTGCCACATTTGCTAGTTGATTTAGCCTTAGGGTAAATACAATCTCCATTCAAAGTAGATACCTCAAGACTGAATTAGGAAGAAACATCTTATATAAAATAAATTTTTGCTGAAAAATATAGAAGTGCAAAAATAAAATTATACTCTAAATTGTGCTGCATCTTATCTAGATTAGTTGTTCTAAGTTGTGCAAATCAGAATACATTTGACCAAAGAGACTTTTAATTTTCTAAGTATTTGAAAAGAGTATGAAAGTAATTTGAAGGCTAGACTACAACTATGGTAAAAAATCTTTGGAAATCTTATGTTAAAGGAATATTTTTTGTTAAATAAAATTGGAAATAAGGTTGAAATTCACTGTTGTACAGAGTACCCAGCTGTAGCTCAGTAAATACGATTTTTTGTTACTAGGAAAAGGCCATATAGGCTTTGTAATGACCTGCCAATGTGGGCTTTTTGGGATATATTTTGGCTTTTGTCCTGAGCTTGTGTTAGTTGTGATAACAGTTGTCCAGCAGTTTGGAGACTACTGCCTAACTTGTTTCAGCTTAGCTCTCTGAGTACTGTATATGGTAAAGATCTAACAAACTGTAAAACCTCTCAGTAACAAAGTAACCAGGATTCAATTTCAATTAATAAGCAGTTAATGGGTGGAGATAGATTGATTGTAAACAGGAACTCATTTTTAAAAAGAGCAAATAAGCACACAGTGTTAGAAAATATGTAAAAGTAACCTAAGCTGGACCCAAGACTAAGGGGGAGGGAACGCTGGCCACCAGCATCATGCACCTTCTCCTGATGAAGGACTTGGGATACTGACAACTCAACATGACCTCCCCTTCCCTCTGTTCTTCTTGTGGAGGGCTGAATCTGCTGTCCTTAGGAACCAGGAGAGCATGGACAGGGTATGTATCACTGGAGAAAAAGGATTGATACTCAGAATTTCGTGTATAACAGATTTAGCTACACTATTAATGAGATTTTCCTGTAATAATTAAATGATATGAACTGTAAAAGCTAGTATCATTGTAACTGGATTAATAATATTATTTGCTGTAGTTTTGATTAGGCTGTTAAGATTTTAATTAGACTAACACTAAATTCTTTGCTTGGAATTTTGCCCGTAAGAAGATCTTAGGCGTAACACAATATACCATAAAAATCCTACTTCTACATTATATTGAAGATTCAATTAATGTATAAAATAAGAACTACTTTTAAATAATCTCCTTCCTCAGTTTTTCCATGCAACTCAGAAATTTTTCCAATATGGTTATTTAATATTCATTTTTTTTATTTACTGGTATTTGTGAATTTCTTAGCTTAGTGTTACTAATTGTGAGTTCCTAATTTCTACTGGAGCTTTTGCAGTTCAGCACTCCTGAATATCAGGACTGACATACACTTTACAACAGACATAGTGAAGATTGGTCTTTGGTCAGTGATTGACTACTGTGGCTCTATTTATAGTAAGGTTGATGAGATGAACGGATCACATGGTCCTTTAAAAACCACAATACTGCAACAAATTGTGCGCTGTGGTATATGTAAGCTGTATGATAGTGTGATATTTAAGCAAATTTATGAGAAGAAAAAAGAATCAAGTTACCTACTGATATTTTAAATTACTTTGAAGGTCTGCAAGGCTGTACCTAGCATTTTCCATGAGATGTATGTCCTGAGGATGGCGCACAATAAAGAAGCAGACTTTAGTTTATTACTGTTCTTAATAAAGCATAGTAATATGTGTTGCAGATGAAGTAAAGCAAAACATTTTTCTTTTTCCTTCAAAAATGTTGCACATTCCCAATGATCAGAATATTTGATAGTGCAACACTTGTTTCAGTATAGTCTTCTCCATCTTTTTCCACAAGACAGAGTAATTTCTGATGCCAATGTTCTATGTTATCTGTAAAACCACAGACTAGGTCTACAGGGGTTAAACATCAACAGAAAGCTTTTTCAGATGTAGCAATTACAGAAGAGTTAAAGCATCTGAAATTTGTATACTGAAACAAACAAAGGGAAGAGGAAGGAACAAACCCAAGGAATTAAAACACACAAAAAAGCCAATTTTCTTGAATTTTATGATTAGAGGTGACATTTGCCAGTAGAAATGACAACTGTCATTAATGTCTACCATGCTGAGAAGGTACCATGTTGTTATGAATCATAGAATCTTAGAATCATAGAATCGTTGAATCATAGCATGGTTTCAGTTGAAAGGGACCTTTAAAGGTCATCTGGTTCCAACCACCCAGCCGTGGGTAGGGACCCCTCCCACTAGACCAGGCTGCTCAAAGCCCCATCCAGCCTGGCCTTGAACACTTCCAGGAACGGGGCACCCCCGTCTTCCCTGGGCAATCTGTTCCAGGTGCATTGTGAAAAATTTCTTCCTTATATACAATCTAAATCGACCCTCTTTGCCTGTTGTCCTGTCACTACAGACCTTGCTGAAAAGTGTATCTTTCTCTCTTGAAAGCCCCCTTTACACATTGAAAGGCTGCAATAAGGTCTCCCTGAAGCCTTCACTTCTCGAGGCTGAACAATCCCAACTCTCTCAGCCTCTCTCCATAGAAGAGGTGCTCCAGCCCTCTGACCTTTTTTTGTGGCCCTCCTCTGGACATTCTCCAACAGGTCCATGTCTTGTACTGGGGACCAGAGCTAGATGCAGTACTCCAGGTGTGGTCTCAGAAGAGCACAATACAGGGGGAGAATCGCCTCCCTGGACCTGCTGGCCACGCTTTTGGTGCAGCCCAGGATATGATTGGCTTTCTGGCTGTGAGCAGACATTGTTGACTCATATTCAGTTTTTATCCACTGATATTCCCAAGTTTTTTTCTGCAGGTCTTCTCTCAATGAGCTCATCCCCTGGTCTGCATGGATGCCTCCTGTTTTGTCCTCTAATGCTCTTATTTAAAATAATAACTATACATTTTCAAGCATATTCACAGGCCACAAAGCCAGTTGTCATAGTCTCGTTAGTTTTATAATACTACGATCGCTTAGTCTCTCAATAAGGACAGTGTGGGTATATCAACATTACGTAGTGGGAATCATTCCAAACTGTGGAGAACTCCTGGGAACAGTTTGGGAGAGTGTGAGTTGGTCCAGGCCCAGGCCCACTCATGCCAGGAGTGCTTGAACAGTTTAACAGTGCAGGCAATAAAGTCTTATTGCCCAGGCCTATACCATAGCATTGTTTTCATTGTCTACTATATAGAGACAGTGGTAGAGTATTATATTTATATTAGTTGTTCCCCAGCCCTAGACATCAAATATTCCTCTTTTTATTTGATACATTACAATGGTATCCTGATACCTTTGTGTGATAACGGAATCATGTTTTGTTAGAAAATGAGGTGAAGAAATACACAGAGCTGGACAACCATTAGTGGTCCAAGGAAAAGTCTCTCCAAAACGACAGAACAGATCAGCAAAGCTTGGTGAAGTGAATGTCTTTAAATTCCCATTTTCTGAGTTTCAGGAGTTGTCTTTGTTTGGGATATGGCTGTCCTACTCTACTTCCATGGTAAAATCAGGTATCGAGAAGTCACTGGAAAGTGTCTGGATGAACTAAGGTTAGTTTTAGGTATATGGTGAAATAACACTTTGGAAAGAAAACTATGCAATGCAAACTTTGCAATGTGCAGTTGTGGAACATATAATTTCCAATGAGCAGCTGACAACTCTGAGTCCTCTGTATCTACTTACCTTAAAATAATAAATATAATGCTAAAAAAAGACATAGTAAAGCCATTCTTTTCTTTGCATAAAATAATTTATGGGTAGAAAGGGAAAGCTTATAAATATTGCAGGAAAGGTCAAAATTAGACTTAAGTGGAAAATCTGAACAGTGAAATCGTTACCATAATTCAGTTTCTGAAGTGCAGGTATATACATGTTCCACTGAGGCTACAAGCTTTTATAGCTCCTCTCACATTCAAGCATTAATGAAAGTTCGTACTTTTTAAAGCTGGCACACATTTAATTTGAAATCGGTTATTAGATTTTGCCTTTCTCTTAAAGTTTCTGAAAGAAACTGAAATGCACATATAAAAATAAAGAAGTTTTGTTTTCTCAGTTTTCCCTGCAATGTAGAAAATTACAACCTACTTTTACTGCTTGAGATAATAACCTAATGGATGTTGTACTTTCATGTTTGTGAGAAGGCTTTGACTTTTTCTCTCAAAGCTTCATTTTAATTGGTAGTTTGGTAAGGAATGTTTTTAAAAGGTTAAAAAATACCTGTTAAGTAGTTTCCCAAGTTTTCTAATTGAACAAACATTTGAAGAAGACTCATTCTATGAAGTTTGTCTTATACCTGGCAAATAATCTTGTTAAATGAGCTAAACAATGACTGACTTGCACCCGTAGTGTTTTTCTTAAAGAAAAGATGAATTCTCTTCCCACAGGTCCAGATAGAAAAGTATGTTGTGGACTGGAAGCAAGAAAAATCTGTGGGCGAAAGATGATGGGGATGGAGGTTCTGCACAGAAACCTGGATACCTTTGTTAGTTATTGGCACCTTGCCAGCATTGTTTCCTCCCTGTTTATACTCTCCTGGTTTCGAATATATTTGCCTGCAGCCAGCCTTTTCCATGTTGATTTTTGGTGTGGAATCCATTGCATGGTGTTTCTTTCTGATTTGTGAACACAACTGTGAAACATACGCGTTGTCATCCAGTCAACTCTTTAGCAAGCAGCAACGCAGGCAAAAGCAATCGCAGTGTTATGGCATGTGCATGACTTTTTAAAAGAAAAAAGGGACTGTCTTTTTCTCAGCCCTCTAGATTCTGCAACAGAGGGAGAACAGCTATGAATGCTTTCAGAGTATTTCTGAGACTAAAAAGACTTGAGATCTTTCCACCACAAAGAGAGAGGGACCATTTTGCTGTCTTTCCCAATCTGTAGGATGCCTGTGGATAGATGGCATGTATCTTTATTTTATGATGTATCATTTATCTTTTGGCTATAAATGATCTGGGAAAGGCTTCCAACAGCTGGGAGTGAAGGCAAGTGTGCTGGGAGGGAATGAGAGCAAAAAAACCCTTGTGGGAAACAAAGCTTGCTGCAGTTCTGGACTTAAAAAATGAAATTGGCTGAAGGAGCTGAGAAGGTTCACATAAGAGACATAAAATATTTGGTAACAAGGATAAGGGAAAAAATAAATCATAATTCAATCTTCTGCTTTGTTACTGGCAGTGTGGGACATGTTCAAGAGTGACTATCTGGGTATATCTCTCTCAGCAGGATGGTTCAGGCTCCAGTGTTTGATATCGCAGCTGTTTCTTTAGCCTGAGCTAAGGGGCAAATTGTATAGAATTAGCCAATATGAGATATTAGACCAACTGTGTCTTTTTAAACATTCACTTCTCTTTGGAGTGCAAGTAGCTGACTTGGATCTACACTAGGCCCCCAACACCTTGAGATGTACCAAACCTTCCCTCTGCAGTGTAGCACTTCACTAACTGCTAGACTTGTTCATCTTCTCTGTTACAACAACTAGCATTTGGAGTACTTACACTAAAGTGGAAAACTTAGATTCAATTCTCTCAAGAAGTCACAATAGCCATATCTCCCGCCTATGCAAGATATACTATTAATACCAGATCAGGGGTAAGGCTGGGTGGGAGGTACCCTCCTTTTGGCCTATTAAAACTGAGTAGAAAAGAAAAATAAATAGCATGAGAAAACTGGCAATTCTGAAGAGAGCCTGAATATAATCTTATGTGTGAAAGTAGGGGAGAACTCAAACCAAGGAAGCTACCTGGACAAAAGTTGAGACATTACCACTATTTTTTTTTTAATGGAAGTGTTTTCTTTGTGTTGAACTGAAGGCATGCTGTGTGCATGACATTGCCTCTGCAAGCACCAAACTGATGGGAGACTACTTGGAACTTGGGGGATATATAAATTCTAAGTCACAAAGCCTAGCTGAGAGGTAGTCATCCAGCTATCTGCACTGGGTCAATTTGGTGCACACACCTGTTTTAATGCATAGACATTTTTTCAGGTTACCAAGGAGGCAATTCACTTTCAGGCATTTCCAAATTGAAGAAGCCATGAGAGTATCTGTGTTTTTCTAAAATACCCTTTCTGGTTGCCCGAGTATTTACGATGTCACATTTTAAGTTTCAAAGTAGAAAGAAGGAGTTACATAGTCCTAGAATCAATAGTAGAACATAGAGAAACCCCAAATATCCCCACCGATATTATCTATTTTAGCTGCTGAGGCAGTCAGAGGCTATATTACCAAGCTTGTAGGACTCATCTAATGAGGAAAGTGTCCAGCTCATTTGTGAGATAGACAGATCATGTGTCTGAGTGTGTAAACAGGGTCTAGAACCTCTACACGGAACAATCGGTTGTCAGGGATCCTTTGTCAGTTGTGGAAGTGGAAAATGGTACAGAACTCCTGTATCAGTTCTGGTGTGAGGTTGGTGTGGGGGATAGAGACAGGAAGGTATTTAGGCCTCAAGTTTTTCCGATAGTATAAAGTTGTGAGGTTTTTTTCTTGTGCTACCACGATTTTAGTTTTCCATCTTGTATCTTGTGACTGTAAAGAACAAGGAGAATAGATATAGCAGTCTTTGTTACATCTGTGAAAGGCTTTATTGGACAAAAAGTTTGTAGTTCAGAAGGAATTTCAGTGTGAAGAGTGTTGAAATGCATTTCTGTGTAACCATGAATCGTTGTGAGAAAGGGACCTTTATTCTCCTGTAACTTAGAGTGAGCTACCACTGTGAGACACATGAAAAATTGTTCAGACCTCATATCTTATTAAACTGAACTACTTGTGTTGCTCCTTGATTTTTAGAGCAGCTAATTCTGTGAAAGTTACAGGTAGTTATGTTCCCAGAATTATAAAACTACACAGAATGCACAGCCATAAAACATCATTGTCCTTTTTTCAGGGGTAAAACAAGATAAGAGTCAGACAAAAGTCAAACCAAGTGTGTGGCATCCTGCTTGCTAGACCTGTGCTTCATCAGGCTGCGAGAAGGGGGATTCCAAACCTGGGAAAAATTAGTTGCTGTCCTATAAACAGAGTCTCAGCCTGGAACTGACCATTTAAAAAGAAATAGGGCCTGTTGCTATACAACAAGGGGTAATGGTTTTAAACTAAAAGAGGCTAGATTCAGACTAGATATAAGGAAGAAATTTTTTATGATGAGGGTGGTGAAACACTGGCACAGGTTGCCTAGAGAGAGGTGGTAGATGTCCCATCCCTGGAAACATTGGATGTGGCTCTGAACAACTTGATCTGGTTGAAGATCCTCATTGCAGGCAGGTTGGGCAAGATGACCTTTAAAGGTCCCTGCCAACTCAAACTATTCTATGATTCTATGATTCTAATAGGAAAAGGAATTAGATCCAGGCTGTTATTGACAACTAGTCTCCAGCTGAATATGCAATTGCGTTTGCATATGGAGTCAGACTCAAGTACGCACCATACACAATGTGTACATGTAAATACATGTTCAAAGTCTTCCTCTCAAGGTCCGACAAGCTTCTTGAAGCCCTTCTTTCTCATTAGCTTCATTAAAGAGTAAGTAGTAAGGGTGATCCATGCAAAACAGGATCCCTGAGGCCAAAGCTCTCTAATGACTATATTCACAATTTTAAGACTGTTCTATCAGAAAATTCCCAGCTCACTCTAGTTTTAATGTTTCAATAATTATAATTGCTGGTTCAAAACCACAGCAGTCATTAGAAATAAATCCCACTGCATATGAATTGCAACCTGTAACATGAAACAATCTGTAATTTGGATTTTTTGTAAATAGGCTGTTGTGCTGGTCATTTCAATTAAATCCACAGAAAATACATTAGATGTAATGATACAGCTCATGCAAAATACCTGCACTAAGTGTATTGGAATTGATGGGTTCTTATTATTTCAGTGAATCAGAATGATCAGATTCAGAGTTGATTTGTTTATGAAGCTTACTTGAATGTAAACCTTCAGGCAGACATGTTTTCTCTTTGGTATTTGTAAGAGTTTGGGGCTGTGAGAATTTTTATCACAAAAAAGGTCATTGAGATCTACCATCATGCACGTATTTCATGCTAATATGACTAGTACTATTGCATGAATGTATGTATTTTTCCCTATAACATCCAGAGGATCTTTATACTTTTTTGTCATCTAATTCTTATACTGAGCTATGAGAGAAAGACGAGACTTACAACTTGGGTACCTGAATAAGGACTTAAAAAATACATATTTAAATATCAGGCATTGCTACTGATTCCGTGGGTGAGGCTCAGCTAGCCACTTAAGTGCTATGAGTTGGATTTTAAAAAATGGTAAGGCTTCAAAAAGGATTTTTAATGTTTGATGGAGTTTTCATATGCACTTCAGTATGTTAAAGGTATTATTTGCATTGATTTCAGTTTTGCAAATCCCACTAGGAAATATATGCATCTTTAGGAACCAAAATACTTTTGCTTTTGGACATCACTTAATGCAACACGTAACCCTAAAAGCCTCTGCTGTACCACTTTAATTGGAGATGAGCCAATTTGGGTTAGAGAGAAATGGGTATGTCATTGGTGCTGTTTGCACGTGAACATGCATCTGCACACAGGTCCTTCCCCAGAAGTCTGAAATCAACTGCTTATTAACGTAACTGTGTGAGGTTATCACTAGAAGTGATCATGCCAAATGTAGGTTAAGCTCTGCTTTCAGGCACACCACTGTCGTTTTTGAGATTGAAAGGAACGGAATTATTTCACTGGTGTGAGAAAAGACTGTATTGTCTGTATTTGCTGATGTATTGTCTTGATGTGTTATTGAAATGAAGGAAGATGTTCCTCCTATAACTTCCCTCAGCACAATAGGAAGACAAACCTGATTGTCTTTTCTGTCTGGTGCTGCCCCTGAAAGCAGGTTCAGCTTCTCACAAATTTTGAAGATTTGTCAATCTTTTCTTAAAGAGTAGATTGGGCTATCCCTCATTTCATGGTAATACTTGGCAGTTTTCTGTACAATTATACAGATACTTTGCAGGGTGGTTCAGAGTGACAGTCCACGCTTCGAAAATACATTTGTCACATTTGTCACCCAACATGGCTTTAAGTGAGAGCACAGTTTATTTGAGATCTCTAAGGAGAAAGTATCTAATGGAAAAACTTTGTAAGCTGAAAGACATTAAAAAATGTTCAACTATAGTAGTGACCGCACACCAGTTTATTATATCACTTTTTCTGCCAAGGGACAAGTTACCCAAGGGCACTTAATAAAAACAGATGATCCGAAGCTGACATTGCAGACAGACTTATTACCTTATCTCCAGGTTTGTTGATAGTATTGGCTAGCGCTTAAAATCATGCCTGACAACAGTGTCAGTGAATCCTCTGCCAAGGCAATGAACGGGTTTTGCTTCAGTATCTTTTTCAGTAAAACAACATGATTCCTGAGAGATTTCCTACCCAGTTGAGCAAACCACACAAAATTGTAATGTAAAATTGTTGTCTCATAAAATGTCTAATAATATATAATTTCCTAAGAAAAATCAAATGCTTAGAGAACAACGATTAGTATTTCTAACATACTATCTGAATACTTTTCCAAACAGAAACTTCTCTCTGCTGTTCTTATGGAGTGATCATTGTCATTTTCGTTTATAGGACTACGGAAGACCAGAGTTGCTTTTCTTTTGTAGGTGGTAACAAAACCAGACAGACTAAATCAGAAATGTCAGATTTTTTCCTTCATATCTATAGGGGACTGAGGTCTTTTGGGATCTGATTTCCTGGTCCCCAGTTTTCTGATTTCATAGTTAGGACTGTGACATATTAATATATTTATTGTGTGCCAACAGAGCGTTGTAACTAGAATTCAACAATAACGTGGAAATGTATTCAAGCTTCACTACAGAAAAGCTGATTTATTTTTCTCCAAACTTGAAACTCAAAGAGTACATCAAAGATTTCTTTAGATTCTGCATTATGCCTGCTGCTGGTTGAACCTCACTACACACTACTGAATCACCATGTGGAATACTGTTATAGAGGCTTCTGTATATTAAAGTAGATGATACAAAGATAACCCTTTTGTCATTCTTCTTTTCCTGTGTAGACATATTTGTTTATTTTCTGAAAATGCTGTTGTACAGCATCTTGATTACTTTTATGAGAATGAATTTTAATAAATATTATGTTCTTTCTATCACCTATTCTTAAGGTTAAAAAAACCAACATGAAACATCCATACTTGACTATAATTAAAGGCAACCAGAGTCAAGGGTCCTTCTGATGTAGGTACAGAAAAGGAAGAGTGTTATTTGTTCCCTTTCCACCTAGTATTTTTAATCTAATTACTTTATTTTCCTTCTTATATTAAATCGATATAGCAATGATTTTTATGTTGTTGTTTCTTTCCTTCTCCAGATGTACATCCAGACAACAACACTTACTGTCTCCATGAGCTTAAGTGCTTCTGTGTCTCTGGGCATGCTCTACATGCCCAAGGTTTATATTATCATTTTTCATCCAGAGCAGAATGTTCAAAAACGGAAGCGGAGCTTCAAGGCTGTAGTGACAGCTGCCACAATGCAAAGCAAACTGACCCAAAAAGGAAATGACAGACCAAATGGAGAGGTCAAAACTGAACTCTGTGAAAGTCTTGAAACCAACAGTAAGTCATCTGTAGACTTTCCCATGGTCAAGAGTGGCAGCACTTCATAATAGATGTACGTTCACAAGAATGCACTTTCTTTTAATAATAAACTTTATTCTTTTTGTTGCTTGTTCTGCATGAATCCAGAGATGTGTCAGAATTCACGTACTGCTGAATGCAGGAATTCCTACAGTTGTTTCAAAAAAATTGTTTTTCACAGGAGGCTAGTAAAAATAAAACAAAGAAACAAAAAAAGCACAGGCAGATTTTGGAAAGCCATATCTTCTTAAAATGTTTTAGATGGTGCTAATTGGATGTGTTGTGCATTGGTGTACCAGTCGTGGTATGTCCTGACAGTTCATGAGGTGTATTTATGGTCATCATTGTATATTCAAAACTCAAAGGCTGTTGAAAAAAAATATAATGAAAACAGTTAACATTGGTTTTATTTTGCAGTTCGATATGGAAGTGAAAATACTGCTTTTTACCTTTCCACCTTAACTTAATATTTGTTGACTTGTTAATTTATCACAACTCATGAGTACTAATGCTTCCCAGAATAACGCTTCCCATCCAAGTTTTCATTGTGGTCTTACTGATCTTGGAACAAAATTGTGATAATTCATATACAGCTTAATCATTACATGTTGTGATATGTCATGAGTTAGTAATGGGAAAAAGTTCTTTCCCATGCCAAAAAAGTTATTGAATCTTGACCATCTCTAAATGGCTCTGGTACAGAAGAAAACAGAGGTTATAGCTTCCATTCCACAACATGACATACAGTCTTATAAACTGGACTTCACAATAGTGGTAATCAAATATGAGTAGAGCAAGTAACTTTACACCAAGAGCTTAGTAGTAATGGAGAATTGATTTCTATTGAGGAGTCAGAGGTCACATGGGATGGACGGCAGCTGTTGCAGCTAAAGACAATTTTTTCAGTCATTTTACTGCAAATGAGGGTATTTTAAAATTGTTATTACTTCTTGATGACGTTGGCAGGATATTGAATAGTATTTTTCTGCTTCAGCACATTCAAAAAAGTCAGTACCAAATTTGCAGAAAATATTGTACTTCAGAAAAATGCAACCCCCCACTGAATTCAATCAGAGTTTGCCGCATTAAAGACTACATAAAAGTCTATAAGTTTACCATACTATAGTTGCTGATGCATGGAGGATACTGAGTGCAAACCAATTCACTTGAAAAAACCATGACCCTTCAAAATGTGTAAATCTGCTAAACTGAGCTATGGGTTTACACAGCTTCATATTATGACATATAACAAAGGACAAAAGGACAAATGAAATGAAATTCCTTGTGGATCAAATAATAGCACGGAAATATGAAGAAGTCAGTTTCTCAAATCTTCAGAAGTCACCAAAAGAAAATCAGACGGGAAAAGGTGGATTTTACTGAGTTGGCAAAATTATAAACTTGTGACGAAATGTCAAAGGGTGAGAAAGTAGGGTGAGAAAGAGTGTTAATAAGAAAGTCTTGGGTATCTGATGTTGATCAACTGTACCTAATTAAGAAATGCTGTGTCTGGTATTCCTTAAACTATGATTATGCATAATTCATGAAAACAGCTGCTACTGGAAGCAAGTCTGCTTCTCTAGTAGTGTGATGTATGCAGGGTAATGCTTATTTACTGGGCTCTAAACATGATTTTAACAGTAGCACATCTATATAATTCTGAGCTCACTAGGAGTATATCCTGACTAGGCTTTGATCCAGGCATCATAATGTTTCATAGGTAAAAAATTCCGAGTCAAGTCATTTGCACTC
>VYZM01013945.1:328575-398807 GCA_013398915.1 Dromas ardeola | reverse complement strand
CCGCTTCCCTTCCCTTCCCTTCCCTTCCCTTCCCTTCCCTTCCCTTCCCTGGCCGCCCGTGAAGCGGCGTCTCAACTTCTCGGCGAGTTTGAGTAGCCAGGCCGGACCCTCCCCGCCGCCGGTGGGGCTCCTGCCGCAGGGAGCGCCCCGGGGGAGGGGGTCGGACCAACCGGCCCCGGCCCGTACCTCAGCGCGGCGGCCGGGCGGCGGGCGACCGCCCGCCCCTCCTCGCCTCTCGGTCGGCGACCAACCGCCCGCTCCTCCTCGCCTCCTGCTCTCGGGCGGCCCGTGGCTGCCAGAGCGAGGGGGTTTGAGAGCGGGGCTCTGGCCGCGCCTGGGCACGGAGAGCTTCGAGGGGACGGGACGGGAGGGCGGACAAACGCCGCCGGGAGAACTTCCACTTCCAGCAGGTCCGGGAGGTCCCGCCTTCCAGCCGAGGTGGGTTTTGTCACCGAACGCAGGAGGCAGGTGATTTTTTTTTTGCGAGTAAACAAGTAAAGCCGGTCACAGGTAATCTAGGAGAAAACTCGTACTGATCCCCCGGACCATCTGGTTTTATTTTTTTAATATGTTTTTATTGATATCCTCGTTGTCCAGTCTCTTTTAAATTCCTCCACTGGTCCCCACTTAGTTTTGGGGTTGCGACACAGGCTCATAGATTTTGAGGGGGAAGCAGTGGGCTTTTACATTTGCAGTAGATAGTTGGAAATGAGCCGTAACGAAATGCTCATGTGTCTGGAAGTACTGGCAACGTGTTTTGGTCAGGAACGGGTTTTGTTGGAAGGATATTTCTGGAGCTCGTCCTCTGTGCTCACACTGTAATTTAAAAAATACTGAATTTCTAAAGGCGAGCTTTGCCAGAGGTGGTGGGAACTTGCATTTTTCAAAATGAAACCTATGCTAGTTGCAGTTAGTAAGTGCCTCCTGAGAGCTGAGTCAGAGCGAGGGAATTTCTAAGTCTGTCATCTAACCTGAAACCTAAGAATATGACCCTGCAAAAAGGCTAAGTAAACTTCAATCCCCACTGTCATCTCTTTGGAGCCAGAAAGTTGTTGAAAATCTGTAACAGCTGGCAGTGACTTTAAAAATAAAATTTAAGGGTCGTGATACTTCTTATCTAAACAGCTCCCCAAACGCTCTTTTGTTCCCCAGTCTAATGATTATTTTGACAGTTGTGGTTCTGAAATGTAAACTTTGAAAATGTCTGCTTTCCAGCCAGTGTGTTAAGATTGCCTCTCTTTCCATTTGTTTGCTGTCTTCGTGGAACTTATTCTGATGTCTGAAAACTTAGGATGTTCACTTAAAGCATACATTGCCTCCTCAGAGCACACTTGCAGATCTGTACTGTGGGGCTTTTTGACACAAACTCAATAGACTTCTGTATATTTGTAGTTTAAAGACCTTACTGAGGGAATGGTAATTTCTGATTGACTTTTCTACATTGCCTAAGTTTTGTTCCATATTTGTATTCTGTGTGCTTTAAAATGAGTGTTTCTGAATGTTGCTTGAACTACTCTGTTGGAAACTTTGAAAACTTCAGCACACATCTGAGGAGGGACATTGGATTTCAGCAGGAAATAGGAATAAAGCCCAGAGGATAGTGGTTCAAAGTCCTTCAGGAGGTAGTGGGTCCATTGTTGAAGGTTGCTAATACCATGCTTCAGAAGCGAGTTGTGCCTTCAAGGCAGAACTGGTATGGCCTTGGTCAGAGAACGTAGTGTTATAAATCACTGTCTTCACTTAAATTTCGATATTTGTGAGAAAGTAGTGCATGAATATTTAACAGATTATCTTTGACACGGACAGTCATTTACTTTTCTTGACTTCATTAGCTAGCCTGGTAATCAGTCTTGTAAATGGAATGTGTTCTGTGCTTTCTGTCGTGTCTCAGTTTCCCTCATGATCTATTTTATGGCAATGGTGTATGCAGGAGTAGACTTGCCCAGTGGTTTTGGGGTATATTTGTAGTATGCACCTCCGTAATCTTACAGACAGCTCTTTCTGATTCACGAACACACAGCGTCCCTGTTAAAAGTAAAAAAAAACCCTGGGGTTTTGTTGCTGTTATATACAGTCTTAGTGTTTAGGTAATTGCATCTTTTTTAAATGTAATTAATTAAAATAAAGACAAAAAAGTTACATCTGCTGTTACAGTAAACTTGATCTTGCCATTCTGTGCATACTGTTTGTCTTGCTTCTGCTTTTTCTTTTTTCATACAGGCCACTTGCTTGATTTTCCTGTTCCTTCTTGCCTTGCTTCCTTGGACTTCCCTTTGCTCATCCTTGAGGGCAACAATTTCTTTGTTGCCTTCCTTGTAGCCCCGGTGGAGATGGTGGGCTGACTCCTGTACGTTACTGCGCCTTTTACAGCAGGTTAAACATTGCAATAAATGCCTGGGCATCTGTATAAAGAGATGAAAACAGAGAAGCCAGCACTGTAAAATTGGCTGCTCCCTTGTGGACTAGGACATTTACTAGTTTGAGCCTCTCTTTCAGAACTTACTTATTTTCAATGCAGTGGGGTTGCAATTTGCAGTTTTGCAGCTGTTACTCAGCATAAATTGTCATATCTTTCAAAATTAATATCCCTTCTCTTCTTCTTGCAGGACTGAAGCTCAGTCAGTCATTTTTTTGCGTAGCACATGCAGAAGTTTGTTTATAAGATTTCTTTTTTTCCAACTGCAGTGCTGTTACGGAAGAGTTGTTCTTTATTCTTGCAGCAAAGGCAGGCATTTTGTGTGCATGTTTATTTAGTTCATATTGCATGGGGAAAAGAGCTATTTGCATTCCTAATGAAGTAACATGGTGTCTCAGCTGTGGAAATGGTTTGTTGTGCATCAAACTGTAAGCCTCTTGAAATAATAGCAGGGAAGTAAAGGCACAGATGGAGGGGAGGAGCATGTCCTGAGATACTGATTAATTTTCAGGCTCTCACCTGAGATACTGATTAATTTTCAGGCTCTAAATAGTTAGGGTGATATCAGAGTGATAAAGCGTATTTGTGTACTGTTGGTGGTTATAACCCAGAAGCAGCTGAATGATGGGGCATGAAATGCTAAGCCTGTGTTTCTGAACATTGCATTTGACATGTGCACATTGAAATTTTGCAACATCTAGCTAGACAAATACTAAGAAAATGAGAGTTTTAACTTGTTGGTTTGTACTGAAATGGCTTTTTGCTTCTTTTGGGATTAATATTAGTTAGTTATTTTGCAATCGCTTGGCATTCTTCTGATACTTCAATAATGAGAGGTAAGTTTACTAAAAAAAACCCCAACCAAAATAACAAACAAAAACCCCCCCAAACCAACTGCAAAGCAGTCCATGATTAAGGGTGTATTCTGAATGCTTGAGATCAGCTGGATCAGCCTTGCTGGGAGCAAAGGCAACCTTAAACACTGTTTACAGCAGAACTTTGTTTTTGCAGCTGTAGCTGGATTGTGTTGCTATTAACAAAAAGCTGTTAACTGAAAAAGCAGTAATTGCATTCATTTGTTTTGCTTTTTATTCTGTTTGCTTTGGAAAGCTGCAGAATCTGATGTTACAGTTAAAAATATATTCAGCTTCGCGGGGTTGGTGCACTGGGGAGGACACCTGCTGCCTTTTTTTTTTTTTTTTGAGGTCAGCATATGTGGCCTTGGTTGATGTCAGTGAGGAAAATGAGAGCATGCTGGGTTTTTACAGGTGGTGGGCTAGATTAATGTGTTCTTTAGAAACTTAATTGCCTTGTAGCTTTATTATATGTGGATTGTACTGAAGTTCCATTTAGTGCTTAACGAATTTCACTTTTACTGCAGAATTCACTAAATAGGTTGCCAGATTATTCTAACACTGCAAGGTCTAAGTACGGTAACTTTGAATCTGCAGGGAATACTTTTGCTTAAAAAATGAAGCTATGAGCTGTGAAGATAATAGGTGAAGAAAAAATTAATTTCATTATTAAGTTACAAACGTGCTAGTTTTCTGATTTTAACTTTTAAGCATGGATACATAATTTCTAGGGTTATGAAGTATAAAGGTGAAACTAGTGCTTAATTCAGAGGGACAGTTGTCATATTAACAATAATGGAATGAAGTTCTGTTTGTGGAGTTTGAAAGTATTTTCTTCTATGATTTTTTTACACTGGTGACAATGTCTTACAGAAAATCTCTGGTAAAAGTAGAATGAGATGTTTAAAAAATGTAAACTTACTGATTTTTTTATTGAGCTTATACAGCCCATTAAAAGGACATGCTGAAAGACTGCCTCCTTTGCTAGCCCTTCACAGAAGCAGTTAAAAGGAACTTGTTGGATTTGATCTGTTATCTGAGTGGTTTTAGTGGTACATAACTTTAGGAAGTCAAAACCTTTGCAAGGACAAGCTGATACTTCCCTTCTTCACAGGCTGCAGTAGTAGGGCGTTCCCAGCTTTCTTGCTGAGTGTATTTCGGCGCCCCCCTCAGTGTTTCTGTGTCTAGTGGCCACAAACTATCAGAAAAGTAAAAGAAATCTTTTCAAAGACAAAGTATGTATCTGCTCATTGTGTTTGTCAGGGAAGGTATGTATGCTTCTACGCTCTCTGCTACTCTCCACCATAGCCATTACCATTAATCTTTTTTTTAGGTGGTTGCTTTTGCTAATGTGCTTAAACTTCTTTGCTTAGCATTTAGAGAGATGTGTGTTGTAGCACAAAAGGAATGATTAAATGAAAGGAATAAAATCGATGTGGGTTGTTTGATCAGCCAAGTTACTGCCTTGGCTGTAGTGCATCAATTGTTGTTTTTTGTTGTTATTTGGGGTATATAAGACTCAAAATACATATGCTATGTCATAGCAGGTTAGTAATTCTAGATGACATCCAGTTACAATTTTTGGTGTACGATTAAATGAGCTGCACTTTTGTTGCCATGTAAGAAATTGTGAAAGTATTTATTGCTATAATCTAGGTTGCAAACTAGTGTTCATGTAAATTCATTTATTCACTTGGTTGAACTAGATCCACTTACAGGATTCTTGATTTTTTTTTAATTTTTTTTTCTTTTCTCTCAATTTTCTGTAAGTAAAATAAGTACTGCTGAGAAATGTAGGTGCCCAAACTGACTGCCTTGGCATCCTCTTAAATGGGTAGAGAGTGGCCTTATAACTGGAGAATTTTGGAATAAAAATAATCCTTTAGTTACTTAAAATGTATGGTCCTTATGTAAAACATTGTATGTTTTACTCTTTCTTGCCTGAATGTGGGCAGAACTTTTAATTGATTATAGTATAGTAGCACGGAATTTGTCCTCTTGAGTTTGACTTGATGGGTATTCATGAGAGAACATAAATGAAACAGAACTATGAAATGACAAAAGTGACCATGATTTTTGTGTTTAAAAAGTAGTATAAAAGTTACTTTTTCCCTAAAACAGTCCTTTGCTATTTCTTTTTTCACGCTCCCCTTTAGAAATAGGTAATTACTGCAAAGTGTTTGGAGTGAGTATAGGTATTTCCTAAGACTGTAATGTGACTTTTTTCCTTACTGTATTGAAGAGGATACAGTTTACTTTAGGCTATAGCTCCATACGAAACCACAAATCAGGTTCATACGAAGCATTGTCAGAGATCTTGTCCAGGCATCATATGTTTTAAAATTCATATATAAATTGGAGGTAGTGATCTGAATGTCAGAAGATGAGCAAATGATGAGCTTAGAACTGCCCTGCACATTGTTATGAGGGGGTAAAAAAACCCTCCAAAACGAACAAACAAAAAAAACAACAAAGAAGCTACTGGTGTGGGGTAAATTGTGATGAACTTGTGAAAGGTCCTGTAGATAAAATAGGTAAATGAAACAAGTGTGTAGTATTTAACATAGATATTTAGTGAGAACTAAATTGTTAGATTCTGGGTTCCAAATTCATCACTGGGGTAACTGTTAGACTTTCACTAGAATTAAAGAAGACAGAGATTTGGCCTTGTGCAGTTGGGAGTCTATCTTTTCTGCTACACTTAAGTGTGCAGAGGCACACCGTGTTAATGTTGAGGTGAAACATTCATTGTTCCCAAGACAGCTGACTGCAGTATGTCAAGGTATTCAACCATGTAAAGAATATACCTACTGCATGGCCATGAGGTTCTCGGACTCCTACTTTGCGCTGTGTATTTCTCTGTTTAGCAATTAATAGTGGGAAATTTGGTTGGTTTCTCTGTTGACAAGAGAAAAAGGCCTTTTTTCTCCAAGGCTGTGCTTACCAAAGCAGTTTTGACAGTGGTAGCCAAAAGAAAACATATAGGGAAAAAAACATGAGCAGGCTCTTCCTGTCGCTGTATTTTCTTTCTTTAACTTCTAGTTATGCTCTACTGTGGTGAAATTGTTTTCCTTTCATAGATAGTCTCAGGTCAATTAGGGGAAAGGTGAGTAGAGGCACCTGTATGGGTGTAATAATGTGGACTTAGAGTGAATGGTACTTCCTCTGAAATAAGCCCAATATATAGACTTTGCAAAAATATCTGAACAAGGAGCCTTTCTATCATTTGGTTCACATATACAGCATTAACCTCCTGGAGAGTGTTCTAACTTGGTAATTGCTTCTAAAATTATGCTAAACTCTGTAAATGTACTAACATACAGAGGCAGGCTTGCCAAACATCAGCTGCTTTTGCCATTGAGGGCATAAAGTTTTATAAACTGTACATGCAGTTCTGCAGCCCCATGGTGGTAAAACATGTGTTTTACCCATAAGATGATCGTTTATGAGCCCATGCAAATACATTTAGTCAGGATCTCTGAAAACTTAATTTGGGCATGAGTTAATATTCTGCGTGTAGGTGCTTTGTAGTCCCTGCAGGCTATTCTGTGCTGGTTGGAAGCAGCATCAGGAACAAAATGTGTTAGTAGAAGCTGCTGTGAGTGCTCAGATGTCAACAGATTAGGGAATGATAAACCCCTATATACTACAAGTAAGAGGTTTAAAAGAAGATCAACTCCGTAACAGAACAGGTGGAAATAAAAACCTGCCTTTGAAGACTTGTGAGAGAAGTTATATTCTTCTAGTTTTGCGGGTACTGGGGGTTCAGATTTCAAAAGCAGTTTGGTCCCAGTACTGTACAGTCCTAAATCTGGCCTCAATGCAGCTGTTTAACAAGCGAACATCATTTAGAAGCAGTCTGCAAAGTATCACCAAGACGGGGGGCAAGGCTTTTTCTTAGTCCTTGCGTTCAGTCTGGTTCTTCATATTGCTGGGCTGTTCTTACCATGGAGTTGAAAAAGTTGTTGGACCCCCAGTACAAGATTTTACTCTCACTTGAGATCTGGACTGTTTGCTCTGTGCTTTCCTTAGCCACCTGAAAGCTTCATGGCACTCAGTTTTAGGAATTCCGGAAAAAAAAAAATGCCTAAATCTTGGTAAAACTGAAATGTGTCTCTGCACTAGTTTTTGAATGTGTCTCGAAAACAATTTCAGCTCCCGGTTTCTGTTCCTAGACTTAATTTTATTTTTCATCCATCTCCATTAGGAAGCTGTCATAGGGTCTGTGATCCATGTAACTGAAAGAGTGCTTTTATATGGATACAGCACAATACTTACTGTATGCCAAATGAGATGGCAAGTGGACGCATTGTGTTGTTTTTTTACGTGATTGTAGTCTGTTTTCCTTGTTTCTCTTGGGACTTGCCCTAGTCAATGATTCCACAGTTGTATAAAATTTTATGGGGTTTTAGTCTTAACTTTGTCCTCCCCAGACCCTCTCAGAGCATCATAACCAAAAAAGGAGTAAGTTATGGGGGAAGATGGATGGATATAGATGAAAAGCCAGAGAGACACCCTGTATGCTTAGTTTAGGGTCAAGAAAAAAGTATCCCTTTGTTAAATGTTGTGTCTAGAAAACATACCAAGAATCAACATTCATAAAAGGCTTATGTGTTTCAAAGTCTGTTTTTGTTACAACTAATACAAAGCCAGAGGATTATATTCAAACTTGAATTTTCTGAACCTTTAACATTTTTAATTAGTTAGCAGTCCAGTTCTTATGTAAACATCAGACACTTGAAGGGAAATAATGCAACAATTTAGCTGGAGCTGTTAATGTTTCAAAGTTAGTAAATTTAGTTGATCTGTTTTATACAGGTTATTGGATTTTTCTTTCCTCTTTAGCATTAGTAATCTGGGAAAAGTGACTTAAGTATGTATCTCAGGCTTGTTGTTACATGGTGTTATTGTATTCTTTTTCTTGGGAGTTTGATGTCCGGGTAGATTGTAATGTAGAAAAACTGAGCAAACAGTGAGTCACTTGAGAACACAATTGGTTTTTTGATCCCTTTGAAAGTTACCATCTTACCATAACTTGTAAGTGCTGAAGTCTTTATTAATTTTTATTTAATTTTATTAATTTTTAATGAGGTTGTTGCTAATACCATGTTATTTAGGTTATGACTGTAAGAGAATTGAACCTCTCTTGAAAGTCAGTAATTTCCCTTTTGTGACCCTGGAGGGGGAAAAAAAAGTAGTTGTTAACAGAAGGCAAAAAATCCCAGTTTTTCTTAGGTTTCTTAGTGGCAATTCTGAAAGATTGTAACTTCACTAACATACTCTATTACCCTCTTCCTAAGGGTGATGGGAAGCAGGGGACCTCACAAGATGCTTTGGTACCTGGCCTTTCTGGCAAATCCGTAGCCCTAGGTTTATAACATAGAAACTAGCAGTATTATTGGGACTACAGTGAATATTTGAATTTGTCTCATTCATGTGTGATTGCATCTTCTGCTTACAGCAGACAAGGCAGTTTGCATCCACCTGAGTTAACTCATGTTTCTAAGGAGCGACTTTCTAGATGTTTTCAGGATTAATTTGCCAAATATAGTTTGAAATTAGTGGATTGGTTGACTGTTTTGGGAGGCACTTGGATGAAAGAAGATTTCCACCAGTGGGTGTATTTCTTTGTCTCCCATTGTTTGTCTGGTTTAAGGATGCCTCGTGCAGGTATTTTGCTGGCCGTTGTGGACAGATTCTAAAACAATTGACAAAAAAATACTCATTGTCTTAGATTGCTGGGCTAGGGTAGTTAGTATCTGAAATTGATTCAAGCAACAGGTCATGCATGTTTTATGTGGAGCAAGGAGCCTCACAGGGTGCTTGAGGACCTGGCCTTTCTTGCAAATACACAGCCCTAAGCTAGGTGTCTGCACTTCTTATGACATGAGCTGGGAAAAGTAAGTAGAGGTTTCATGGTTTTTTGAAGTCATCCTGTACTGCCGTATGAGTTGTTCTACTGTGCACCATCCTGAAGTTTCCCTCTGTCAAAGTTTTGTTCAGTTAAAGAACTGCCATGGCTGAAAGCTAGCTTAGTAAGAAATATTTCTTTCCAGCATGGTCAGTTCGTGGTTCTGGCTCGTTCTATGACTGTGTGACTTTCAGTGTTGGCACAAGACAGGAATAAGAAACTCAAGGTTGGGGGTTTAATTGTGATCCTTCTGGTTATGTCTGCCTGATTTTTAAACACAGGTCACTCCAAATGCTTTTAACTAAGAAGCATCTCAAAAATTTGATTCATGACCATAAAAATGGCATTGTTTTAAGAGGTGTAAAACTACAGCAGAGGTTTTATTTAGACTCTTGGTATCTCAGCTGGTAAGCGAAGGACATTAACAAGGCTAGCGTTGTGTCTCCTTGTGTGTTGTCCAAAGGGTGGTCTTCAAAGGGCATCTGGAAAAAATAGCTATGCTGTGGATACATGGCTTTTCAAATCCACCTCATTTTTACTGTGAACATTCGCATGCATCTTTCAGAATAAATTTTACATATGTGGAATTCATCCTAGGATAGTGTCTGTTCGCATGCATGACCTTGTATGTTAATTAACATAGCTGTAATGAGTAATTTTAATCAGCACATTTAACGTCTCCTTTCTTCTGAGAGTTTTTTCTGCAGCAGTACTTTCTTGTATTTAATAGAACAAACCAGTATTTATGTAGTATGAGCAGTTATTCAATGAAATCCCTTATGTAACTTTTAAGGGTAGGTTGGGTAACAAAGACCAGACTACCTCTGAAAGAAAACTGTGCTCCTGGTAGTTCCTTCCATGTGGTAGAGTCTGTAGGTTGAATTGATACTGTGTTCTAGCAAAATTTGAAACTAGCAAGCAGCACAAAGAAAAGCATAGAATGGCAGAGACTCTATTGACAAGCTCTGCTTCTCTTTTGATAAACAGACCTTTGTCTGCCTGCAACAGTCTCGTCTCCAGAGATGACAGCCTTAGCCAAAAACGGACACACTGTTCTCATGGATCGTGAGGTGCAGTCTGTGTTAACAATTTGAGGTAGATGTTCAGAGTACATCGCTTAAGTTATTTTTAATGATTAGAGTGTGCATTTGTTGTGCTGCCTAGAAAATGCGCATTTCCATTCTGGGAGTTCCTGCGACAGACGGGCAGTCTTGTGCATATCTAGTATGAGATGGGGGAGACATACACTGTGTTGGGAGGTATCGACTGTCGAAGGCACCTTCCCCCCTGCTTTCCTAGAAGGAGGAGTCCAAGCCAGGACAGAGCTGTGAAGTAAAAGCTTAGCTGTTTGATTTATGAATAAAGCATACAGGGTTTGGGTACTGGTTGACTGTTAACCCTGTCTTTTTTTCCTGCTGCAGCTCAGCATAGTGCAGCTGGTTCTGGTTGCAAGTTAATTGTGGGCTGATGGAACAGGCACTGGAACATGTGAGGCAGAAGAAAATGAAACTAGCAAGGAGTTTCAAGTGTAACAAAAAAATTGCTCCAGGGTATGGAAACAGTAATGGGAAAACCAGGGAAAGAGTACCCAAGAGAGGGAGCCAGTGAGCTGCTGATGGCTGATGCTAAGAAGGATGAGAAGTTTTCTCTTTTTTTGTTTCCGACACTGAAAATGTCAAATATAGTGAGATGGTTCTTGCATATAGGACTGGTAACAAGTAACTTGGAAGGAAGTGGGGAGAAACATGTTAGAGAGTCCTTGGATTTGTTTCAATTACTTGTACTTGAAAATCTTTGTGTAAGATTCTTAAAGATAGCCTCAGAGCTATTTTGCAGGGTTTTTTCCTGAGATCTTGCTAAAGATAGAAGTGACAGAAAATGAGGAAAGATAAAGTATGCTTCTTTTCTTTAAAAGTGTGGTGAGATGAGGATTACTCTGCAGACAGCCTGTAACTGGGTGAATATGGATTTGCTAAGAAAAAGTTGTGCCAAACACATTTGATCTTTCTCAAGTCTAGTAAGAGCAGTTAGTGGTGGCAGTGAAACAATAAGTGCCTTCTGTCTTGTCTTTATTAAGGCTTTTGATGTTGTTTTATGACGCTTGTAGTCAAGGCAGAGAAACAGTAAGGGAGAGAGTTTGGTTTGTGGTTTTTTTTTCAAGCTATGCTTAGAGATTATTTTATTATACTTCGAGCTTATTTTATTTAGAATGTGATTAGTTGTCATTTGACAAATATGTATCTGTCATCCTCCAGTTGCTGGAGAAGTTGTTTCAAGATTTTGTTTCCTTCTCTGTCCACATGCGTCTTTCTCTCTCAAGTGAGGTAGGGCTAGGTGGGAGAGGAACAGGAGGAAAAGAGGATGAAAGAGGGTCTTTTGGCTCTCCCTCTTTTTGATGGCTGTCTCTCTCTGAGTAGCAGCAGGATGAGGGAGGTCTGAGTATCAACTTTGTCTCCTGCTCTTTATGAAAGCTGTGAGCATCTGGAAAGGAGCAGAGGTGCTTTCTCTGTATGCTCAGGAAGATCATTTGGTTTGTGTTTACAGTTACAGAGTTGTATTTTCCTAAGAACAACAGTGGGATTTTTAGTGTTTTACATTTTGAACAAAGACAGTATGACAATATCTTCAAAAGAACCCTGCCTTTTCTGAGGGGAATTTCACTGAGCTGCACATCTGCCACTGTTAGAGAATATCAGGTGTTTGCTAATAGTCCGCTTCCATTAATATCCAATTAACATCCAAAACCTTCTTTCCTGTTCCCTGAGTAGACTTGTTAAGGGTTATTCACCTTGCTTTAGTTATCAGCTTCTAATTCATGATATGTTTTGGTTTTTTTTTACCAACTGCTGCTGTTGAAAATTATTTAAAAATACTTAATTTTACCTCAGTTTTGAAAAAGAAAAAAGACAGAGTGGTGTAAGTTTCATTAAACAATTGTACCAAGCAAGCTTCTTAAGAGGGTTTTGTAGTCAGAATGTTTGGACGCAGGCTTGAAGCCAGTTAATTGAAATAGTATTTCTGTTTTCTGCTATTTTTTTTCTGTTGTATGTTTTTCCTCTTTAGCTTCCTGCTGCTCAGTGACAAAAGAAATTCCTTGGCCTGCCCCGAGTAAAATGGAAATTTAAGTAGCCATTGATCTAGTCAGAAGATAATTACTTAAATTCTTATTATGTCACCGGTTCAGAAGGCAATGTGAAGATCAACAGCTGGATTCAACTCTCTCTTCTGTCTGTCTCTGCTAGTAGAAGTGTTATTAATGGCATGAAAATAGAGGTTAACACTCAAAGAAAAATGTTCCCTTCTTTTCCGTAGTCTTTCTGTGTTGTAATTTCTCGCCAACTTCAGAGTTCCATTGTTGGATTAACAGAAACAATAGTTGGTTTATCGGTTTTAAATGTTTGTGCATTAATGCATTTCCAGATTAGACAATTCCTTTTCTTTTAAATTAAATTGTTGTTTTTTTTCTTCTCTGTTCCCACTTCTCCAATCTTTCTTCCACTTCCATCCTTCCTCTGCCCCCATTTTCTCTCTAAAAATATCCTTAGGAATGACTTGCTGATGGTGTGTCGCCAGCTGAATATGGAGGAGTCTGTCGCAGAGATCATGCACCAGCTGGGAGCAGATGAAAATGGAAAAATTTCCTTCCAGGATTTTAGTCAGTGCCGCATGGAACTGGTACGAGAAATCAGGAAGGAGGAAGTGGAACTCTCTGTGAAATCGGATGACTCTTGTAAAAAGAAAAAGTTAAGGGATAGGATAGCTTCCTGGCCAACTAGCAGCAATAACAGTTTAGGTAGGTATGACTTTTAAATGTCCTGTTGGTGTAATTTAACAAAAGATAAACTCTGGGGGTTTTGTTACCAATTTTACTGGCATCAGGATTTGCCCTAAAGGGCTTTGTGAATATACTTTGACATAATTTCGTCATCTGTGAGAGTGCTGTTGTAACTGATGCAGTCTGGTCATTGGCATGTAGACTAGAATGTGTGCAGAACATCCTCTTCTAAAAACCCTAGTTGCGCAGGACAACAATCTTTGTTGAAAAGACAGTATCTGTGGAGCTCAGCCAGTAATTGAAGATCCAGTGAGCTCTTTGTTGTCTGTAAAGCCCAGACAGGTAGGTAGGTAGAAATATTAAAAATGAGGAGAGAAATAATCTTAGTCTTTTGTCTTTCAGATGTAATACACTGTAGGAATGTGGTTGTTTCTTGGATGCTTTAAAAATTATTCCACTTAGTTGGGGACGTGAGTGCTGGAAGTGCCTTGTAATTTAGAGAATACAAAAATTCTCATTTTTCTTTTGCTCTCCCTCCACCCAGGAAAAAAAAAAACAAAAAAAAAAACCAAACCCACCTTGCTATGCCACCTACAGGAACATGGGATGTAGGAAGGGATTGTCTGTGTCATTGAGTCCAGTCCTTAATAGCACTGTGATCAATCGGCATTAGATCAGAAATCTTAAAACTTACAAAATGCTTCCTTTCACCTTGTAACAGATGGAACAGTCCAGAGGACACAGCTTCTGTGGTCAAAAATCCCAAAATGCAAGGTACTGTGGAAAAAGCTGTAGATGATGTCAGTGCTCTAGCTCCCTGCAGCAGCTGCATACTAGCTAAATGTGACTAACTGGCCCTTGATCTGGAACTGACCTACATCCATGCTTCAGAAGAAGGCCATCAGCCTCTGATTATATTTAGTTAGAGCTGTGTCCCCTCAACCTGTTGTTTAGACTATGTGAGCCTAGATTTTTTTTAAAAGACTCTTTTAATGAGAGATTCTCCATTAGTTGTCCCAATAGTCTTTCTTTGCACGTGTCCTAAATTAAATTAGGAATATGTTTTGCAGTCAGATATATTTCATACCTCTACCTGGAGAGTTTGCTTATCTGTGTTCTGCCTCCTCATGTAGCTGACCTGTTGTCAGAGTCGAGTTCTCTGTGACAAGGTTCTTTCAGATATTCTGTATGTGGAACGTGTTGTGTTTAACATCAAGTTGACTTATTTGAAGACAGTTGATGTTACATGGGATTTCTGGTTTAGCAGAGTTATATAAAACCTACTGAAAACGCAATACCGATGTAAAATTTACAGATAGCACAATATAGCAATTGCAACACACAGTTCAATCACAATACCAACATGATTCCCAGCGTCTCTCTAATATGCTCACCATCATGACATTGGGCGTCCCGAGTCTCGCGAGGAAGACATATTGTGGGCTGAAGCCAGCTCAAGCCCATTTCTCTCTTTTAAAATCTTTTGTTAATTATTTACATTTTTACAGTCTTTATGTTGTGCTGAGCCACATATACACCTCCCCCATTTTGGCCTGGCTAAGTTAGGGAGACATTCGCACTCTCTTAATGAACTCAGGGAGAAGCACACCACCAGCTGATCCACTCAGCTGCTGATAGCTGTTTATCTAAAGCAAAGACCACCCTCAGGTCCCCATGGTGTTGAGGTCAAGTCAACTTCTTTGCAACAGCTGTGATCAGTAAAATCCTGCATCCTTCCCTGAGCTTCATGGGCACATTCCCCTGGCCCATCTCCTGTGAGCCGCCTTCTGTGGTAGGGGTTTACTGGTCAGTCACACCGGTCTTTGTTTTCTCGGTAGTCTGTCTCCTAGAGAGTAAAACTGGACATGTGTGTCGACTTGGGGATTTGGTTTTGTGTTTGTGGTTTATTTACTGGGGGGGGTGGGGTGGTGAGGCAAGAGAGGGGGCAGGCTGTTTAGCATGTTGTTGTCTTCTAGTGACTCTGCATATGTTTTTTGCTGGTCATCTCCGGAATTCAGATTTTCCTTGTTTGCTTTATATCCTTGGTGAATTCCTTATCATCTTGGTTTTTAAATTGACTGCACTTCTCCCTCACCATCCCATCATCTCATGCTCATTGGCTTTTCTTTTTGGCTTCTCAGCATAGCAGACCTGTTTCATAGCTCTGTTTATTCTGCATCTCATCTCTTTTACTGCTTCATAGTCGTGTTTTGTCGTAAAGGTGTTTTGTTGTTAATGTTTCCTCTGTTTATCCTTCTTCCATGTATATTCTTGCCTTGCAAGATGATTAACTCCACAGTTTCTATGCCCTTTTCTTCATCACTGTCTAATCTTCATAATCCTTGGGCTCAATTGGATTTCCAGCCCATGAATCTCTTTCAGGAGCTGTATCAGACAACAGTTCAAAACCAAGATGGTGCCTAATATCTTGTTTTATTGGATTAAGGATGGTGTGTGTTCCCTAGCTTATATAATTATCTTCTGCCTCTGTTGGCTGTTTTTTCAATGCTGCCACTGTTGTATTTTCCTGCAAAACAGAAAACTATTTCTGTCCTCAGACTGCAGTAAAAAGTTTTGCTGTTTGCTGACCAGATTTCTGTCAACTTGGGTTTTAAAATCTTCTTGCATAGACAAACCAGCCTAATAATTATGGTTTGCAATAATCAGGGGTAAAAGAGAGGCCCTAAGCTTTACTGGAGAAAGATCTGCATTACAGTCTCAAAATATATCCCACAAAAAAATCTTATTAATTGCTGCCAAAAAATAGTCATAGATGAACATTCAAATTCGTTAATGGGTACAATTCAATCCCTACTCTTTTTTCCTATTTTCCAATTTCTGTTAGTTATACAACAGTTACTTCATGCATTTTGGAAGTTGGTGAGTGAATTCATATTTCTTTTCGTATTATTTTTTTATTTCCCAAAAGTTGAGTTAAGTCATAGAATCATAGAATGGTTCGGGTTGGAAGGGACCTTAAAGATCATCCAGTTCCAACCCCCCTGCCGTGGGCAGGGACACCTCCCACTAGACCAGGCTGCTCACAGCCCCATCCAGCCTGGCCTTGGACACTTCCAGGGATGGGGCATCCACAACTTCCCTGGGCAACCTGTTCCAGTGCCTCACCACCCTTACAGTAAAGAAATTCTTCCTGATATCCAATCTAAATCTCCCCTCTTTCAGCTTGAAACCGTTACCCCTTGTCCTATCGTTACACTCCCTGATAAAGAGTCCCTCCCCATCCTTCCTGTAGGCCCCCTTTAGGTACTGGAAGGCTGCTATAAGGTCTCCCCGGAGCCTTCTCTTCTCCAGGCTGAACAACCCCAACTCTCTCAGCCTGTCCTCACAGCAGAGGTGCTCCAGCCCTCTCATCATCTTCGTGGCCCTCCTCTGGACCCATTCCTACAGGTCCATGTCCTGTCCACGTCCAAGTCCAGAAGACCTTTAATTTCCTGCCTTGGTATACTTCGCTCTGTGCTCATGAAGTCTGACTCCTTTACTGTACTGCGTTTTTAAACCTATGGGGAACTCATGTTTTTTTTACTTGTCCTGCCTTGACTCTTGCAGATTCTGTAAGGCTTTTTAATAATGAGAGAACATATGGAGATGCTCCCCCATGTAAACAAAAAACAAAATGGGAGGCAATAATAATAATGAGCATTTAGAATGCAACAGGTTTTTATTTGGTTGTAAAAGAAAACCATTGTGGCAGCACTGTTCAAGATATTCTACATATTATTTTTTCTCAGAGGCAAGGAAACACCATTGTAATGTATTTCTGTGATATAAACACTGCACAGAATATGAACATAATGAGAGATGAGGAATTACAGTTGCAGTCAAGCAAGTGCATTATGATCTGCATATACTTCTACACGTTTCATGTCTTTGGGTGTTCACGTATATGCTCATTAGTGATCAAAGAGTTGATTGTGTTATATTGACTGTGTGTTATTGCTTTCTAAATATTGTTTAAGATGGGAGATATCATCATCTCCAGTGCAAATTCAAAAATGTGAACTCGGTGGATGTTCTTTTTTTTGTGTATCTTTTTTTTTCAGACAAAGAACAGTGTTTACAATAAATGTTATTTTGAAAGATAGTTTACAGGGCTATTTTCAAGACTAATTTCTATATGATGTGTCAGCTGCTGATAATCCTTGAAAGCTGTTATCGTATATCCATGTAGGGGTGCACAGATTAAAAATTCTCAAAATTCATTTGAGTATCTCTGAGTAGCAGGAGTCGTGGCAATCTAAAGCAAAGGAATCCAGCCTCTGTCATGGGCATTTTTACACTGCTAGTTTATATGTAATTGTGGAACAAGCTGCCCAGAGAGGTGGTTGAGTCTCCATCTCTGGAGACATTCAAAACCCGCCTGGACGCATTCCTGTGCAACCTGCTCTAAGGTGACCCTGCTCTGGCAGGGGGGTTGGACTAGATGATCTCCAGAGGTCACTTCCAACCCTATGATTCTATGATTCTATGATTCTATGAATTGTGCAGGAATTACCAGTTAGACAGCATTTTGTGGGGGCTTTTCTTGTAGCTTTTCACAGTTTCTTAACAAAGTATGCAAAAATGTCTGCAAACATCTAAATAAAAGATTAACTTTGCTACCTATAATTTTTGCATTTAATTGTAAAGTAAATAACTCGAAAAAAAGGTCCTAAGAAATAATTACATCTGTTGAACTTTGTCTCAGCCATCATTTTTTACCACTGATAAGGTTATTCTAATAATTTTACCCAACTTTGTCCAACAAATGTTTCTACTCCTGTGTTTCCAAATGGGATGCAGAAGTAAGGAAACTGGTTGATTGTTTTTAGTCAAGGTACTCAGGTTTATTAAGGCCCAGTCATATATGTGCTCAGTAGGCCAAACCTGCATCCATAGCTACCATCTTCACAATGGATTTAAAAGTTTAATATATTAATGTCTGGATTTAAAAGTTTAATGTTTTATTTAAAATGCATGAAAAAGGACATTTTTCAGGTCATTAGAATCGTGCCTTTTGCTGCTTGGATACCAGCAACTCAAAGCTATTATAATGTATTTTAGTTCTTACCCCACACTGTTAATGTCGATGAGAGATTTAACAATAATTTGCAAGTAATAACCAGTAATTTTTCTAAAAGTGAAATGGAATATGAACTCTGTTAATGTTTTTCTGACATTGTTTAAAATATAATAAAAATGAATAAAATAACTTTTGAAAGTGTTGCTGGAGTTTTGCAGTGACCACATGCTATGTGACTCTAATATATCATTTCAGTACAGGAAATACAGGAAGAAGGTCAGTTTCTGATCAGATCTGTGGGTCCTATTTCCAGTTATGGAGACTGAAAGCCATAATGGGCACAATGAGTCTGTGTGAATCATCTAGTGATAGAAGTGGATAGCTTGGCAAATGAGAGCCTTTAATACAGCAGAATGGCACCTCTAAAGATTTAAGGCAGGGAATTGCCTTAATAGTTGTGGCTTCTGTCAGGTTTTTCAGTGTTACATAGTTTTATATGTCTTATATAAAAGCTAGAATTAGAATTATTTATATTATATGTTGTATAGAAATGTCTAGAACTTTACAGGTAATTAGGAAATTGCTGTTTTTTTTCCTATGATAAAGAATAGTCTATTTCTAGTACCCATTGTTTTTGAGGATGAACAAGAAATGGTACTGTTTATTAGTAAATTCTTCAGGCAGGTGAATGGTTTCCTGTCCCACTGAAAGCTGCATGTACTTATTGGTCTGATTTCATATTCTAATTAAATAGTTACGAATACCAGAGTCCATAAGCAATCTCTGGCGGTTGGTTAGTAATTATTAGTGAGTAATTAATTCATAGCCAACTCCCCTGCTCTCTTTACTGAAAATAAGTCCTTTGAAAATGTGATATGATACTTTATTTACATTGTGGATCAAGCGTGTGAATTAATCAAAGGAATGGTAGAAATTCAGCCTCAAATTAAGCTTATGAGTAGACATAAGAGGCAGGCCAGTTGGGGCTGAAAAATCATTACTTTTGCTTTGCATTATTTTTATGTTTGATCTTACTGCAAATAAATTGCTTTCAAGAAACTGATGCAGTGATTACATTTACTTATGCTATACTTCATTTAAGACTGCAGAGTTCGTATGGACTTAAAGGTGTGCTGCAGGTTTTCTTGAGATTTATGAGCAAAGTTTCACCATAGATTTGTTTGAGTGGAAAAGCTGGGAATATCTGCTAGGCCAAATTTAACTACATACGAACTTCTGTTAACTGTAAGTGGTTCAGATTCTTAATTTTAAATATTATTTTGATACCACTATCTTTGTGCAAAGCAGCAGAATATAGGTAATTGTTATTTTATTTTTTTAGAAACTTAGAGTTCTAAGTTCTATAAGTAGCAGAACAAATGAACCTGGATTTCCAAGAGGTTTATAATTGACAGCTGACGAATCTTACTGGAACTGCAATGTATAGTTTACGTTAAACATTGGTGAATCTACAAAGGTTGGAAGTCATCCCTTCAGGATGGGTTCTGCGTTGTCTAATAGGGCAACAAACTTGGCTGAAGCTTTCTTACGGTTTGAATACTTGTAAAATGTAAGAACAGCTAATCTGCATTGGACCAGAGGTTATTCTGAAATGGTATCCTGTTTCTTAAGAGTGGCAAAAAGCAGATGGTTAGAGAAGATAATAGGAATTGGGTGAGCATGTAATGATCCCTATTAAATGTCAGTTCAGGGACTTCGAACTAGAGATAGCTGCACTTGTTCACACATGTGTTGCCTCCCTCCCTCTGTAATACTGTCTTACAGAGCTGAGTCTCTGAACCTTTGCTGGTCTTCAGCATTCACCATGTCTGCAGCCAGGACTAGCACAGTTTACCCCTTTGCTGTATGAGGAATAAACTCTTTTTGCTTTGCTTCAGTTTCCTGACCTCCACCTTCCATGTATGTGGTGGGGTTCCCCTCCCCCCCCTGTTTTTTAAATTTATTTCTAGTGTGTCAAATCAAGGTTGAGCGTTGCATCGCATTGCATTATTTTTCTCAGCAGGAGCACTAACAGAGTCTGTCATCTCTGTGCCTTCCATAGAACTGACAGGAATTTAGTAGATTTGAGACTTTGACACCACTATCTTTGAAATTAACGAAAAGCTTAAAAAATCAGAGGCAAGGGGGAAAACAGACAGACCGACCAATGGGCAGAGCATACCTACAGGGGAAACACAGGAGGCTGCCCTTCCTGATAACTGCTGCTACCAAGTCAGTAGAATAGTTCTCCCAGACACAAGCATGTAGCTAGAGCTGGAGTCTGGTCCTTGGCCTTCTTAACACCACACTGCCCTAGAGACCATCACAGAACTGGCTTGTTCAGAATCTGCTACTGCTGTCCATGCTTCTTGGTCAACTCCAGTGGCAAGACATGGAGCTGTGGCTTGCCATATGGAGTGTGGAGAACTGGGTTGCAGCATCACTTCATCACTTTTATCCCAGTTTAGGCTTTCTACACAAACTGTGATAAGCTTCAGAAGCCAAAAGGGTGCAGCTGAGATTTTCATAGAGGCCATGCTTGCTTTGAGCACTGTGAGATACCCCACTCTCTAGCTTTTGTAAAACAAGGGTCACCTCTCAGCACACTTCTGCTTACCCTCTCCTGACTTACATGTTGACATGTTCTTCACCTGCCCTTTTCTAATATCACCAGTGTAGATCTGACATACTATGGTTCATCAAAACAGCAAGAAACAAAATGGCAGCGACAGGCAACAAACTCGGGATGTTTTCTTTGTTTGCTTTTGTACACATGAATTGAAGTCATAGAATCATAGAAAGTCAGATCGAAATTGAGATTGTCTTGAGTGGAAAATAATCCGAGTGGAAGCTGGTTGTTCACATACAGAGAAAATTACCATGTGAGGGAAAATAACTTTTTTCAAAAGTACAGTGCATACAGTACAAATACTGTACTTGGAAGGTATGTTGAAACTTTATCTAGCCTCTGTACGATTTCAGGTTTTTTGTGCCCTTTTTCCTATTACTGTATATACCCCTTATTATTAGAGATCATTAATTTCCAGGAAAAAAGGATTATTGTCTCCCTTACTATATATAAACTTCAAGTGAAATATTAGAGTGAGTTCCTGAGTACAATGCAGGTGTAAGCCATCGGTGTTTTGGCAAAATTTATTTTGGTAATTAAACAACACCAGGTTTTAGGAGGCACTCGTTTTTAGACTGTTGATAAGTCATTCCCATCATCCATTTCTTGTGTCTGAGTAGAGGAAATAGTTGTCATGTCTCAATGATAATACTGAATCATTTCAGATTCAGACAGGTGTAGGAAGGTGTCAGGGATAGCGCGCTTATTTTTGTTTTCTATTTAATTGTTTCTTCTATGGCCACTGCCAGTCTGCTGGCAAGTACTGAAACTGTGATAGTTTACAGATAGGCATTTCTACAGTAACTGAAACAAATTTGAAGGTCATTTGCCTGAAATTCCACAAACGTTAATATGCATGGCTTGGGCTACTGGTTTAACAAGCCCAGCTTCTTCATCCACAAAGCTGTATTATAATGAGAGGAACTTTTTGTTTCATTAGATGCATCACTGAATGTTTTACTTTCTCAAGACTTTATGAGGAATGAGTTACGTGATACAAACTTTGATTGTCTACTTTATGGGTTGGTTCTTGGTGAGCTCATTCTTTTATCTGTTCTAATTTTCATGTAGGCATTCAGTTAATTTTTCTTACGATTTTATGTAGTTTTTGTACGTGGTAAAAATCTGCTTAGAAAAATATGTCATGGAGTGTGAAAAATCAAAAGCGAAAACCCTAAAAAAAGGAGATGTTAGCATTACTTTAGTAAGTGAGAGTGCTGGTTAAATTTCAAACTGTTCCAGTTTCTTCAAAGGTGCATTTAAGTACTTCCCAGATTTACTCTATAGTTACACCCTATAGCGGGTCTGGCAGCACAAAGTTCCTGAATTCTGAATGTACCAATATTGAGGATACTGCAGTGAACCTGAAATACAGTTGAGGTTTTGTGAAGATTTGAGGAAACATACCCATAGAAAGTGAAAATGTTACAACTGTACTTCAGGGACACAAGGGAGACGAAGCATGAGCTGACTGCACTTGATGTACATGCTGTGCTTACAATATACACCTAAAACTGTGCATGAGCCTTCAGTGGGCATTGAGAAACATAGCTGGAGAATATTTATTTTACTGAGGTTTGTCTACAAGAGAATTCTTGTCTATTGTGAGTATTAGTTTTATATGTCCTCAAAGGCAAATAATTTTACTCTTTCAGTAAAATCCTGACTTCTGTTTTCATTTGTTCTTTGTCATATTATTGTGCCAAAACCATTATGCTCTATTAGGTCATTTGTTTGATACTGATGTGTATTTTTGTGATCTCTGTAAGGCTATCAGGCATGTGTATTGTATTGTATGTTCTTAGTACTAGTAAAGGCATATAAAATGTTGCTTATATTCTTTCAAAGTATACTTGCATGTCTTGGCATAATATCAAAGTGTTCTGGAGCTTTTTATTCTTTGAGGGGTTTAGAAAACAGTAAATCTAAACAAAAATTATCAAAGGTGTCAGAATAATTTTTCTGAGAAGTCCAAGGCTTTTCTTTTTTAGAGCAAAATGATTTATTTGGTTCAGTTTTCCTCTTAGATCTAATTTCATGGAACATGTTTCTTCTATGGAGTAAGTTGCCTTAGTCAGGGTTTGATATAGCTGTGGCTTCCTTCCCTTAGAGCTTGTTAATCCTCACTTCCAACCCTAATGAGAAAAAGGCTGAAATAACATAGCCTAACACAGTATCTTCTATGCAGTGTTCAAACCAGACAAGGGTATAATGGGAGGAACAAGACCTAGGTAGTGATCCCACAGACACTCGTCTTACAGAGTCCTCATTTTCTATAACTGCTTCTCCCACAGCAAATTATTTCCTTCTCGGTCCCTGGAGAAGAGTTGCAAAAAGTCCTGATGAGAACTTCCTCTAGGACTTAATGCTGAGTTGAGAAGGCATTTAAAAATTATGCCTCTGCAGACTTTTTTCGTTTTAAAAAACCCCACCAAACTCTTTTATTCTGAATTCTCCTAGAACTTTTAATGGATGTTTGGCGGACAGCTTTCTGTATTTTTAAGTAAACATTCTCACCCACCTGTGCATGCAAGGATCAGTTATTATCATTACTCTGCTGCTGTGCTATCATTCATATTGTTTTGTCATCTGATGCAAAATAGTAAATAAATTTTAAAGTGTGTTTCCTGTTAAATAGGAAGGAGTTACTCTAGCTGACAGGCTTTGGGCATTTACCAGGTAGTGACCATGGACAGTGAAGCTGGAGCCTTTGGTCTTTGATTCCTGTATGGGAGTGGTTCCCTGACTTCCGTAGAGCCTTTTGTCGTTATGAGCAATCAGAGCTCTCTTCAACTTCTAAATTTTCTTAAAGTGCATTTGGCGCTTGTAATTTTTTGCATCAGCTTATGAGAGTTGAATGTCTGAATGACCAAAGACTTATTCTTTGTTCCTCTTGGTTTCCTACCCTACCCCCCATTTTTCATAGCTATGCCCACTCCTTGTTATCTTATTCAGCTGACTACTAAGTGTAAAATGACCATTCTTTGTTAATTTTGTACGTTTTTTCCCTTCATTTGGTGGTGCTTTTACCTCCAAAACCATGATTACTGAAGTTAGTAGGGAGCTTTGAAATGAACTGTGCTTTTCATAAACCATAGAATGGTTTAGGTTGGAAGGGACCTTAAAGATCATCCAGTTCCAACCCCCCTGCCATGGGCAGGGACACCTCCCACTAGACCAGGCTGCTCAAAGCCCCACCCAGCCTGGCCTTGAGCACTTCCAGGGATGGGGCGTCCACAGCTTCTCTGGACAACCTGTTCCAGTGTCTCACCACCCTCAGAGTAAAAAATTTCTTCCTAGTTATCTAATCAAAATCTCCCCCCTTTCAGTTTAAAGCCGTTAGCCCTCATCCTATCACTATGATCCCTGATAAAGAGTCCCTCCCCATCTTTCCTGTAGGCCCCCTTTAGGTACTGGAAGGCTGCTATAAGGTCTCTCCAGAGCCATCTCTTCTCCAGTCTCAACAGCCCCAGCTCTCTCAACCTGTCCTCATAGCAGAGGTGCTCCAGCCCTCTGTATTTTTGCAACTCTCCCTGTTACCTTCATTGAATAACCAAATAGGCGTGCAAAATTCCCACTGTTTTTGATGGGTTGTCACATTTTAACTGTTGAATGAAACTTTAGCAAAAAAAAAAGCTGAAAAATAGCTGTTTTTCTGGTGAGATAATGTTTTTGGAATACAGAAGGACTGTCTTCAGTCAGAATCTAAATTTTGAATATTGAACAAAATGGAAGTGGAAAAGAGAGGAACTCTCTGGGTCACCTTAGAAAACTGCCAAGTCACTAACAGCCTAAATCTATAACCTGTTTATGCCTATTGAGTGATCATGGTGTATGAAATGAAATGGTAGAATCAAATGGACCATATATATCTCCAGGAATTGTTGTATACATGCAGTAAGGCATGAAGAAGATGTTTTAAAATAATTATGCAATTTCTGATTACAAAATTATGGCTGATTGAAATAGGTTTTGAAACCAGAGGCTAACACTGAACTTAGAGGACTTAATTATCTGCCCACTCAGCCATGAAATCATCATATTCTAGAATGAAATTTCTCCCAGAAGATGCGAGCTGTGCTTGTATAAATTATATTCTGTGTTAAATGTCAGAGTTCTTTGAATAAATTTAAGTAACTAAATGTCACTGATACCTCATGGAAAACAGTGATCAGGTTTTGGATTTCTGCTGTTAAGACTCTCCTCATTGAGTGAGGTGTAGCTGTGTGACCTAGAGGCTGGTTGTGCTCATAGTGTCTTACATTGTCAGCTGTGTTAGTGTTGGTCGTTTGTAAGGCATACTCATTTGGGAAGCTGATGCAGGGCTGATCTCACAGTCCCTCACTTTTCCTGGTATCCCAGATCCTTCCAGCAACTAATACATCTTCAGCGCCCTACCATCTTGACTGGTTTATCTTTCCTGCTCTGTGAGCAAAGATGAAATAACATAATGCTTGGTCCACCAGCGTAGCCTGGTAAAGTTAACCTTTACCAAACCAAAAAGCGTGGCTGTATGGGTAGACTTGTAGTTATGGTAGGCACTTGCTTCTCCTAGTTGCAGAGTACAAACCTTCTAGACAGAAGGTTAACTGTTAGTCAAGAAGATGAAATGCCATGTTCTTTCAGATCAGTATGGGATGACACCAGTACCAGGCCACAGACCTCTGTGGTGTTACTAAGAGGTCTGCAGGCGATAAAGGAATATTAAGCTAGCAAGAAGTCTCAATGCAGATGGGCAAGATATCCTATCATAGTGATATTTGTCAAAGGAATTGATTAAAGTTACTTTGAACAGCTTTGGTACAATTCACTGACTGGAATTTTATCTGTGATTATAGAATCCTGTATATGTATGTGTCATCAAACTAAACTGTCCTTTGTTTTTCTTATACGTGATATTATATGTCAAAGTTTAAATAATTGTAGATTGTAAGGAAGTTAGTAAGAGCCGGGGCTAACTAAAAGAACAGGAAAACCTGCAGAAGACAAAAGGTTTAAATAAATGTTTCAGACAAGATTTAGGTTGCTCTGCTGTGATTGACCAGACTGCTACTAATGGGCCCACGTATACTCAGATGCTCTACTCACTTACTCTGCAAAAGGCTAGAAGCAAAAAGTTCCTGTTAGATACTGAATGTTTGCTATAACGTCAATTTCACCCAGGTCAAGACAGGGAAATGCTAGTTGTATTAGGAAGGCAATTAAAGGAATACTCGTGTAGAAGCTTGTGTAGAATCAGAAGCTTTTATACTTCACTTTTAGTGAAGTATGACGTATCCATTCTGTCCAAAAAGGATTGATTTAACTGTCTTACTCCAGAATTGAAACGTTACTTACATAATTTGAAAACAATTATATGCTCTTCTATTACTTGCAATAACATAAAGTTTCTGCCATGCTTGTTACCTGGACACTTTCATGATAATAATTTTGTTTCATTTAATACAGAAACTTCATGTTTCATATGATTATAAGTGTAGAGCAACCGGGAAAACTACCATGGCATGTGTGTAGTTCTGTAAAGACTAATTCTTAAACACAGATTTGGGAACTATAGATTCCTAGTTATCAGGTTGCCTATCAGCTTTTGGTGTGCCATCATACCTAATGATCACTTCTTTCTGATTACTACTCTAAGAGCAAGAGTTGTATGTTAATTACAGCAACATACAAGAGTTGTGTGCTAATTCCAGACTGAATTTGCAGTCACAACTGAAATCTGTTTTGACAACTCCAGAGTTTCCCTGCAGAGCTGAGACTTGAAAGGTGCATGATCCAGGAGAACAGCCTCTTAACAGCCAGAGTTTTGGAACCTGTTGGGAAAATAGAGGGCAAATTAGAGATTAGGTTTAAGCCCAAAATAAAATACTGGAAATGCCTTACTTTGTAACAGTCATCTCTCCTTGCATTTTTAGTATGTATGGTTTAAATTAGGAATACAGAGTTGAACTTTTAAGAAAACTTGGGTTAAAAATACAGTCATAAAAAATCAATCTTTTCTGGATGCATCTGTGACTGACAGGTGACTTCTGAGCCAGCTGAGTGAGTGTTCTGAGTGCTTCCAATTTGATAGCAGATGGTGCAATCTATGAAGGCCACTTGGGTCTCCAACAAAGCTACTGTTGTTAATTGAATGAATGTGAAAGCTCTTTTGCAGAACAATGTCGTTTGATTAATAGAAATTCAGTGCATGTACTCTGCTGGAATTTGTTTAGCTCTATAAAAAGAAGAGTATCTATATGATATAACCAGCTCTCTTAATGCTGTGGCTATGCTTGTGCAGATAGAGTTGTTTCCTGTGTTCTTGTCAAGCCTGGGAGATAGCAGAACTGATCCCCTGTCTCCCTCAGGCTTCTGAGACATTTCTGATGCTTCAGCTCCGGGTTGCCTGTTTTTTTTGCTGTACAGCGTACTGTAGCCACAAGAGGGCAGAGATACCCAGTGTTGTGCATAGTCACTAAACATAGTACACGCTACACACAATGTAAAATATTGCTGGTAGCAGTGTTTTAGTTCAGCTCTGTTGGAGAGCTTGCAACATGTAGCTAGATTAAGTACGGTGCTGCTTTTATTGAATTAATCTTTAATTGTTACCTGTACTTGTAGTAATGAATCATGGTAATTATGTTAGTATAAAATGTAATTTTTTTTTTGTTTTGTGTTATTTTCTACTTACGTGTTTAAAGATTAGCATATTCTCATATTCTCACAGTATGGCAGGGAAACCACCTGTAGGTTTCCTAAGCGTGTTTGTCATGTGTAACGGCTTTACAGGGTGTTAGGGTGCTGACATAAAGCTACAGATTAGTTGCTGTCTTGCTTCGCTTCTGGCTGGTTTTCTGTTTGCACTTTTGCAGCTTCAACTTTCTTGGCCAGGGGGAGACATTCTCCTAATAGTTCATTATATAGTTTATTGTTTTTCCCTGGCATTGTACTTGAATAAGTAATAACTACTGATTAGTAAATGCTCACTTAGAATGCTAATGAATATTTGAGAGAGAACTAGCTCATAAAAAGGAAAAGCTTTCAAACTAATAGGATGGCATGACAATTACTTATGGTTTGATGATTGCATGGTGGATTTAGAATTCTGCTCTAGTCTGTAGCTCTGGATTCTGTTCTGATTTTTCTATTAACTTAGAATGTGTGCATGGACAAGTTACTTAATTGTTTTTAATCTCCGTTATGCTATATATGAAATTTTACAGTGCTGCCCAGGGTTATTGAATAATCTAATGTCTACCGTGGAATGTTTTGCCACAGGAAATTGAACCTAAAACACAACAGGATTTTAAAAGGAGTGGGACAGTTTTATGGGAAGCACAAGCACCCAGGGATTAAATAGTTACTGATAAAATAAGAAAATTTTGTTAAATTTCTTTTAGAGTTTAAGCTCGTCTCTGGCAGTAGGGAATTGGAAGGATTGTACATGGAGAAACAGGAATTCTACAGCTTCATGATACGGAAAGTTTCTCTGAAGGATTCATTGTTTGTCACTAGCTACATGATCATATTTTTGCACTGATTTGTAATGAAACATCTTGTGATTGATGCATCTCTGAAACTTGAACTGAAACAAGCAATCCTGAGATAGTAAGAAAGGCAGGGCTAACATAAAAAGTGATGAACTATACAGCTAAAAGGTTCACTTACTGTGTTGGTATTCAGTAAACAAAAAGAGATGCATTATGGTTTTCCTGTTCTGCTCTTTGGTCCATGCTGCTTTTCAATCTGACGTGGTAACTGGCCCTCATTCAGTGGTCCTTAGCTCTTGTAAATTACACTGGTTTTACTCTATACTAAATAAAGTATGCAAATGCTTTTATTTTTCCTTCTCAGTCTTGTAGTTTAGTAAATGATCTGTGCATTGAAAATGTTACTACTTTTATGTGTGCAAGATGTGGAGTAATGGTGGTGGAGCTGTTTGCATTTTTCTTGCTGGAAAGAAACAAAATCTGCATGGATTCATGCATCAACAACGTGCCCTGGCAGCCAAAAGGGCCAACCAAGTCCTGGGCTGCATCAAGCATGGCATAGCCAGCCGGTTGAGAAAGGCGATTGTCCCACTCTACACTGTATTGGTGTGGCCTCAGCTCAAGTTCTGTTTGCAGTTTTGGGCACCTCAGTATAGGAAGGATATCAAACTATGGGAATGTGTCCAGAGGAGGGCAACCAAGGTGGTGAAAGGTCTCGAAGGCAAGACTTTGAGTGGCTGAGGTTACTTCGCTTGTTCAGCCTGGAGAAGAGAAGGCTGAGGGGGGACCTCATCACAGTCTACACCTTCCTCAAGGCGGGCAGTGGAGGGGGAGGCACTGATCTCCTCTTTCTGGCAACTAGTGACAGCACGCAGGGAAATGGAATGAAGCTGCATCAGGAGAAGTTCAAGTTGGATGTTAACTGAGAGGGTGGCTGGTCACTGGAAGAGGCTCCCCAGGGAAGTGGTCATGGCACCAAGCTTGTTAGAGTTCAAGAAGCATCTGGATGGCACTGTTAGTCATATGGTTAAGTTTTAGGTAATCCTGCAAGGAGCTGGAAGCTGGACTTGATGATGCTTATGGGTCTCTTCCAACTCAAGATATTCTGTGACTCTGTGTGTTCCTTATATATATTCCATAGTAGAATGTTCTTCCATTTCTGCATTTTAGGTGCCTTATCAGGAGCCAGAGAAAGCTGGGAGTATGATTCAGGAGCAAGAGACCTTCAGAGTCCAGACCTCCAGAGTCATTTTACACTACAAAAGGTGTTGGAGTGTGGTGGAAGCAATGTGACTCAACAGGCTGCTCTGCAAAGACTTCTAGTTCAGGCCTCAAATTTTAGCAACTCTGTTGGAGGAAGCTACTTAGAACTTGCCAACACTGTAAGTGCATTTTGCCTCGGCTTTTAATTTTTGTGGAAATTTTTTCTTGTTTTTTTTTTCCAAAGAATCATATTAATTCCAGCCTTAGAGCCTTTGAGCCTTCATGGAAAAAATGCCACACTGCTGTTGCCTTTCATTTACCAGAACACCAATGTGATTTTAGCAGTTGGTAGGTGTATATTATTTCCAAAGCTTGTATAAATGAGTTTCATCAAAAAGGGTAGGAGTCTGTGAGGAGCCAAACTGAAGTTCTTAATTTATACAATTTAACAATAGAAGAGTTGTGTCTGAAAACTTCCTACCAATTAATATTTTTAAGTGTGGTGTCAGATTGTTCAGAGGTGTTGTGCAGAAAAATCCTTCCTGTGTTATTTCATTACTGCCCACTAAATTGTTTGATAATTATTTTAAACCCTTGCTGTGCTAGCGCTGTGCTTTTTTATTTCTACAGGCGAGAACAATTCTGCATTGTAAAAAAACCACGTAACTGTTGAAGGAGTAGGGCATTATTTTTTGCTTCCCCATCAGTGCATTGGGATCAAGTTTGCATTTTAATTTTAAGCCATGTTATAAAAAGACATGGCATGTTATAAAAGACCACCCATTTTGTAGCATGTTTCTGACTTACGTTGCACAGCACTTTAAATGGAGAAGTAAAAAGATGCTAAAATGAATGCCAAAAGTTTCTCATTTTTAAAATTAATGTTTATTGGCAGGCTTGGCCTTGATGAAATAGACTCCTAGTTCATAATATCATAGGATAATTGAAGGTGTAAAAGAACCTTGGGAGGTCATCTAGTCCAATGTCCTGCTCAAGACTTAATGTCTAATGGAAGTGATTGCTGGCAACAAAGGAAAATCAACTTCTTTAGGCTGCATTATGTGAAAATAAAATGATGAAAAATATTCTGAAAGTGTTTTCAAAAGCCTTCTAAGTTTTATTTAAGTTTCTGAACATGAGCTGATAAAACACCTAGAGTTTCCGTAAGCAGAGTAAAAATATGTAGATATTAAAACTTATCTAATGGAGAAGAGAGTTCAAGGAAGTTGGCAGTTCCTTAAAGGTATGATGTGCTCATTTTCCCTAGGAAGGATAGTAAGGGATAACTGCGATAAATCATAAACTCTTTGATCTTCAAAACTGGACAGAAGCATATGGAAACTGAAAAGAACAGAAAATGAGCAGGCACATGTGTGTTATAAAGAGGGTATAATGGAAGCTCTGGGAAATTATAGGCCAGTTAGCAGCTTTATTTATATGTTCCAGTAGTTTTCTGGAAATGTGGGCAATTTGAAGTGAGTAAGACAGAATGTATAGCTTTGTAGAAGAACAATCATGTTCATCCATCTAATATCTCCTTTAACAGAATAGTAGACTTTGGAGATAGAAGAGAAACAGTAGACATCATATTTCTTCAATGAGGCATCTGACCCTGCCTTGACTAACGTTGTCATCATTAAGCCAAGACGCATCGTCTAAATGTACATTTTCTGTAATTTTCTGTAACTTTTTTAGAATTTTAGAATTTCTGTAATTTTCTGTTCAGCTATAAACTGAACTGTTTTGAAAATTGTAAGGCACTGGTTTTTTGAATATTTCCTGAGCTCCATTCTGTCCTGTGTTCTCTGACTTGTATGAAAACATTGCCAAGCTCAAATCAAACCATACTGGTGAGGCAAGTACTTCCCTACACTGAAAACTGCTCTCACAATAATCCATTAAAAAGATGCAAGTCTAGGTCTAAGGAAGATAGTGAGTGCAACAACATACAATTTCCTGTTCAGTTATACATTTTCCATTGCTGTGATTGACTTGCTTAAAAATTGCCATTTTGGAAAGACATGAGCTGTTTCACATTTGATTATTTTAAAGGATGTAGAATACACTTGAACGGAAGTTTAAGTAGAGCTGCTTAAGACCAGTACAGCTGTGCAATAAGAGCGGCTTGCATACTTTTGTTTCTGGATTAGGAACTGTGAATTGCTGCGTCCTTTTTAGATATGGAGTTAAATCAGGTTTCAGGTGTGTACATACTAGTATGTCCTGTGTCTATACTCCTGTCTGATGATGGTTCAGAGATGGTGGGCTTTGGTAACCTGTTGTACATTTGCAAATATGAAGACACAGATGTGCAGTGTTATTCAAGAATGCACAGATTGAAGGCTACTGCATTGCTATGACATGTAGAAATCTTAAAAAAAGAAATTCTGAAGGCTTATAAGAAATAAAAATCTGCAAGTATTATGGCTTTCTTTTTGTTCCCATCTCTAAATTCCTTCTCTGCTTACTGCCATGAAATACCTTTGTTTTAACAAGCACTTGTTATTCTCCTGCTTTTAAATATTCTTTCTATGTTCTTTCAAATAATAATAGAATCAGCAATCGCTCATTTATTTGTAGATGAATACAGTAACATCTCTGTTTGACTCCTCCTGAGCATTGGTGTCATGGGTCATATGTAAATTTTTGCTTTGGCTTTGTTAATAAGGAGAGAGAAAGGAATGGGAGAAAATGGAGAGAATGGTTTACTTTGTTTTTCACTATTTACATTTATTCCCTTTACACAGTTTTTAAATTGAGGAGCATGCTTACTCTAGTCTAAATTTAGAGTCTTTAAAGAGATAAACAGAGCCTTCTTAGAGCTGTGATTTAATGTGGGTACTTCCTTCTCCTTCTCTTTCTCAGATTGTTTTACTTAACAGCATTTGCCACAATGGCAAGCCGAGCTGCTCCCTTGCATTCATTCTCAGAAATGACAGATCTCGGTTTTTGCATTTTTATCGTTTGAATCCACGGAACTTTTCCAGTTGTACACAAGGAGCTGGGCAGACTCCTTGGTACTCTAACCAGGATTACTTAAAAAAAATGATGGAGGTTTAAAAACTGCATTTCTTCCCTTTGGGAGCTGATTGTATTTCTTTTTGTAAAGCCGTGTAATAGAAGGACAAAGATTTAAAAACAGACTCTCTGTGGACATTTCTCTCTGGAACTCTAAATGCTCCTAAAGTTAACCAGAGAGGCTTATCTTCTTCAGAACGCTTATGAAAAAGCAGAGCAGAGCCTTTCTGTATCATCCTGCTCCTGGATGAACGGTTCCTGGCAGCTTCTCCCAAATGCATCTACACAGACCCTATGGACACACTCTTGAAAGCAATGTTTTTAACGTTTCTTTGTAGATGTGTAGACTTCAGACTCAGAGGTCTAACAAGGTAGCTATTGTATGGGTGAAGATAAATCAGTTAGGTGCTTTCTGGGTAGAAGTCACGTGATTTTTTTTCTTGTCTCAGCACCTTGAAGTGCTTTTCCCTGTTGCAGTGTCAATTCTTGTTACTTAATTACCTCTTTTTCTTTCTGACAGTCCTCTTTTGATTTTAAATGATGCAGTCAGGCTAAAGACATCCCTGTGATGATTATGTGCTTCTACAGCACAGATTATACTCCTCAGTCAATACAGACGGTCTCCATGCTGCCATTGACATTTAAATTTTACGTTCGCAAAAGCTAAATGAACATCAGTCCACTATCACTTTGCTTAGTTTTTTATAAAGTGAATTTTTAATGCATTTTTGAAATCCTGTGAATGTACAGCTGTGCAGAGCTTTATAAAAACATAATACCTGTTTTGAAGCATTATAGCTATTCGTTCGCAGGAGTGGTGCAATTTTTTTAAAAAGTGCTGTTTAAAATTTAACCATTTGTACTCATTGCATATGTTTTTATCTGTTCATTTCATGTCACTTTGCTGTGTTTTGCTTTATTGACACATGTTCAGATTCAACTTTTGTTTTGCCTGAATACTTTTTTCTGTAGTCTTTATAGGGTCTGTAACAGCATTTTTCAGATTCACATTTTTACACCTAAATATTAAGAACACATTTCTCTTTATAGCTCTTCACCTTGGTGCTAATATTTATGACTAACATATTAAGCTTTAACATGACCTGTAACCACTTACTGATGAGGTACATTTTCATGCCAGTAGGTTAAATACTACAGCAGATATCTCTGACGGGAACTGTTGCATGTGTTCCAAATGTAATCATTTATGAGCTTGGTTTGTATTGCATTGGGATGTAAATAATTTAAATATTCTTCATGGATGGAAAAGAATTCAAGCATTTCGAAGGATTTCTTTGTGCGTGGGCATGTCTGGGAGTTGTTTTTAATTTGTACTTGAATCATCAAAGTCGGACAAGGATCGCTAATGTGGGTAGTCATATAGCTGTAGTGAAATTGCTAATGCGTGTGGTGTCACATCTGTTCACTGCCCAGGCGGCCACACGATCTTGATGTGTTCCCTGCGGTGCTAAAGTGAGAGATGGCGCTCTGTTGTAGGAGCTGAAGTATTGCTGTTCTCTGAAAACACTGCACAGGGCAGCATCTTGATATGATAGGTATATCTCACAGTAGAATTCTGTTGAAGTTTAATAAACCGAAGCAATGAGATTTGGATATGTTTAATTCCCTTTTCGTATTGTCCTTGCCCGTGATTAAAATAGACTAGTAGAATGTGTACATGTAAATGCTAATACGTATCTATGTGCTTACTGTTAGTTTCTGTTGCCTTAGTTCAGTATTGTTTTAAGATTAATGTATTTGTTGTCACAAGTAGCTAAATTTAGATAAGTACAATCAATTGAGATTGTTTCATTTGCCATGACTATATGGTCTCATACCTCTGTTCTTTTAGCTGTAAGTAACTCTGGTTTGCTGAGAAAGTATCTGCACAAAGATTTTACATTTTTAAAATGTGACCCCAAGTATGTTGATATATGGGTTGGTTTTTTTTTTTTTAACTATCCAGTCCCTGGACTGGTGTGATCCAGGATCCATTAATTTCTGATTTTTTCCTTACAAAGACACTACAGCTATATTGGAAGCTCTTTGACTGCACCTTCCTTGCCAGAGTTCTTTTGGGTAACCCCATATACCAGGATATAGTTGACTTGCGGAGAGGAAGAGTACAGCTGTATTTTGAGAAAAAAAAGTGTGGTAGGATTTCTTCATGACCGCATGCTTTTAGAAGCCTGTGTTGCCATTTCATCCTCAAAGCAGCCATGCAAGTGCCACAGATGTGGTTGCTCGTACTGACTCAGAGAGAAGGGTGTATTTACAGAGTTGCCAGCATTGCTTCCTGCAGCATCTCGTTGTTCTGGCCAACAACTAAGCAGGCATAATCCTGCTTTATCTTGTGCAGGGCTGTCAATGCAAGGTGGATGTGTCTAGGTAGGAAGGCATTGGTGCAGATTGCTCCACCTGCCAAATCTGCACTTACTTCTCCTCTTAAGGGGAGCTGGTTTTGGAATGTCTCCATCAAGAACAAAGCAGAAAGCTAATGCAAAGAGATTCTTAATGCATCTAACTACTCTGGTATATGCTCTTCCTCAGCTATTCCTGTCTGAGTTGCATGTGTGTGTACCTCATTTGGAAGTACTAAAGACTTTGTTGAGTTTGAGAATGGACTGTTTTGATCGTGCATCTGTGTGACAGGGTATGCTTTCTGTACAGCAGAATTAAGGTGACTAAGCTGAATTTAGTTCTGTGGAATCTCTGTGCCAAATAAAGATACCATCTTTGCTGGGTACACACCCCAAAAGTTTATAAAGTACAAAGGCATACTGGAAATATTCATAGCAAAGCAATACGTAGTTGTATTAGTGTTAGTTTCTCAGTGTGATCACTAGCAAATGAGAACTTAATGCCTTTGTCTTGGGAAGTGTCATGTTCTCTGAAAACAGATATTCTTACTGCGATACCTCCTCCTTAGTCAGACTCAGTGAATGTTTGCATTGCTTATTTTTCCTCCTTAAGAGCATTGAGCTGCAAGTTATGACAGACAGAACCATTGCTTTGAGAAAGCGATTCTTTTTAGTTGACATAGTTTATACTGAGTGATAATTTTCCGAAAGTCACTATTGCATTTTTCAGGGACAGGTAGCTTTTCCTTTCCCACCTAGATGATCTGCTTCATAATCAGGCAAATGTAACTTGCTGTGGCCTATATATGTGAATAGCTTTTGGGTATAAAAGAGTACACTTGATAGTAATGTTGTGTTTAGATTTATGTCAGACTGTAGTGCAGCTGTTTCTGAATAACAGCTTGAAATCGCATTAATGGGCTATTTCATCCTGAGTCACAGTAACCGTTTCTGTTCTCTGAGATGCATGTAAATGTAAATTAAGTGACTCGCATGTAAATTCTGTACTGCTGTCATGTTATTAAACATACAACAATTTCTTGCAATGCCTTAATGTTACAAAATGTACTTAGTACTTTAGCAAGAGAATATTGTAGAGGTGCTTGGTATTTGGCGTATATTCACGTATGACATTCTGTGATGAAATTCAAAATGCTGAATTTAGTCTCTTTGGCCCTTTCAAACCATTTGACAATACGTCAATTATTCTATTACCTCCCAGTGTGTCTGTAAGACAGCTGGATGATATTTCTAGTGTCCTTTGCTCTGTGACTAGCAGCGGATGTGCCTATGTAACCAACAGTATTTCCTTACAAAGACTGATATGATCAGATTATCCGCTGGTAACAGATGTCTGCTTGTCCATCTTATGTATGTAAGTTTTTATATGGTGCAAGTCACTGTAATGTTAGTGTTTTTAGAGAGTAAAAATTAATACTGCTTAAAAAACCCATACCGCTCACCCTCCCCAAAAGCTGTAAACCTAGTATGTGTATGTAATTTTTTTTAAGCTACATTTTTGGGTCATTTTAACTAAGCTAGTAAATGTAGATTTAAAAATTTACTCCTTAAAACCGGGAAGGATTGTCTTTTTGCCAAAGAAAGCAAAAATACTTTTGTGGGAGATGGGGAAAAAAGGGCTTCATAGAGATTTGTGGCAGTCTAGGTATACTCTTACAGCATCCTAAATACGAACCATTTTCTCTATTGTTTAATTTATAGCCATCAGAATTAAATTAAGTATGAGTTCTATTGAAATCACACAGGTATTTCTTTTGGGAAATTATATTTTAAGGGACAGTATCAAGGAAGTCTGAAGATAGAACTGTGTTGTGAAAGATAAATCAATGACTGGTTTGTAGACTATTTTTGTTTGGTGTCTCTGTTAATGAGAACCTACTTAAAGTGTCTCATCTAATTGCTAAAGTTTTTATGATTTTATGACTCAGTACTATTGGTATGTCCTTTTCTGGCAAAGTCTGCCCCTTTTTCTTCTCTTCCCTGTTTCCACATCTTCTTTGTTTTTAAATTAAGCGTGTTGTTCCTTGGTTTGGGAAGTTCTGCTCTTCCAGCTTCCCCATCCCTTCCCTTATAGACAGGGAAGGTCTGATGCCTTTGACCCCAAGGCATCAGATATCCCATGAATTCAAGGCACAACTTTTTGGATGGGAGAGAGTAATACCTTTCTAGTCCCTCTGCATGAGGCTAGCGTGGGTAAGAAACACTTAGATTCTGTGTATTTCAGGGAATTTGTTCAATGCTATAGCCACTTTGTAGGATATGTCAGAATTCAGTTACTTGTGCACAGATTGATTTTTCCCAAGTTGTTTTGTTGGCGAGTCTGTTCTGTATTGGGGAACCAGAGCATACTGTTACAGTAAACCACAGGAGCCAGGTCTCTTCCTCTCCCCCCCTTGCAGCCATTTGTTTTCCATGTCCTCCATGCAACTTGTATTACAATTTCTTTTTCATGCCAATAAAAGCTATTACTGTAGAAATGCAGCTTAATGATTGCTTCAGCTGGAACCCTAGTAGGTAGGAAGGCCTGAAGTAGAAGAAGATTCTAATGGTGTGGATGATAGACCCTACTCTTTATAAAAGATTTGTGACCAAGATAGCCTTGCCTTTTGTGCTTTTGCTTCCAAAGTAGGCATCATTTCCATTCTGCCCGGCTAAAAATAGAATCCAAGAATCCCATTAAAGCAAAAACTGATTATTGCTATATAGATTCAGGAGGCGAGGCTTGGCTCGTCAGAAGGCAGGCACAAAGGCACTTTTGTCTGACAGATGTTTTTTGTGTTTACGAATGTGGGAAGCTGTTTGCTGTTTGTCTTTGATTTCAAGCCAGCATTGTAAGTGAGTTTGTTTGTCTGAAGCAGGCATCAGGTGTAATAGGATTCTGCATTGTGTTTGTACAGTTCTGGCCTCCATAGCCCTCTAATAGTGCTCAGTTATTAATTTTTGTCTTATAAGTTAAAATGGATGTTATGGATTAGATCTGCCAGGGCTCATCTATTTTGTAGGTAATGTAGTTTTTCTGTCTTTTGAACTTACTGGATGGTGACAGACACAGAGGTGAGCAAAAGGCAAATTATAAACTTTCTTGAAAATTCCCTTCAGTAGCATATATGCTGAGGTTCTCTTTTTTTAATAAAAAAAATTCTGTTGCTATTTCCATCTGCAGACAATCACTGCACAACGTGATGGGTGTCAGCACAGGGCACATTCATTCAGGCAGCCTTTTAATAGATCCTTTTGGCTGAGGCTTTTAATTGGATGTTTTATGTGAGAGTTGAACAGTATCTCTTACAAGCATATAACGAAGGTGAAGTGCACAGAATAATGGGTTTTAACCCAGCTCTGCGGTTGTAATTGGATGATGGGAACTGGTGTGTGGTAATCAGGTGCTATAGAAAAGGGGGTCTTAACAAGTCTGTGTAAGTAGACGTTTTGAAGGTCTACAGATGAAGTTTCAAAACTTCTAATTCAACCTAGTTGCAAGGACTTTGTATCTTCCCCCCGCCATTGCTTAGAAGCTGTCTTTATGCATCCCATTTTGTTTGTTGTAGTTAAGGGAGCTGTGGCTCCCGTGCAGGTGTTCGGATCTTTTTACTTTTCCAAACTTTTTTTTCGCCCAGTTGTCTGAAATGAAGAGCAATTCACCTGGTGGTACGTTGGGCCAGCACCACTGCGCACAGCTATATAGAATATAGTATTAATATTATTACTTCGCTTGGCAGTGGTAAGCTGAACCTGAGGCCCAGGATTAGTCTGTTGAAGCAACATTAACCTCCTGGGTCCTGATGTGCCAGAAGGATGACCATGTAGCTCTTGTCACAGGGTCTTCTCACCAGCTGTACTACCTGTTCTCTGAGTGTGAACTGTTGACCTGACATAGTTGCAGTTGGCAATGCTGAGCATCTGTGAATCCTCATTTATTAAAAAGATGGTAAGACTTATTCCCCCTCCCCTTCTACACACACACTAAACCCTTATGTTTTGGTTACATGATGTATAGGAATTTTGATTAAAAAGTGAAAATCTTAACTGCAGTGCACAGTTGAAAATGGACTCTAAGTGCTTTTGCAGTTCAGTGCTAGTTCAGTTATAATGGAGTAATCAACCGTATCCTGCCAACCAAGCGAGACAAGGCAGGGTTTCCATAGAAGCCTGTCAGTGCTGTGGTTAAATTCATCAAGATGCTCCTGCTCCCTGAAGTTGTTTCTGTGTCACTGTCAGGTCTGGGACATGGATCTGAAGCAGTGCAGAATGCTGTTCAAACCACTGCTCAAATTCCCTGCTTCTCTTTATGTTCTGGGGGTTTTTTTGAGTGAATGTATGGTTGTCTGCATAGCTGTTTCGGGGAACTGTTTTGGTGCTAGTGCAGAGAAAATGGGAGGTGAGTACTTCTGCACAGGCACTCTCTTGTGCTTACTGTTTCTACTTTTTGAGAAGAACTGTTTCAGCACGATTGCCTCATTTGGGGCTAGAAAACCACATTATCGCTTCTCAGCTGGGAGACAGATTATGACAATAGCTATGTTGTAGTGTATTGGTAAACTCCCCTTTTTCTCATGGTAGGAAGCAGTCAAAGTAAACTGAGTTTTGGGAAGGGTAGTGTCTGCTCTGTGAAGAGTTCATAATGAAATGAGAACCCCACTGATGTACCCAAGTGAGGTTCGTGCCTTTAGGCTAAATAGCCATCTCTAATTTCCTGCACTGAGTTTTGTATTACTTTACCTACTTGAAGTTATAATTTTAGGGAAGTGACTGGAAAAAAAGACATTCAATCTTTCTACCCTATGAATTTTTAAAGAGATTATAAGTGCATATTATTGGCTGAATCTGATTTTGACATGAATTCATTGTCTGGTATGCATTATAGAAAAGGAGGGAAAAGTCTTTGTTTCTGTAGCACCTACAAGGTTGCCAGGTGTTTCTTCATAATGATGAAATGTCTTGTGCCAGGACTCGAAATTCTGAAGACAGAACAAACGAGACTTTTCTTATTTTTTATTTTTTAGAAATGGCTTTGTTTCTTTGCTGTGGTTTGGTTGGTTGATAGACCCTTATCTGAGAGTAAACACTAGAAATACTTAGCAAGTCATTTCTAAACTTAATGAAGTAAGGGACTATCCAGATGAAGCTTGAAAGTAAACAGGATTTTAGCTTTGTAATCATGTTTCATGAACCTGAAGTAAGTGTAAGTGCCTTGAGAAAAGTGTAAACCAGTCTTGGGTTGTAGAACCAAACAGACAATACAAGAAAGTCAGAAATAATCATAAATGCTGAAGGGGAGTTATTTGCTGTCCCTCCCAATGTAAAATGAGCCTGACAGCTATGAAGGCTGAAGTAGAAATGAGTGAGGCAGAGGTAAGGCAGTCTTGAAAATTATGATGAGAAGCTTAAATGTAGGAAGATGTATAGGAAAAAAGTCACTGGAGAGATTTGAAAGGTACATGGCAAAGCAGTTAGAAGGGCAAAAAACTGAATTTTATGGACCAGACAGGTGGTTAGGATAGAGAGCTTGGGTTTTATGTTTAGCTATCCAGGGAGAGGGGGGAAAAAAAACCACCGCAGACCTTTAGAAAAATAAAGAAATACTCATTTTTACTGGATAGTAAATAGTTAGAGAGTTGAGAAGTGATCTGCAGACTAACTTGCTGATCTTCTTGAGCGGCCATTAAACTATGCAGCCAAGAAAGATAGCAAGTTAAAATAAACTTCACATGAGGGCTGTAGGAATTCAATTACAATAATCTTAAATTTGTTGATAATAAAATAGATCTGGCTGAACACTGGGGGGTTTGATTCACCAGAGGTTTCATATATATCATTTCAGCTCGCATCATTGTTGAAGTAATTTTTGTTACAATTTCTGCCAAAATGAAAGCTCCCTAAACCCCTGAAGTGCTCAGTGAAGTTGATGCTCTTGTTATTTAAATGCTCATGCCAGACAAAAAGTCTTGTAGACCTTCAAGTAGGGATCTGTCAGACGCTTGCCTTGCATTTGCCAGAATTCATCTGATTGAAAATGTTTCAAATGGAACATTTCAGTGAATCCAAACTTTAAAATACTTACATACACATATATCTGTATGTATTTTATTTAGATAGATAAGATAGATACAGATTTTATTTATATAGAGAAGACATTTTATTTATATAGATAAGTGTGTGTATACGTATGTATGTAATACGAGTGTAATATGTTTGTGTAAGTATGTATGGTGTATATATATACAAAGTCACACAAACTACATATACAAAAATACGTATATATATGTGTGTCTATAAATATATACACACACATGTAGTGTGTGTATATATGTGTGTGTGTGTGTCTATATATACACATGTAGTCAGAAATTACCCCTCAATTCATCTGTTAAACATTCAGGAGAGCTCTTGAGTGCGGACGGTGAAATGGGATGCTTGGTGAGGTGGGGAGTGAAGCATCCAAGTACAGCTCTGATGAAAACCGGGGGCCAGGATCCCTCCCCCTTCTTTGGGTCACTGTGGGCACTTACGTGGTCATTGATCCAGGTCACAGAGTTGCGTGTTCAACATGCCGGTGGTAACGGAAGTCAGAGTGGAGAGAAATCTTATAATTGGGGAAAATAATTGCAGACTAACTACACAGAGATGTCTTGAAAGAGTTCAAGAGTAAAAGAGAAGTGGGCAGCTGATGAATTGGGATGCTAAATGAGATCATGACGGTGGAGTGGGGACTGGAACTGGAAATGAGACTGTATGAAGGACAAGAAAGAAAACCAAGGGAGCTTAGGAGTAAGGAGAGAATGTAAATGAGGGAATATCACTATAGGGGATTGGGAAAAATAGGAGAGACTTAGCAGGCCAGTCTTGGTGAATCTTTCTTATGCAAGTGAGAATTTTTGAAACAGATTCAGTTCACAACTAGTAACAATGTGAGGGAATACAAGTTCTGATAAAGTAGAAGAGTAGTTATCTTAAAGGTAGGATTAATCCACATGCATTTTACTAAAAGTGGTCATATTTTTATTGTAATAAGTATGCAAAGCCAAAGGCTTCTAGAGAAGTTAAATCAGAATGGCTCCCAAGACTGTAGGGACTGAAAGTGAAATGAATGATTTTACCTTGTGGTTAATAACTGGCGGACTGCATGACTGAACTGAGGGAATGCCGGACAATGAAAGGAAGCTAAGCATGATGGCATGAATTGTAGTTTACAGAATGGCCTTGTTAGTGTGTTTTTAAGCAAGGTGCAAATGAACAGTGATGGTAATTACATGGCTGCAACATGAAAAGAGCATAGAAATTGCTACCGTCTCTCCCTGTTGTCCTCACAGACAAGTTTCTAACATGACTAACAGGCACACATTGACTCCCTGGTCCTTTTCCTGTCCTGACCTGATGCTAAGGCACTGTGGGGTCAAGAGGAATCAAAATGAATGTGATGGCTTCAGATGAGATGACAGAAAATGAGAGTGGCTGTTTGACAGGTTGGTGAGTGGCTTCATGGTGTGAAATACTGGAGAATGGAAAAAGGGATCAAATGTGAACTCCCAAGGAGACTGGTCAGGTCAAGGACATGACTTTTTAAGTGGATTAAGTATTTGAGGAAGGGTGAACAGGTGAGAGTAGCTGATTGAAGTGCTATTTGGAAATTAAATTATTGTTATCTGTTTCAGACTAATCGAGATGGTGCGATTGAAGGGAATAAGAGAAGTTTGCATGTGTTTTCTTCAGAGAGAGTGCATCATTCTTCATATAAGGTTACTTGCAATTGTTTCAAATGAGTTGGATTTTTTTTCTCTCAACCTAGGTGCATAACCTTCAATAACATTAATGAGAACATCTTCCATCAAGAAGAACCTACCATCCCTTTCAGCCTTTCCCTTTTAAATCATAGTGCATTAGTGCTATTGAATAAAGAATTTTCTGGAAACATTATCCAACTACTGTATTGAATTTCTGCTTCCAAGTTTAGCATTCATGCAAACCTTCTGAGTGCTACTATTTTGTCCGTGGAAATTTAGACGTTGGCACTACACCTGTGTATTTTGTGCCAGAGTGAGAACAAAAACATGTTGTACTCAAATTGTCTGTAGTAGAGTTGCAGCGTTTGAAGGTGTCATTTATTTTTGTGTGGGATTGTGCTGGGTGCTGCTCTAACTGTAGAGGTGGTATTGAAACACACGAACGCAAACTAAATGCTCAGTGGACTTCAGTTGGTTGCGTTCCAATTACAGAGCTAATTAAACAAAGCCTTCTTGGTTGGTTCTATTTCATACATCCTGGAATTGTGATCAGCTAATAGTGCATGTTGTATGCAGAATGAAATTGCTTCTCAGAAAGTGGTACACGCTATGCTGAAGAATATGTGATACATATGAATTTAATAGATAATTGCTTTTATGCTGTAGTTTTCACTCTGCAGATATCAAAACAAGGAAGGAACATTCATGTGTGGTAATTTCACACCTGCTCCAATAACTGTTAAGAAATAGAGTATTTTAAGTACTAAGACATACTATGAGGCAGAAGCCTTGTAAAATAACTACAGTGTTATTTTTTTCCATACTCTGTGGCAGTTTCAAAAGTGAAGGTGAGAAGGGGAAGAGAGTTGTATCTTGTCCCAGAAGAATCCTTTTACACGAGGCGATAGAGTAAATCTTATTAAATGGTTATTCAGGTAGAATCAAAAGGTAGACTCCTCAGTGAATCTCGGATACATGTCAGTGATTCTTTTACTACAGTTTAATAAGAGTAAACAAATGGAATAGAGCGGCCATAGGATTATTAGATCAACGATCAGCAAACTGGCCACACTAATGGTTGTTACTGGATAATTCTGAAATTATCTTGGGAAGAATCTGTCAGTGCAAATGCACTTACCTACAAGCAGTATGCATCGTGAGTGCTTTAGAGGTACAGAAAGCAGTAATCGATCAGAATGCACTGAGATTGAGTGGAAGCCCAGGCCAGTGTCTCTGTCTTGACAGAAAACATTTGGTGGATGTTGTTTCTGAAAGCCTCAGTGACAGTCAGGTTCATCCAGCTTCTTGTTTCCCCCTTCTTGTTTGTATTGTAGTACACACTGAGGCATCCTCTGAGACCGTGTACTCTTGGGCTAAGAAATGTACATCTGTAGGTTAAGAGATTCCTCTTCCGATGCCCATCTCAACCCCCTCCTTGACTGTAGAGGCTAAAAAAGAAGACAGGCACAAGGTTGAGGGCAAGGGAGCATCGCTATCCTAGGTGAGGAACTGAGTCAGGGGGAGAGAATGAACAATCAGTTGTCAAACGGTCCAACAGGCACTTCTCTCTTGCTGTTGTCAAGATCAGAGAGTACTCTGCCAATTTTGCATTGCCAGGAAAAGAACATACTTGAGATTTTCCTTTGTTTTCTTTGAAGCCTGCCTTTGGCACGAACCAATGGGAAAATACACTTTGGCTTCAAAAAAGTTGTTAGTATCCTACTACCATGTTAGATCACTTACCTGTGTTTGAAAATGGTGAAACTGCCTGGAGACGACTGGTCAGGTCTGTCTGGGGATTTAATGTTGTGATGTAAGGTTTTCATTCAGTTAGTAAATGGACTTGGGGGTATGCTAGATAATACGTCATTTCACTGAGAAACAAGTTCTACACCTTCAGGTAGTCAGAATATGTTCTCAATACTACTGAGTATTTAAAAAAAGTGATATAATAGTAACTATTTTAGAAGAATGATTACATTTAGCCTTAGGTAGCCCTCCACAATAAAGAAATGACTGCAAAGTTTATAAGGACATTGAAACATGCAGTGCCAGTACTTATAGGTCAATTGAAAGTAACAGTTGGTGCTTTCCAGCTGAGAAATCTGTAATCCCGTACCACTCAGTTCAAGCATGCAGACATTGCAATGGGAGTCAACTGGGCGTAAAGTAAAATCATTTATCATCAGAGCTTGGTTTAACTGTTTCATTAATTTGCACTTGAGTTACAATTAGTTTTTAAAATTTTAAATATAAATATAAATTGTTCTGAAAGTATCTGCATGTATCTCCCATGTCCTTGTGCATATCTGAAACTGTGAATTCTGCTGTTGTTTTTTCAGTCAGCATCTCTGTCTCTTTCCACCATGTTACTGTATGGAGCAGGATAAGAGGCAGAAGAAAATCCTGTGCAGCATATGGGTACAGTACAGAGTGGATCTAGTTCACATCCTCAAGTGTCCTGCACCATTATCCTTAGGATGCATCTGTAGTGACAAGTGCTCTGGGCTGGGTTAGTCTGCCAGGAATGAACAGCGATGGTGAGTGAGGAAAGCAAATCAAAGGTTTAATTTCTGAATGCCTGTTCATAGTAAGTCAGCTGGGAAGTGTTTGCCAGTATAGGGATACAGTACAGGAAATGCAGTATATTGAAGCCATAATTAATATGGTCTGTCCTTTAGAAAAGGAAAAGCTTAGAACTTTATTCTTAAGTAATTCTGAGACTCATCCCTGTGTTGGTGAACCTGTGATACCATGTGACAGAATTGGACAAAGATCAGATCAGAGCAGATTGTAAGAAGGAATATGAAAGTCAGTAGGGGTAGTGATGCAAAATGCTAAAACTCTTTTACTCTCCCATTTGTGAAAGCATTACTTGGAAAAGATAAAACATTTTTAAATGTACTGTGTCAGCTGTGGGAACTTTGGAACTGAAGTTGTCGTTTTCTCATGTATGAGAAATGAGGAAAGTCGTTATACAGTATCTTTGTTCCTGGGTATAAAACGCTGTTAATCACATTTTAATGCACAGGAAATCAGTATACAAAACTGCTGTGGATATGCGGTTCCATACTGCAGTCTGTAGTCTGGAGGACCCTGCATCTTCCAGGCTTCCTACCCACTGGAGGGGGAGTGGAGGGCAGGGGCGGGGGGGCGGGTAGCCCACTGTGGCACTTGCTGTGGCTGAGACAGCAGCCGTCTGCCAGCAGAGAGCAGTGCAGCCCCTTGCCGGTATTTCAGGGGCCATAAATGGAAACATATGTCGGGAACAAAGCGGATGAGTGAGGAGGAATGCACAGAGAAACACTAAACGTAGAGACAGAACTGAATGTAAAGGTGAGACGGGGATGATGTTCTCAAGGAGGAAAATAACGAAGAATGGAGGCAATGCAAGGTGGGCATGAAAAGAGGAAGGGAAACCCCAAAATGCGGACTACCGGAAAGCAAACTGGAGAACAGCAAAATACGGAAAAGAGAAAGGAAAGGCTGGAAAACAGACCTGGAGGATAAAAGTAAAAAGTCTTGTAAAGAGATTGTGGCATGTCCCTTACTCCCTGTGCCAGAGGAGAGTTGCAGTTCCTGATGCTGGGCACAGATGAAGGACAGGGACACAGGAAGTGCTATTGCTTTTTAGTATCATAGAGCGATATATATGTGTGTATCTTGGTTCATGTTCTTAATGCACTTTCTGTACTGTCATTTGAACAAATTATCCCTATGACTGCATACTGATATTGATCTGTGATTAACAGAGGAGAAAAAAAAAACAAAACCAACACAAAATGATTTTCAGAATGTTGCTCTTGGAGAGCATTGTTTCCCATGTAAATGTTTTTGCCAGGGTGCAGGAATTGTGCCACAGCTTCTATAGCATTTATTCCTGTTTCTCATGATTTTTTTTCTGAATTTCTGAATTTTTCTGAATTCTAATTTGACACAATAATATTACATTGTATTAAGATGATCAGGTAGATTTCCTCCGCAGAGTATGGCATTTCCCACTTCTAACTCCAAAAATACATCATAATCCAGTATCACAGAGTGTGTGAGGCTGTCACTATGTTTTAGGGGATGGAGGAAAGGGAAAGGAGTTTGTGTGTTCTTGCAATGCATGCAGCCTGTCTACAAATCCAGCTTGTTAAAGATTTTCCTAGATTATTAGTTGAATCTTGAAAGCAAATGCTTTTTCCTCCTCTTCTTCCAGTAGCATCTCCCTAAAGTCTTTGTAAAATGTCAGTGTGTTATGTAAAATCTGCAGCTTTCTAATGGTGCTTTTGGGCTTGCTGTGACCTTTTGAAATCGTTACAATCCCCACCCTCTAAAGCCCCTCCCAACTTTCCTTACTTAATTGCACATGGGAATAGGGAAATAGGAATGCAATGTATTGTTATCCAGGTGGCATTTCTTGTTACTTAGATCTATAGTTTTGTGTATAGTAATTAGAATGCAGAAAGCTGGAAAGATGCCTGTAATTCCAAAATGAACTCTCTGTAGCTCTCTCCCTCCCACTTGCACTCTCCTTTTAGTACCGCCCCTTCCATGCACCCTTTAGCCAGCAGCAAGACAGCTGTGTTTGATCATAAACCACTTAAACTCCAGGCTCGCTGGCAGGGGAAACTTCAGCGTGAAGTGCAGCGTTGGTTTGTCTCGGGGAAGGGAGCTTTATTCTCTTTTCCTTTCTCCCTCCCCGAACACTGAAGACTGTAGCAGCACTCGCCTTTTAATTTCTCTGTGAACTTGTGTGAAGCTCATCAATTTTTTCTGAGTGCATTAAGCGGCGCTGGGAGATGCCCTTAAACAGAGTTGTGGAAAAGAGCAGCATAAAACAGACAGCGGAGATGAAGCACGCTTTGCAGATGGACTAAGACAGCCCTGGGATCCTGGCAAGCAGTTTCTTCCATGCGTTCTCGGAGCACTTCACAATATTAGCAATTCTCTCTCAGCAATGGATTGTCTGTGAAGTCAAAACCAGTTTGGCTCTTTGAGAACATCTTGCATCATTGATTTAAACTATCAATGTGGAGTAAAAATGGCTGTCTAGAGCAAAATGTGTAAGACGGAAAAATTTTGGAGAAGAAAGTATTGAATCAGTTGAACAAAGCTTCAAAGCATTAAAATCTGCAGAAATCGTCAAGCCCTGAGAAGTCTAATCATGAATTCTGGAGTTGCTATGAAATATGGAAATGACTCCCCTGCAGAGCTCAGTGAGGTAAGCAGTTTCAGTGCCCTTCTTTATGCTTTAAAAAGGAGCGCTCCCCTTTTGGGCTTTCAGTCTGCAAGCAACGCAATTAAAAATTAATAGAATGTGTATCTTTCTGTAACTTGCTGTGCCAGTCAGGAAATGACCTGAACTTTTTTTGCTGCTTTACTCTGAATAAGTGGTGAAAAGCAAATGATTGTAACCGCATAGAGACATTTTCCCTGTTATCCTGCAGCAGAGATTGCCTTGCCTCCCAAGAGCTGTGTTTATACCCAACATTTATCTTTGCAGTAGGTGAAATATGGAGATCTCAGCTGAGATTAAGCAGATGGTGACTAATTTAGGAGGGAAGTGGGGTGAGTGGAAGATGACAAATATTTCTTGGTAAGACAACAACATTGGCAGAAGTTGTGTTTGCTTGTATTTAGCCAAGGTGATGTTGTTTCTTTAGGTTAGATGAATTAGGTTGCTTTCCTTCCATGCGTAAAAGAAAACAAGCCATGGGAAACTTTCTTTTTTTTCCGTTGGAAACCATAGTAAGCTGTTCTTTCATACAGTTGTGGGTATGTCTGTTTTTTGTATAACATGATCGTGTGTGTGTTTTTAATAAATTTGAAATTAAAGCCATATCAGATGTTGTGCAAATGCTTAATAAATATTTTAGAAGTGGCATATTTTGTCAGTTACTGAAATGTCTTAGATATGTCATCCTTAGGGGCTTTACTGAGAACTGCTAATTTAGTTACGCTGTGAAATCCCAAGCATTTGATTTAAGGTCATTTTGTAGAAAATTGAATCTCCAGTCTGTATTGTCCCAATTTAATTGAAATGCTTCTCTTTCCCTTCTACCATAACATATCCTTTGTTTACTTTATCTGTTTGGTTTTTTAGGAATATTAGATTCTGCTTGGCAGAATGAGACAGTTAACAATTTCTGGAGTTAATTGTACAGAGAAAGGAGAGACTGAATTATAGAATGGAAAATAAATCAGTAGGCTAGTGAGTGGGACAACAGTGTAGGGGGAAGCAGAGTAAATGTGTGAGATACAAACAAGTGCAGTACCCTGCCATGCAAGAGGAACAGTAGGTTTGTAACTGGGCAGGTTTTGTGGAAGAAATATCATATGCGTTCCTCCTTTAAATACAAAAGAGTTCAATTTCATTGACTCTGTGTTACTTTTTCAAAGTTGAAAACTTGTTTATTGCCAACACAGCATAAATAGAGTTCATAAACTCAGAATAACAGTGTGGGTTACGTTCGGTAGGAGTCTGCCATGATGTTTCTGGCAATGGTTGTATTGATGGCCTGCTAATCACGGCTTTCTATACTCTCAACATTTAATTTTCAAGACCATGCAGATTCACATAAAACATGGAGTGTCACAAAGATTTGATATTTGGGTCGTTATATGGAGCAGGCAGTACTTGTAGCATTGCTACTGAGAAATATTATCTGTTCAAGTTTACTTCATGCATCCAGGAAGTAAGACTTTTGTTGTAAGAAATACCTTTTTCTTCTGATGTTTTAACATAGGAGATACTGAAAGAAGTCTGTGACTGTGCACTGTGCAACATTTTTGTTGGGTTTTTTTATTATTTTTTTTTCCAACAAGCTTACTTTAACACTTAATTTACATTTGTATTCTGGCGCTACAGGTGAGTTAGAAATAGACCCCTTTCTGACTGCAGACATACCAGGGAAGATCTTACACTCCTAGCTATCCCTTGGTGCTAATCATCATTTCTTTGTTGCTGGTCTTCATCTGTGTGATTTGAGCTGCTTGCGTGCGCGTGCTTTAGCCTGAGTCACTCCAAGGGCCGGGTCAGCTTCAGCCCTGGTTTTGGATAAAACAGTGTGTTTTGAATGAAACATGGAGGCCTTACAGAAGCATCATATTCCACCTCCCATAGGGAACAAGATGCGTAAATATCCCTGTAACTACTATGCTCATATTAGGCCTTCTCCTCTTGGTGACTGGTACTGTTTTGCTTGCTGTAATGAAGACAGAAAGCCCTGGGTAAAGGCTGTACCTGTGACTTATATGTACCTGTGTTTCTCACTTCTTTGTCATGTCCTCCCGCTTTTCCTTCCTTTCTGGCTTAATCTTCTGTATGCTGAGTTTATTTTTTCATCAGTGGAAGACAGTCGCATTGTGTTCATTTAAACAATGTAGAAGTTTGGAACTGGCTACAATAGGAATTTAGTGAAATGACTTCTTAGTGTGTTTTCACCTACACCTCTATCTCTATTGTCAGCTCAAATTTTCACATTACAGTGGGCTGCTACCAGTGTGTCTGTCTGAATAGCAACTATGATAACAGAAAGAAAGACTATGATCCACATGATGCACAGTAGGTTTTGGTGTAGGTGCCTTCATCTCTTTATCTCAGTACATGGAGCTCTAGGCATGAAACTACTGTTACTAAAATAAACAGGAAAACTACAAAGCCCTGAAGATACAGTAAATGCATTCTCGAATGGATGCATTAGACAAAATAGAAAATGAAATTATTGCAACTCATTTCATTTGTATTGAAATTTTCTACTTGAGATTGACATCTCTCTTTGGGAAATGGGCAAAAATTAAGGCATATCTTTTTCCAAGACACATTGTGATTGTAGAAACTTGTGTGTGCTTGATGTTTGCTATTCCTAAACTCTTGTCCAACTAAACAGAGATCTTGATAGTCTTTATTTACTCCCCCAACCCCCAGCCAAAGGTCATGCAGAAAGCAGAAAAAAACCCCTTGATTTCTGTCGTAGGTCAGTCAGGCTTGTACAAAGCTCATGCTCTATGGTTCCCTAGCTTCAGAGTTCAAGCTGTTATTTATTGATACAAGTACCAGTACACGTTACCCCATTCCTTCTGCTTTTCTCTCCCTTCAACCTTCTCTTTTTTCTATCGAAAGAAAGACAGAAAGATTAGCCAATGTGCTGTTTGCATGGTAGATCCAGTGTGTTGTAGCTTCATGGAGAGGTAAAAGAAGAATGGTTCTTATGTAGCAAGGTTTACTTAGTGGTAGTGTTAGGTTTGGGGTCTTTTAAATATATGATGCATTAAGAGAGGCAAATCTAAAAGATGTAGAATTTGCAGATGATTCTTGCTGTACTCCATAAGAATGTACCTTTGTAAATAAGTAACAGTGTCCAAACAAGCTCAGTTCTACTATTATGAAAGGGGCCTTCCCCGTCAATATTATGGCTTAACATGATTTGCAGAGTTTGCTGTTTAAGGCTTGAGCAAGGAAGGATGTGATTTGTATGCAATACATGACACACAAATTATGTAAGTGCTCTTTGGGTCCCTTCAATTTTTTAGTTATACAATACTGTAAACCTTTAATGTAATCACAAGGCATATTTTTAAAGCCAACATCATAAAGGTTACTGAAAACATGTACAGGTAGACAGTTCAGTGCACAGAAATTGCAATTACAGATTTTTTTTTTTTACATAGTTAAAAATGAATCTTTCTATCAGAATTTATATGCTATGTACATATTTATTCAGTTTTTCTGCAGAAAGAGGTGTTGATCTACAAGGGGCTGGATTATCTAATCTATATTTTCTTTTTCCGAATTCAAAGACACTACCTGGCGTTAAGCCCCAGCATTCTAGGGAGGTATCACTACATGCCAGCTTTGTTCTGATATGCTCCCTTGACCATCCAGCGTTGAGATGGTGTGCTGAGGTAGGGACATATGTGGTCTGACCTAGTATGTCTATTGAGCTAAATGTCTTCAGCAGTTATGCCCATGCCTAATTCTGGGACAGTTTAAATTAGTAGTGTGAGAACATGAAGGAAATATAAGCACTGAGCTTAACGATACTTTTCTCAGTTGTATACTTAAGGGATAAATTACATCCTTGGATTAAGAGCCAAATTATGTTCTCGGATATATTTTTCATTAAAGTGAGCCTTGTGAATTTGTTGATGGTAAGACTGTGCTTAAGAGATTTTGTTGTGGGTAAGGGCTGGTATTATAGTATTGCAATACTTTCAGCACTTTAGATGCAGATGATTTATATAATGTGGTTGTTTATAGTGTTTTTTTAGCACTTGCTGTATAAATTGATGGTGTATAACTTCTAAAAAGAATACGTTCTTTTCTGCACAGCAAAATTAGAAGATACCATGCTGCTTTAGGTGCATACGTTATACCTTCTGCTTCTTTGTGCTTGGAAGTCAAGTGTTTAGGAGATTAATGTTGTGGTTTACAGCATTAGATAAAGCGACATGTTCTTTAACCCTTTACATTGTCTGGAATAAACAGATAGGCTATTTGTCTTAGAATAATGAGTAACTTGTTTGTTTGTTTTAACAATGGGGTATATAAAATTTTGGGGAGGGGTAGGGAAGGTAGGATTCAAAGTTTGTATTTGTGTAGGAAGCAGAATAGTGAGTTCATAAGCAGGGTTTCACCAAAATCTTACATGTAATACAAGATGTGAAGAAGTAAAGAGAAAGCAAAGTTTGAAAGGCTTCAATTGTGATTTTTTTTCATAATTTTACCATAGGACAATACTGCACTTTCTTTTAAGATTCGTGTTCTGCTGCTGCTATACTTAAAAATCACACTTTGAGGAAAAAATGATGTAGAAGAAGAATAAGAGAAAGAAAAGGGGCTGCGTGGCTTGCAGTTGTGTGCATGAGGCCAGCGAGTAAGTCTGAGGGGAGCTGCAGGGTCAGGTGGGTAACCAGCAGAAGAGCAGGATATCGGTCCAAGCATCACTGGCAAGGGAAAAGCTCAGCAGTGTCAAACCCCACCCTCAGGTACTTTTTCCCATGTGTGTGTCTGTTCTTTTAGAACAAGCGTCAGCTTGTGCTCGCGCTGTACGTACGTGTGAGGAAATAGCGCTGATGGAATGGGGAACAGGAATGGGGAACGCGTTCAAGGCTAGGATTAAATCTCAAAACAGTTGTTTTATCTCCCGGGGTTTGGTAGACTTCTCATTAAGACAGCCAGAGAGTAAATGTCACCGTAATACCGCATTTGCTTCCTGAATGGTCTCTGGCCATGCAACAAGCATGTCAGTAGATTTCCAGTACTCCTCAAGAGCAGGTAAACACCATTTCCTACTGCAGTTCTGTCTCTGCTACTGGACATGGTGTTGGCCATCAGTGTCAAAGTTGTGTGCAGCTTGTGACATAGAAGAGTGCACTGTGTCTTGCCACCAGAGAAGGTATATGTTTTCCTGGTCGGAAGATGTTCTGGGAAGTGTGATAAATCCTTACTGTTCATCCTTTAAAATATTGCAGCCTTGCATTAAAACAGAGTGGAATGTGGTTATCAAATACTAAACATGGCATAATTTTTAGTTATTTTAACCTCAACAAAGTTGCATAACTGATTTCTTTGGTAACAATAAACAAACCAAAAAAGCGAACAGTGTTTGTGGACTGCTAAAGTCTTAAAAAAGTGAGCACATTAACCCAGTATGCTTAGATCAAAGTATCTTAAGGAGAAACTTTCTTAAATGGATTCTAGTGGAAATCTGGATAAAACTTTCATCTGATGGTAGCAATAACACTTGTAGCCTTATAAGAGCGTTCTCAACTTTATTGATTCGGAGGTGCTGAGGTAGAGTTTGCAAATCTTCTTTGGGTGAACTGTCTCCTCTTTCCTGGTTCAAGTGGTCTTTGTGAAGTACTAGTTAACCTTGCACACTTGACATTTTCCCGTACAGTTGTCTTGAGCGGTCTTGAGACAGTAAATGTGAAATACAATTACAGAACTGAGCGTGTCTCAGTTACACTGATGCATCTATCCTAATTTAAAGAAAAGATTTCAATGGGAAGCTTTAATGGATGTGCTTCTGGATGATGACCATCAAGTCTGAATGCAGCTTTTAGACTGGATACACTTCTGCTTTCTTCGTAGATCTACTACAGATAATTTATCTCTTTGAAAAATCTGATTTATTTATATAGCTTATTTTGAAATGTTAGTTAAATTATATAGGTGAAAGCATCCTTTGGAAAGGGGAAGGTCAGCTTTTCTGGAGTCATTTGGACATCAACAGTTTTTAATAGACAGGTTTGCAGGTATGTTATCAGTGAGCTATACTGCTGCTTTTATGAACATGGGTTAGAACATGAACGTGAACCCCCAGTCGAGCTAAGGGGGCTCTGGCATGATGAATGTATGTAATTTACATACAGTGGGACTGATGCATGGTATTTCCAGTGTAAAAAACGTAGTGACTTCAAAGAAATTTTTTTTCCTGGATTTGTGTGAGCTGCTTATCAGGCACAGAGTGTGTTCCAGGCTTGGATGTTATTAAATTGAAGCACTATAAAAAGATTAGTCAAAATGCCCAGACACTGTCAGCACAGATAATGCTTCTCTGCAGCCTCCTAATGAAAAAAAGACAAAGATTATGTAACTTATCTGCCTGATATTTTAATATTCTTTGCTCCTAAAAAATTATGTTTGAAAAATGCCTTATGGGCTGAAAAATCAGTTAGGACAAATGTATGCTGTGAAAGTAACATTGACAATGTTAATAACATTAACTCTAAATGCTTTTAGAGACTTGATGTTGTTATTTTAAATTAAAAAAGCCAGAGTTCATTCCTGGGAGATTTTTTTAGATAAAGATTGTCATCCTTTTCCTTCCTCCCCTTCCAACCTGTGTTGGAAAATAAAAAAGTATTTTTGTCCTTGGTCGAGCTTGGACATACCAGGACATGGCTCTGTGTGGGAACAACTGCAAGATTCTCCTTTCAGAAGGTATTTTTGTGTGTTCCTTATATAATCTATGGTTTCATAGTCTGTAAAGGAACAGATAAACTAAAGCTTCCGAAAGAAGAATCCATAGATTGCAGAGTTAATGTTTGCAAAGGCAGAAATGTCTATGCTGTATGTATGTGTGAAGAGGGGACACAGAGAGAATGGGAGAGGCTATGTTGGGGTATAATGTTTGATAGACGATTGAAGAGGAAATGTGTTATTGTTGCTTCTGGGTTTTTTCCTCATGTTTAAGTTTTATTGTCTTTATGACACTGTATAGTATTTCTAGTTGCAGGTTTTATTTGCGCTGGGAATTTCTGCTTCCTAAATAGCATGGAAAAGCCTATTTGAGCTTTGCTGTTACATGTAATAATAATATATCAACTTGTGTACTCTGTAGGGAAATGTGATGATCTCTGAATTCAAAGATTCTTTGTTAATGGAAGGATGGAGGTTTGGCGTGGGGATCTGGTGTTGCTACAGATAGTGTTTTGACACCAGTGGCACTCTGCATTAGTCAGTCCCATGTCAAGATTTGCCATATAAATGAACCTTCTTCATGAATGGTTTATATTTTTTTAAGATTTAGATTTCTACCATCTCTAATTAATAGAAATATTCATTAAGACTCTGGAAATTGGTTTACATATTCCAACTTTCTTGTTGTAATTATACATTAAAATTTGTCATTGAAAGTAAAATATTAATGGACAAAAATCTTTTCAGTCCTGCCAAATTTAAAGAAATACAGAAAGAAGTATACTTGCAGTATGCTTAGATATACCTCTCCTTTGTATAAGGTTTTGTCCGAGATTGTGAAGTTGACTAGAGAATGTTGTCTTTTTTCTGCAAGTGAAAGCATCTGAAAGCATGTAGTTAGTATCTAAAATTCTAGAGAAAAAAATGTCAATTGGCTTTATTTTCCCCTCAGTTTTTCAGTATTGCTATTCGTGATGACTTTTTTTTTTTCCAAGTAAGATGTTAAAGGAGCATCTTGGTTGAAGAGGGGCCGAGATGGCACCAGAGCTCTTTGTGACTTGGGCTGTGTCTTCTTGTGTTGACTCTGAGTAAATGCCCCTGCTTATCTGTGCAGGGGGGAATCTTTTCTTTGTCTTGCCTGCCTTCACTGTAAACTCTCCGAAACTAAGGATTGTTTCTTATTGTTAGTATGGTGAAGCTGTGGTGGGATTGCTGGTCATTATTTGAATGTGCGTAATTAATAATGATTTGAGTCACTTAAAGATCCCAATGTACTTATAATGAAAAGTCAGGTGTCAGCAAAGAGTTGTGGTAGAATTCAGAATCTGTCATTACAGATAAGTTACATGAGCTGGAAGCAATCATGGTAACAGGTAACAGTTTCCACAGTGGCATTAAGTCCTCCACAGTCCACTTCTCCATTTCATGGTCTGAACTTCTGTTTGGAGTGCTGCTTTACACTGTTGAACTGCTGCCTTGATATGTACATTGAAAAAGCTACTTCATTCAGTGCAAGCCTATTTTATACAAAATATTCTAAAACAATATGTATGTAAATATTTAGCTTTCGGAAGTGAACCTGAAGTTGAAGCAGAAAAGCTTGTGGTGTTTAAATTTCAGTTTATTTTTAAACATGACTTAACTTTGTTCAGATGTTTATTTTTGCCATATCCAGATGTCTCTGTTTTTATCTGCATTTAGAAATATTTAACTTTAAAATGTGATCAGTGTGCAATGACTGAAAAATTACCGGCATTACTTAATGTCTTAAGAGCCTATCAAGAGTCTATTTTCAGCCAAAAGAGGAGGTGTTATGAAGAACAATTATTAATGGCTGCTACTGTAGTAATAAACACAATTTTTGTTATTATAGAACATCGAACAAAATAAGTTGGAAATTGTTTACCCCGTTAAAATACTAGGTTTGCCTTTTTGTGTTAAAAAAAATATATATATACACATACTATATATACAGATACATATAAATGTATTTTATATATATGTAAATATATATGTGTATACATAAATATATATTTATATGTGTGTATATATGTATTTATATATAATATTTATTATATATAAATATTAAGGAAATTCCAAAATTTTGCTTGGCCTTGCCTTTATAATAAAGCTTTTTAAAAATCTGTATTGTAATGCAATGACAGATTAATATCTTTAGGTGGAACTGATACTGATTTCTATTAATGTTGCTTCCTAATGTAAACTCCTGTTGCATTCTATCTTGCAAGACTTTGCCCATTGAAATTGCAGTCTTTCATAAGCTGAATTTCTTGGGAAAATTATCAGACAAATGTTACTTTTTTTTCCACAAATGAAGCTAGTGAAACAGACAAAGCTTCCTCATGTTAAAAATACAAGAATATCAGGTAACTCTTTCTGCTGCCATGCAGGTTTGCCATAGAAATTGGAATTTTCCAGGCTATTAGCACTTACATGATTTTTCTTTTAACTGATCTTGAAGGTATTCAGGGAAGGAGGCAAAAATGTTTGCAAGTGCTCAGTACAAGATTTGTCTACATCACTGCAGCTAAAGCTTCCACACTGAAGATTTCTCTAAGTTTGATTTATCTCAGAGGTTAGTGGTAGTCTTCCACACTTGTTAAGTGGGTTTTTGGGTTAGGCTACAGCCACTGTGACAAGGTGTGAAGATGTCTGCTCTTTTCTGGCTTCAGACAATTCCTGCTGTTACCCATCTCATCCAGCCTTGGCAGTTTCTGAAGATAACACTTTCTGATTGGAAATTTTAAAGGACAACAGCTGGACTTGGAAATAAGGAAGGGGCACAAGGGAGAGAAGACTCTGACTGGCAGGTACAAATGAGGCTGGAAGATGGGATGGAAGGAGAAACCAGGACTGGAAGTGTGGAGTTGACACAGAAGGAGAGGGTAACAGAGGTCACTGGGGGCAGGAAACTGGGTATGTTAAAAGGTGTCTGTGCTGGGAGATGAGAATGGGGCGGCCCCTGAGTTTGGGGACAGAGGGCGGCTGAGAAGAGTATGGGGGAGACCTGGCTGTGGAACAAAGAGCTGAGGATAGAGAAGAATGGAAAAGAAGCCCAGAAAGGAAAGACGCAGCCTGAATATATGTGGGTATAAGAAATATATGCAAGCTTCCCATCTGTGCAGAGGAAGAACATTGTGCAGTTGTAGTATCCATTTTAATACAGTAGTGCAAAGGCTTTGAATTATGTTTGTATTAACATCGTAAATCCAGCACTTCTAAGTTTCAGCTGTTGGGTTTTAAACCATGATAATGCTTCTTTTTTAAAAAAATGGTTGTTTGTAGTATTATTGTTTGCATGCTAAATTTTGTAAATTACCATCACTGACCTTTGTTGAATTTTGGAAATGCTTCAGCAGGTGGTTGCTGGATTTTATTGCAGATTACCAGGGCGTCACTAGAATGTAATACATCACAAAGTAGAAATCTGCATCAGGATTATGGAAAATGGGCATCTGCTGATAACTGAAATGAGATACTGTTTTAAAAGTAATCCATTTATACATTTTAAAATGTGAGGATATTTCAGTGTTTGCTAGAATCATAACGGTACCTCTGGTTTGTGGTCTGCCAGAGCAACTTTTTGAAACATTTCCAACAGACTAAATTATTTAGTTACAGTGATGGAATTATAGTTGTCAACACAGAACTATGAGACAGTTGTAATGACAGAGAAATATAAGATCATTACTGTGCTATATGGGAAGTCCAAAATTATTTAATTGACGACTGAGTTCCCTTCTGAACCCTGTTTACAGTGGTTTGGATGAAGCTGGTGTTCCCACAAAACTTTGCCTATTTTGCATGGTCCATCCTTTGCAGACTGTAGGCCCAAATGTATCATTTGCTTGCAAAGTCGTCATATTTTCTGACGTTCATCTACAAGAGGCTGAGATAACCCTAGCCTGAACTGTTCTCATTTGCTATTAAGAGTTATCCTTCAGAGGGCTGAATGCATCTAGTTTTGATAATCTTTTGCACGTTGCATTCTATCTAAATTGCACAAGTTGCTTACTCTTAAACTGTTGCCACGTATTAAGTGGTAGCATCTAGCTTGTTAACTGTAGCTGGGGTTGATACAACCATTCTTCGCGTGGCAGGTCAGCTGTATCATCCTTTCTTGGACTGCCTGAGCTAGTGTGCTTGAGGTGGGTTTTGCAACCATGTACAGAAACCAAAGTGGTTATTGTCACCCTCAGAAAAGACCAGGTACCCACTTAAGAATGGTGGGGCTGAGGACGGTTCTTTGCTGTTGCCAAATCTGCATGAGATAAGTTTGTTTTTCTGCCCCTTCATCTCTTTTTCTCTTTTGCTTGCATAACATAGTACAGCATAATTTTTGCAAGTTTCTGATGCTGCTGTTGACTGATTTACTGACTTAGTGGTTCTTTTTATTTAAACTGATTTGCAGACAAACTTGTTTCTTATTATTTAAACTCATGGTGGTCTACCTGTTTGTCAGTTAATTCTTTCTCTTTACATGTGGTAATCTGCTTCCTCTAGGAAAAAATGATTCTCACATGATGCTTGGTATACCAGAAGTCAATGTTCTGCCAGATATAACTAACCTGGTGGAAGGTCTGGCCCATGCTAAATAAGTGTACAGTTTCTTTCAATGAAATCAGTAAATAAATTAAATCTTTGAGGGAAAGTTTATCTCTGCCTGTAGCATGATGTGGGAGTTAACTGCTGTGAATACCACTGTGATAGCAATATTGAGGTCACTGCTATACACGAAGGGAAAAAAAGTTTCAATATTTCCAATTATGCTTTTCTTCTGCGATACTGGTTTTGAGAATTGATAGAATCTCTTTATTTCTTCTCCTTCGCTGATCTTCCTTGTGCTGCAAAGTAGAAAAAAAGTGTATTGATTCATAACATTTAAGCCATGATGGCATGGAGATCTGTATTAATTTAGTTACTCTGTGAGAGATCTCTGCAAAATACAAAACCTTTTTTTCATGCTTTTTAAAATATACAAATTCTGTCTCACATCCTGCAGGGCTGAATACCTGTGACTACCCATAATTATCTCGCTTTGTGAAACTCCATGCAGTTAAATTTCGATATCTACGCCTTCTGCAACAGAAATAAATATGCTAATTGCTTTTCATGAAAGTAGGTTTTCTCCTTTCCTGTGAGAATGTCTTCAACTTCCTATATTTCTGTATTGTGTGTTATGCTGAATCTCTCTTTATATCTTATTTAAACAGTTTTAAACATAGTAATTGGTGCCAATGAGGTATAGGTGTCATAGCTTATTCAGACTGTTACATGATAATACACTTCAGTAATGAGGTTTCAGTTTCTGTTGCAGAATGGTTGAGAATGTTTGAGGTTGGCAGGAGCCTCTGGAGGTCACCTGGTCCAACCACCTGCTCAAGTGGGGTCACCTAGAGCCGGTTGCACAGGACCGTGTCCAGACAGCTTTTGAATATATCCAAGGATGGAGACTCCACCACCCTGGGCAACCTGTGCACCCTTACAGTGAAAGAGTGTTTCCTGATGTTCAGAGGGAACCTCCTGTGTTTCAGTTTGTGCCCACTGCCTCTGGTCCTGTCACTGGGCACCACTGAAAAAAGCCTGGCTCTGTCCTTTTTGCACCCTCCCTGCAGGTATTTATATACCTTGATGAGATCCCCCTGGGCCTTCTCTTCTCCAGGCTGAGCAGTCCCAGCCTTCTCAGCCTTTCCTCCTAGCAGAGATACTTCAGTCCCTTCATCATCTTGATGGCCCTTTGCTGGACTCTCTCCGATATGTCCATGTCTCTCTTGTGCTGGGGAGCCCAGCACTCCAGGTTTGGCATCATCAGTGCCGAGAGAATGGAAGGATCACCTCACTCTACCTGCTGGGCAATCCTTTGTGTAATGCAGCCCAGAATACCATTTGCCACCTTTGCCGCCAGAGCATGTTGCTGGTTCATGTTCAACTTGGTGTCCAGCAGGACCCCCAGAGCCTTTTCTGAAAAGCTGCTTTCCCGATGGGCAGCCCCACAGTGTGTACTGGTGCCTGGGGTTGTTCCTCCCCAGGTGTTGCACTTTGCGCTTCCCCTTGTTGAATTTCATGAGGTTCCTGTTGGCCCATTTCTCCAGCATGTCCAGATTCCTCTGGATGGCAGCATGACCCTCTGGTGTATCAGCCCCTCCTCCCAGTTTTGTGTCATCAGCAAACTTCCCAAGGGTACACTCTGCTCCATCTTCAAATCATTAATGAAGATATGAAACAGTATTGGACCCAATAATAATGACCCCTGGGGTAACTGCTGGCTACTGTCCTCCAAGCAGACTTTGTTACAACTACTCTCTGTGCTTGGCCATTCAGCCAGTTTTCAATCCACCTCAATGTTTGGTCATCCAGCCCACACATCAGCAGCTTCTCTAGGTGGATCTCATGAGAGACACTGTCAGAGGCATTCCTGAAGTTCAGTTAGTCAATATCCAGTGCTGTCCTCTCATCTACCACACCACTGTAGAAGCTGACCATGTCGGTCAAGCTTGACTGGCTCTTGGTGAATCCTTGCCAACAACTTCTCATGATTTTCTTGTCCTTAATGTGCCTGGAAATTATTTCGAGGATTAGCTGCTCCATCACCTTCCCAGGGATTGAGTTGAGGCTGACCAGCCTGTAGTTCCCCCAGGTGCTTCTTCTTGCCCTTCTTGAAGACAAGTGGCATTTGCTTTCCTCAGCCTTTGGGCACTTCTCCCAGTCACCATAATTGATCAAAGATTATCAAGAGTGGCCTCGCAATGACATCTGCCAAATCCCTTGGCACTTGTGGGTACATTCCATCAGGATATGCTCTTAGGTGTGTCCAATTTGCTTAAGTCTTCCCTGACCCAATCCTCTTCCACCAAGGGTACATTTTCCTTGCTCCAGCATTTCTCCCTGGTCTCTGGGATGTGGGATTCCTGAAGGCTGGGCTCGCTATTAAAGACTGAGGTGAAGAAGTCATTCAGTACCTCAGCCTTTTGATGTCCTGTGTCACCAAGTCCCCTGCCTCATTCAGCAGTGGGACCATGTTTTCCCTAGGCTTCCTTTTGTCACTTGTCTACTTACAGAAGCCCTTCTTCTTGTCTTTGACATCCCTGGCCAGATTCAATTCCATTTGGGCTTTGGCTTTCTTAACCTCATCCCTACATGCTTGGACAATGTCTCTGTATTCCTCCTACATCACCTGCCCTTGCTTCAGCCGTCTGCATGCCTCCTTTTTCTGTCCCAGTTCTGCCAGCAGCTCCTCACTCATCCATTCAGGCCTCCTGGCATTCTTGCCTGACTTCCTACTTGCTGGGGTGGACTTGTCTTGAGCTTGGAGGAGGTGATCCTTGAATATTAACCAGCTTTCTTGGGCCCCTTTTCCTCCAGGACCTCATCACATGGGACTTTTCCAAGGAGGTGTTTGAGGAAGGCAGAGTATTCTCTCCTGAAGTCTATGTTTGTGATCTTGATTTTTGCCCTCCTGTCTCCTCTCAGGATCCTCAACTCCAACATTTTGTGGTCGTCAGAGTGATCAAATAATATCTCTGTAAGTCTGTGGACTCCTGTGCCTTTGAAGATAATGGGAGCATAGTATATAATGGAACCAAAAAGGAAAAAGAAATTAAAAAAGCACTAGGGAACTTTCTATGAATAAACAAAGTATTTGCTTGCAAGAACATTTAGTAAGTTAATTCTGTAGAAACTTCTCTGTCTTGTGGTGGTAAAAGAGAGTAGTGTCTTACCATGTTTATTTCCTTACAAGAAATATACATCAGAAATTGCCAGTTTATTTAAATGTTTTGTGTCATTCTGCAGAACAAATGGTATGATTAGTATCTAGTAGGTGGCTGCATGGTTTGCATGGTTCTGCTTTAAAAAAAAACAAACCAAAAACAAAAAATAAACCGCAAACTACTACAAAGGATGACCTATGCTGCTTAAAAAAAAAAAAGAAAGAGGAAAACCTTTTCACTGTTCCTCTTTGTGCCTTTGCTGCTAATTTTTAGATTAAATTATAGTGGCTTTTCATGGAAGAAGTTTTCCTTCCAAGAGAACAAAGGAAGAATTTTGCAGTTTTAGTTCTTACCAGATGTTGACATTATATATGTTCTATGACATGTGTTGCTACTTTCATAAGGATCTGAAAAAGCGGTACTATGGAAATCACAGTAGGAAAGTTTAAAATTAGATTTTCTTTTTGAAAGGCAGTAATATGAGAGTTTCTAGTGATAATGAGTTTGCTGTTAATCCAGAATCCAGCTCAGTTTGTTCAGCTAAATCAGTTTTGAAATTAAACTTCCATTTCAAAGATATAGTCATAGTAAATTCAATCTAAGAAGAATCCTGATTATTCCTGTGTATAGGTGTCCTGATTGTCTTGTACTGCATAATATCAAGTTCCCTGGAGATGACAGACCTATCTGGCATATCTTTGTGTTACTGTTAGCAACTAATGTGATGCTATTTCTGAGAAGCAGGAAATTCTACAGTGATCAAAACCCATATGTGCTCTGGTTAATTCACAGTTTATAAGCACAGCTCCTAAAGGTTTAAAACAAAGTTAAAAACTAGTGATCCCCTTCTCCTTTCCCACCTTTCTCTCTTAACGCAGCTGTTCTATTGCGATGAGTGCTCAGTTTGATACTTGGCACAATCGGGGTGGAAGTACTCTACAGTATGGGGAAAGCAAAGAACAGGAGTTAGCATCCATTGGGACGGGTGCAGGAAGAAGTGGGAAGATGGTTAAATTATTTTTTTCCCCATCTAAGTAGGCTGCAGTTTTTATTTGAACAGTAGATAACCTCAAATTATCTGTCTGACTTACCCTGGAATGGTTAAAGGACCAAGTTGCCAAGTTTTAGTGGGTATTATTTAGGCCAAAGTGTAATACCCTGTCTTTTGTACAGAAAAGATAAATAGAACAGCTGATAAGAGTAAGCTTTGTGTTAAATCTGAAATGGCAGTACCATTGCAATGACAGTGATGCTTTGTACTTTATAGTGCATTTCATTTGAGGAGCTGAAATAAGCTGTATGCCATTATTGATGCAATTCTATCATTGTAGTGTACGAGAACTTACATTTCAGTTTGTTAATTACATTATGTTACATGCTTTATCGGAAATCTTGTTAGTCAAACTGATAACTCAGTTCCAGCTGCCCAGCTTGGTCTTGCAGAGAGCAATGTGTCTTATTGGGGCATGGTTATGAAATTACACTTAAAAAAACATTTTATATAAAAGACTTTTAGAGGATTTTAATGGTAGGCTGAGTTGAGACAGTTTTACTTTTTAAGAATGATAGTGTAGCTTTTAAGCAGATTTGATGGCATTGCTTGAAGAGCTATTGTGATTTAATAATTTTGAGAATAGATTAAAAAAAGGTGACCGTGACACGTAGGATTTTTTAGATCATAGTGTCTTCTATTTATATATTTAAAGATTAATTGTTAGCAAAACTACTGGCAGTCCTTTTTCTCCTACCTCATAATAGTTGTATTTAGAGCCCGGAGGCTCAATCAGCAGATGTTTATTGAATTTTACAGTTTGCCTCTGGGTAAGCTTTTCTGCTTCTCGGTTTTCTGAGCCTGCAGCTCATTCTCTTTTTGCTTTCTTACAGCTTTACTAAATGCCATGTGTGTTCTCAGCTTTCACTAGCCATTTCTTTCAGCCCTCTTGCGGTTGCTAATTTATTGTTGCTGCCCTTTATCCTTTCGCTTTTTACATGTGCTCATCTCCCTCCGTCTCTGTCTTTTTATTTATATTACACTCCAAGTTTGCACACCATCCTCTTGAGTTCTCACTGATAGTCTTCAGTAAAAGAAGGAGGATTCCTGCCTCTTGCAGGGTTGACTGTGTGAGGCTGCAACTGCTTGGAGAATGGGGTCAATTCTGTTGGCACAATGGCATGTTTCTGCACTGTGATTAATTAGCGTGGTGATGTGGCAAATGAATAGTCACAATTAAACCAGTGTAATAACTAAATACAATGCGCAATAGGGCTGAGGCTAGCGGGGTGATCCCAGGTGGTGTTGGTCTAGCCGTAATGCAGTGCTGTGCTTTGACTCGAGGCCACTCCTGCTTGCGTACCCACAGATTCAGAGTTCCTGAGGATTACACAGTACTTAAAATCCTAACAGTAAAACTAAGATTTCTGGAGAACTTATGGTTAAGCGTTCTGCCTCGGGAGCTGCTTGTTTTGCTGCAGAGGACTCTGAAAAGTCGAGCTTCCTTGGCAGATTTTGACATTGTGAGGAGAGGTCTTCCTGGAGAACTCACAAGTGCTGGTGGCCAGGTTGAGTTTTGCTGAAATTCCAGTGTGTCAGATTACTGTTTTGCAAGTAGCTATTTCTTTAGGTTTTATGTTGGATTACAACTGTGCTTGACTGTAAGAGATAACAGACCATATGAGGATAATTTTTCCTTTTCCCTGTGAGCTCTCCTGCAATCCCCTGCAATATCCTTCTCTTCAATAACTTTTTCCTGCTGTAGCATTTGAGAGCTGTCTGAATGTAGTTAGTTCTGGTCATTCTGAGCTAGTTTCCCAATTGTAATTTGCAAATGTCATATGTCCAGTGGTTCCCTAGCCCCAGCGCCCCTACTGTTTCTTCTTCTTGCCTACAGGCAGAGTGGCAGCTTAAAAGGGAAAGCAAAATATTTTAAGCAGAGAAGAAAACATGACTGAACGTTTTGATGTTATTCTACCAAATATGTTTGTTTCCTTATAAGAGAAAAAATAGCTTTGAAGTTTAACTTATTTCTGTTTAGTCTGGTGGACTACTAACTTCTTTTTGGCATTTTAATAGAAATTATGAAAATGATTGATCTAGGTAAACGGAGACCTTTGTGACCACAGTGAAGTCATGGACGTTTTGGCATTGCTACACTCATTAGTAGTACTACCCCAAGTGTTTTGCTTTCACTGCCGCTGCATTTCATGCATTAAATTTTATATGCAGAAAGATAAAGACCTTGCAACCTCCTAATTAGCAAATTTAATAAATAGTACACAATTTATGGTTATGCACCAAGTACATTGATCATGATTATGAAGTCATTGCAATATAATAATGTAATTTGTCAATATAAATCAAGTTCTTCCTCATTTAGTGAAAATTTTTCTAAGCCACATGAAAAAAATTGCTTCTTACTGGGCTGAGACAAAATGAACACTGAAGTAAAGAGAATGCAAAGGACAAAGTTCTTTTTCAGGAACTTCAGGAAAGTCATGTTTCAGGAAGTATTTTTTGGAGGCCTAGCAGTATGTTAAAATTTTAATTGACACATATCCATTTATAATTTGGCAAACATAAAAATAACACCCTTATTTTTGTTCACTTTTTTTGGTGACTCTTTTTTGTCAAAGTGCTTTTTAAGAAAAATAAAGTGCAGTCCTAGAGCGTCTGAAAGGTGCAGTGTCTACAGTACTGCTGAGAGGGTTCTGTTTGGTTTTAATAGATAGAATACTTCTATCTAAGACTGGGTGACATGAAAAAAGTAATTAATTGATGTTGCTTGATCAATAGTTGCTGTCAAAAAATATTGGTTGTCTTAGTGGTAGACTAGTAAAGATCACATGATTTTATGTTAGTTGACTAGATGAGGATTTACAATCATTTTTCCTTGGAACAGTTTTATATTTCCTCCTTTATTTCTCACTTTCATTTGAATTCTTAGGCTTTTCCTGGATTCATCTTGCTATGTTTGAAAGGGAAGTTATTTCTTGTATATCAGAACCTTACTCTTAAACCTGTGGTTTTTTAACCAAACAAGGCAGTGCTGATACTAGCTTTTTTTAAGCTCTCTGCTCTCTGTCATACTAATATAATCTACAAAGCAAGTTATCAGGGCTCACAATGTCTTCTGGTTTGCTGGTAAATACCATGCACTTACAAAGCTGTCATTGCAATTAGGAACCTTAATAGGCAATGGCTGAATTCTAGTATTGCACTGCACATTCAGTTGGGTCCTAGACTGCAGTTCAGCAGCACAGTAAATTTAACATGAGGAGCCCTGTACAGTGTAGAGGTGAGAGAAAGGGAGAGGGAGGGAGAGAAAGAGGGAGAGGAAGAGGAAGGAAACAGAAGAAAAAGATTGTACTCATCGTTTAGTGTTGTTCAAAATATGTTGGCATGTTCATTTTTTACCAGCGTGCTTCATACCAGATCAAGTAATGCGTGAACTACCTTACTTTTGTGCCTGATTATCTGTTGTCTGTGTTCCAGTAGTTACTATAAAGATACAACTGGTATAAAGCTGTTATCATTCCTTCTGGATTATTCATTGGAAATACAGACATGTGACCTTGCCCAATCTGGATGGAATTTGTTCTGCTAGGGGTCTGGTGGTGTTGAGATACGGTTTTAATAATTGTGGTACCACAGTCTAAGCAATAGCTTTCAGGCATCTACCAAGTGCAGAGGTTGGGAGGGGCATAGAGATGCTTGAGCCTCAGTACTCTGCTTCCAGTGTGGCGCTGCTGTAAGGGCAAAGTATGGAAGGAGGTGAAAATCAGAATGGAAGGAGCTCTTCTTACAGATAATCTGAAAAAAAATGTGGTGTTTTGTTTTTTTTTTTTGTGGAAGACTGGAGGATAGAGCTAGATGCAGAAGGCAATCCGCAAAGTAATAATAAAAGACAGTAATTTTTTTTTTTAGATATTGTGACTCACAGGTTAACACGGTAAAACATTAAAACAAATGAACATTTCAGGATATGCAAATGTTTGATGTTTACATCTTGCAAGTGATTGATGTTTACCAAGGTAGGCCTACACATGTTCTTAGTGAGTTTTTTTATCAAAGCTGAAGTTACCAGTATGAAATTAATTCCTATTTTTATTAAAAAGCTCAGTGTAGATTTTACTACAACATTTTCCAAGTGTTCTGTGGCTGAATGAGAACTGGACTAATATCATGTGATTCTGTTGAAAAGTTTTTACAAGTCTTAGGAGACATTGTACAGTTTTTTTTTAATTGTTCTAGAAAATAGATGTTGTTTGTAATTTGGAAAAAGAAAATAATTAAAAAGTGGTCTATTTTTCACTTCCTTAAAGCTCATGAACCAATTGGCGATGGGTGGAGTCCATACACAGAGGAAAAAAAAATTAAATTCCTTTAGGAAAAGGCAAATCAGTATATTGAAGCTGAACAAAAGTAAAAGATAATGTGCTTTCCTTTTGGGTCCCAAATGACAATGTATATGCTCTATTACAGAGTTTTATGCTGGGGTAGCTGCAGGACATGAGCAAAAACACATGGGAATTTAATATCCTTGAGCCTTCTAAAGCTGCAGTCCAGTGAACTGTTGTTTGTGGCATATAGCTTTCAAGAATTACCACAGGATTACTTGGACCTTTTTTAATGTGTAAGATTCTTGGCATGAATTCCAGTCGAGGTGGAGCAGAAAGCCATTAGAGACATCAGATTCCAAATGGCTAATTGTTTTAAAAGGAAGAGCAGTAAGTGCATGTAGTGTATTTGTCCCAGGGCAAGGGGAAACTTGGTGATCCCTCCCTTCCCATGCTTAATTTAATTAGAAAAGAAGTTACTCTTATTTGTGTCTATTTCTCTACCTTTACAGGGTTGTTCTGAGCATTAGTTAATGTTTATACAGTGGTTTGAAAACACAAAACACTGTGTATCTACTATGTATTGCTTACCCCTTTAAAACATCACTTGTATTTGAAAAAAGACGTCTGTTTTTTATTTAAGTTAGAAGAAGGTCCTGTGTAGTAAAAGTATTTGCTGATGGAAAGAACCAGTCATTGTTTGGATTATATTTTTTTAAATATGTTTTTTTTAAGCTAAATTATTTGCAGAATCATGTTTTGGGAAATGAGGCTGACGCACTCTGTTCTGTAAGTATCTGGATTTCATTTTTCCTCCTTTGCACAACTGATTTGAACCTCCAAAGTCTGGCCATTTGTTTCTCATAAACTGGTCAGTAATATTCTAGCCTTGACCTCACCTTGTTGTAGTCTAAAAGAACTGCTGTGCTATCTCTTTTGGCTCTTGGAATATTTTATTTTAGGGCTTTTATCAGCCTCTCTAAAATGTTTCTCCCCCCATCTTTCCCCTTGCCTCCAGTTTTGAATATATGAGAGATCCACATTTTTTTAGCAATGCTGTTGCTGTTGTACTGATATGTTTTCCTTTGTTAACAGTGTGATGTTAAATATTTTTTCCCATGTTTTTCTTTATGTTTTCCTATTCCTCTGAGCCTTGCTTTCTCTGGCAGTGTTCCAGAGAAAAGGATGTTGTTTCCCGAAAGGATTACTTGAATTATACATATAATTTAAAACCTGACAATCTCAAGGTCTGTTTCTTTATATCAAAATACTGGTCTTTGTTAGACTGAGTGCACTGGAGAACATGTCTGAGAGGCATGTCTGAAGTCCTTCAGCCACCATAAAAGTAGGTAGGATTCATTTTTTAAATAAGGCCCCTCTTTGCTTTCTGTCAGTTCTCATCCTGATTGGTTTCTGGTCCTTTTTGAAGACTGATCATTTGACCTATTAAATGAATATGCTGGTTTACTGTGGTAGTAATAATAATCTAAAAGCAATTACTTGGGCAGCTGTCCGAAGGGCTCTGGTATTTTGAAAACCTTATCTGCTATGAATCATGGAGTGGACTTCGCTGTTACTGAAAATCCAGACTGCCCAGTGTTCCAAAGTAATGTTCTGTCTGGCATCTTCTGAACAGGGCATAGCTATCAACGAAGCAAGAGAGATGGCAGTAATTAGACCAAGTCCTTATCTCTTCTCTGATATGTAGCTCACAATAAAGGATGTGGGAAATAAATGTACTCATATTAATGCGTCCATTTATGCGGCATGTCTTTAAAGCAGGTGGCAATACAGGAGAGTTTTCACTCTCATAGTAGAGTTTAGCAGATTTCAGATTTTATTTTTAAGTAACTAAGTCTTTCACAAGCTCAGTGTTTCCATGTTTCTCTCTGATTGAAATTATATTGTTTGATAATAGTGTAATTCTGTAGCTTTGGCTGAGGTTCTTAGGATGAGAGTCTTTAGGGCACATGATCTAACATCTCTGCTTGGCACGTGGTTCTCTTGAAAAAAATGTTATATTAATGCCTTTTTAATCTCAAATCAATTAAGAATTTATTTTGCATTGAATTTTGTCCAGGTTTTGTCTGTGCCTGATGGTTACATCATGCTTTCTTGACTGCAACAAGTTTGCTATCTTGATAAAGCAAAGATTTAAGACAGCAACTCTCCCTTGATGACTCATCTCCTAAAGAATAACAAAAGGGCTTGACACAGGAATAAATTATTCTTTAACAGACAGTGATTGGTCTTGATGGAGATGAAAATTGTGGATGAAATAAAACAAGAATGTCAAGCTCATTTCATAAAAACCATCCTGGCATAATCAGCATGGCTTTCAGGGTTCAGGGGTCTGTGCAAGGCATGAGGAATCATAATTTGCGCAAACCATGTCTTTTTGGTCTTATTGACTGTATCTTTTAAGAGCTACAATTCTGCAATGGAATTAATCATCAAGGGAGTTTGGATTTATGGTATATATTGAAAGTAAACTTTTTTTTTAATTGCTGGAGCTTTTTCCTACATAATTTGAGTAAATGCAGTAATAAATGCTTAATTTAAAGGGATGCTGTCAACCTGAAACATACTCCTTTTTTAATTTTATTTTTTTAGTTGAGAGGAGCCTCAGAGACTATGCCGATTCCCCTGCCAGCATTGTGATTTCATGGCCACTTTGCGTTTTGCTTTTTTCAAGGTGTTTTTCTTTCCAGCAAACAATAAGAAAATTGTTTAGTGTATAATAAGCTTTATAAAACATGCAAAAGGTGAAATACATAGTTAACTATTTTCCCCAAGTAATCATTAATCTTGGTAGATCTGGTGTTGTACCCTCATGATTATTATTATTATA